>JACAXG010000081.1:231736-309840 GCA_018881555.1 Amblyornis subalaris | reverse complement strand
CTTGCACCAGGATCACGCAGGGATCATGGAGCTCCTTGCCCCAGGATCCCGCATCCCCTTGCACCAGGATCACGCAGGGATCATGGAGCTCCTTGACCCAGGATTTTACCTCTCCTTGCACCAGGATCTTGCAGCTGGTTGTGGCCCCATGGAGAGGGAGCAGTGACCTGCAGGGTTATGGGGAGCTGCTCGAGGCATGGGGGGCTTTGCCCCCTCCTTACGGGACCCTCGGGCTCCAGGGGGTGCCAGGAGCACGGAGATTTGGGGTGAGATGAACTCTTGGGAACAGGGGGCTGCAATGGGGGGGCGGTGGGGACCCTGCCCAGCCACAGACAGGGAGCCCCCTGGCCCCTCGAGTCCCCAGGTGACCCTGTCCCCACACTGCCCGTGGCCACAGGATGGGGTTTCAGTGGCCAGGATGTCCCTGCTGGCAGATTTGGCTTGAAACAGCAGATTTTTGTGGCAACAGGACCGTGGTGCTGCATCTCCCCACTATCACCCACACTGGACCTCGAGGACAGCCTCTGGTGTGCCCCAGGCACCTGGCACTGTCCCAATCCATCTGACACCGCATCCAGCAGCCCCTCTCTGGGGCCATCCACACATCCCAAGCCTTGGACCCCTCAAATTCCTCCTCACCGCCGTCCTTGGGGACTGTAGCAAGGAGTTTAAGGCCTTGAGAACCAACCCACGGTGTCTTCCTCAGCCTGAGCTCTTTGCATGACACTCTAGTCCCTAATTTAATCCCTAATTTATTTGCAAATACACGTGGGCAAGTCTCCTTTGGAAAAAAACCCCGAGGAACCTGGAGCTGTTCACACGCAGCTCCTTGTTCTGCACATCCTGCTCCAAACTGGTTCCCGAAGCCTCCAGCCAGGGCTCAACCCTGGAATCCTCAGCCTCAGCACAGCCTGAAATTCTCCCACTCATCCCGGATTCCCAGCCAGCCCCAGCAGGGATCTGGGTCCCATAAAATAAAATAAAAAAAAGAGCCCAAATTTGTCATTGCTGCAACCCAAAGCCCAGGAAGTGCCCGGAAACCCCGAGCACGAGTTGGATTCGCAGTTCTTTATTCCCTACTCATCACCACACTCAGATTCAAGGGAAGAGAAGGCGCTCCAGGGATAAAATCTCCCATGGATGGTGCTCAGCATCCCTAAGCTGCCGTGGCAAAGCCCACTCTGTTGTTGGCCATGTCAAAGATGGAGTAATACTGCCGGAGGAAGAGGTTTCCAAGGATCCAGAGGGGCTGGCCGCTGGCCGAGGGCACGTAGGTGCTCTCCACCCCCACGGTGCAGATCCCATCGTTCTGTCGGAAAAGGAGCCAATTCCAGCACCTCTTCCCAGGCCAATTCCCTCCCYGTGGCCACAGACAGGCAGCAAAAGCCCCGTGAAATCGGGTGTTTGCAAAGAAACTCCGGTGTTCTCCTGGACAGAACGGCAAATTCCCGTTGGGATGGGGAAATCCCACCTACCTGCAGGACGTAGACGGCGGGAGGCAGTGGTAACCAGGCCCCACTGATGGCAAAGTAGAGGGTGGGCATTTCTGGGACGCTGCTGCAGTCCACGAGGAACTGCAGGAGAGGCAAAGAGGGCTCAGGACACCAGGACTGGCACTGGCCTTTCTCCAGTGGTCATCCCGGGCATGTTCCCGAAGGGTCAGCGCAGCCCTGATGGTGCCAGACCCACATTTAGCAAGTTTGGGAGAATTATTTCCGTTTTACAGCACTCCAGGGCAGTTCCAGGTGGGATATTTTGCTCCAGAGGCCTTGGGAGCCTCCGTAGCTCAGCACCACCCTCATCCCAGGGCACCATCCTGCCCACCTACCCCGTGCTCACTCTGCTCTGCCCCCAGAGCCTGCAGAAGGTCTGGCATGAACTGGCCTGGCACGGCCAGCAGGAACGTCCCAGTGTCCACAATCCCGTGACAGCCTCGGCCGCACCAGCCGGTGATCGACAGCCCGATGGAGAACCTGGGGAAGCAGCAGGAAAGGTGTTGGGAAAGGCTTCCCGCCCCAAACCCGCTCCGAGCTGGGGTGCAGCACTTACTCCTCAACGCTGATCTTCCAGTACAATTCCTGGACCACGGGAGCCCATAAAATGTCCCCGGAGAAGAGCTGGGGGTCAACCCCGCCCAGGATGACTTCCCCGCCGTAATTATAGGTCGGGGTGCTGGAAAGACACGAAATCAGCCCCAAAATGAGGGGAAAACCTGCATTGCTGCCCCACAGAAAGCGGAGGAGCACAGAGGGGCGCGTGGATGGAGGGGAGGACGGATCCAGGCTGTGCCTGTGGAAGAGGGAGCTGCTCCCAGAGGGTCTCACCGGGAGAAGTAGAAGCTGAAGATGGGTTTGCTGAGCTGGTCCTGCCGCAGCAGGTTCTGCATGAGCGTGGGGAAACCGCCGATGGCAACGCCTGGGTAGGCCATGCCCAAAATCCCATCGAAATCCAGGTAGTAGAAGGGTCTGCTGGGCTCATCCAGGCTCAGGCCGAACTCCTGGTTCCTGATGATGATGTTCTGGATCTAAAGGGAGAAGGAAGCTGCTGGGAGATGTCAGGGTTTGGTCACAAAGGTGAGCCAAATCTGCCCCGGGACGTGCTGAGCTCTTCCCCATCACCAATGGGGTCGGGAGCAGCCTGACTCATAGTTTTATCCCGTCACCCTTATTATTCCATAAAAATACCCACAAAACCACTTTTGCCTCTTAAATCAGTTTAAAAATCACGTTTTCGCTGCGTGCAAGTCTCACCCAGAACACTTCTTATTGTCCTGTAACGACAGAGCTCAGATGTACATAAAGCAAATCCTTGCGGCCAGAGATATCCCTTATCCCACACCAGGGCTGGGAAGCCCGGAGGACTGGGAATGAGTTTGTTTGCAGATCCCAGTAAATTCGTGCTGACACACCTTAAACTAATCAGAAACCAACCCCCAGAATAAGGAGGCGCTTCCAGCTACTCCCTGAGTTTTTAACCCAGTTGGATTGATTTCTCCCCGGTGCAGCCACGCTCGGGAGTCACTTACTGTCACCGTGTCACACCCCAGCACCACCGACAGGTCCCCAAACCCATAGCTCAGGGTGTAGCCCACGTCGATGCCCAGGAAGGTGGAGGACAGGCTGTGGTTGAACCTGGCGTGATCCACTGCGGGGAGAGAAGGTCACAGTCCCCGGGTCACAGCCCTGTCCCCACATGGAAAGGGCCATCCAATCCAGCCCCACCACTTTGGTGGCCCCAAACCCCCTCGGCTCGCGCTGGTTTCCCAGTCACAGCTGCCAGGGGTGTCCCCCCGGGGTGCTCACCGCAGGCTGGGCTCTGGCAGTAGGTGGAGGGCACCCACAGGTTGGCAGAGCCGGTGTCGAAGATCACCAGGAAGTTTTGGGGAGGGGTCCCGATGCCGATCTCCCCGAAGTAGAAGGTCTGTGAACAAGAACCTGGGTGGGTTTCTGTTCCTGCCTGGCTTTTTGAATTTTTCAGCTCTGTGCCCCCTGCTAGAAACCCCAAACTGCTGCTCGTGGTCCTGGAGGGCACCAAAGCACAGAGAGGGACAGTGATTTGCCCTGGATGTGGAGCAGCAAGGCCAGGAATGGTGGATCTGCCCCGGAACCGTCAACTCTGCTTTTTCTGAGGAGGGATTTCCCTGTTCCAACCCCAATCGATGCCTCCTGCCCTCCCAGCATCACCCAGCCCTCAGAGCCAGGCTAAACCCCAAAAAAAACCCTTCCCAAGCCCAGAGCAGCCCCTCAGCTGGGGAGTGGGACGGAGCTGAGCCCCCACTCCAGAGCATCCCACAGGCAGCCAGGAAAGCAGGAGGGCTCCCCAAAAAGCCGAGCTGGGTGGCTCAGAGGGGGAAGGCAAAGCTTCAGCACTTACATCCAGGTAGTTGAGTAGAGGCTCATAAGCCACAGCCCCTCTGAGCTGGTATTTCCTCCCCGGGTCCCCTCCGAGGTTGTCCAGGAACCCCTCGGGCAGCTCCTTGTCCCTCATCACCTCCCGCACGGACCTGCCCGTCCTCAGGGGGATCCTGCGGGATGCAGAGGGCACATCCAGGTCCGCACGCCCTCTCCACGCCAGACCCCTCACCCCACACCCGTCCCGCCCCCAGACCCACCTGAGCGTCCCCTCCCCGAGCGGGAGGCACAGCAGGGCCAGCGCCAGCGCCCACATGGTGACAGCGGTGATAGCGGTGACAGGGGCAGCTCCGGGGCTGGCTCAGGGTGGAAATGGCCAGAGCCGTGCCCAGCTCCTGGCTCCTTCCCTCTCCCTCTGCTCCCACCCTCCACCGCCGCTCCCGGCGCGTTCGTCACCGCATCCACCCCGATCTCCCTCCTCACCCTGCTCTCGGGGCAGCGCCTCTGATACCGAGACCAAATACGGGACATCTGATAAAGAGCAAAACGCTGCCGTTATCACCGAGTCAAAGGCTTTTCTCTCGCCTTCAGCACCGGCTCGAACTTTCCGGAAAACAAAGGAGAAACACGCCCTTTATAGCAAATGGAAATTCCCGCGGCTGGTTTTCTGGGAATGGGCAGGAGCGGCCCTGCTGTCCCCTGCTGCAGGTGCCCCCAGACCGGCTCACGGCACAGCCTGGCTGCTTCCATCCGAGTTTTTGGTGATGGAATGATGCTTGGAACCTCCAGCAGCTCGGAAATCGCCCCCCCCCGGTTTCCCTTCCTCCTCCATCGCATCCTGATGGATCCGCCTTGCCTCGGACAGATCCTGCAGGGAGCAAAGGGGAGGGCAAAGACCAGCAGGGACGGGGGCAGCCTTTGCCTGTCCCCTCCTGCCACCGCCACCCCATTTCCAGCAGGAACTTCCCATTCCACGGGGGGCAGGAATGCCCTTCCCTGCTGTCGGCGCTCAGCCTGCGTCAATATTTTGACCCAAAGCTCGGAGCGCTTTGTGTCCTTCCCCCATGAAGTGGCAGAGCTGTGAGTGCATCCCATAACGAGCTCCAGCGATAAAGGGATTCTAAGAAACAAATCTCGATCCCGGGAAAGAGCGGGGTCACCCAACCTCCCGCGCCCGAGGTGTTCCCCGGCCACACCCCCCAATTCCCGATCCTCCGGCGCAGTTTTCCCTGGCTGAACAGCCCCACGTCAGGGTTTAGGGGTCATTTGGGTGTCATGACTCACCTCACGGCCTCACATTCCCGCTTGGACTAAACCACAGGGCTTTGTTCAACCTTTTCCAGCCACAAGGAAGGTCAGGGGCTTCCCAGGTGAGGGTTGGAATTGGGGACTGACCAGCCCTGGGGCTTCATCCCAGGGTGAAAGGGAGTGTGAGCCGTGGAACCCCTCAGCCTGCTCTCCACAAACCCAGGAGCCCAGAGACGATTCGGGGGTTGGTTTATTCGTAACAGGAGACAGTGAGGACACACACACACACACACACACACAAAAATCCCGAGGGATGGGGCACCTAAAGGAACAGAGAGGTCCCTGGGAATGCTGTGGCACTCCAGCAGCGTTGGCAGAGCTGTGCTGGGCCGGGACAGGGGCTGGATTTTGCTGCCTCGTCCCTCTAGGCCGACAGGGCGAAGCCCACGCGGTTGTTGGCCATGTCAAAGGCGGTGTAATATTCCTTGAGGAACACATCTCCCAGGATCCAGAGGGGCTGCCCGTCCGGGGAGGGCAGGTAGGTGACCTCGATGCCGACGGTGCAGTAGCCGTTGCTCTGTAGGGGGGGAAGGACGAGGGGTCAGAGCCTCAAACGAGCTCCAGGGAGAGCATCCCTGCCGGTCAGGGAGCCCCAGGATCCTCCCGGTCCGGCAGAGATCCGGCGGGACGAGGCCCCTTGGCCCGTACGTACGTTCAGGATGTAGGCAGAGGGGGGCAGCGAGAGCTGGACCCCGCCGATGACGAAGGTGATGGGGGGCATGTTCTGGATGTCACCGCAGTCCACTGCGTACTGTGGGGACAGGGACAGGGGAGGCGATGGCAGGGAGAGCACAGGGACCCCGGCACCCCAGGGAAAAACACTCCATCCCCTGCCAGGGCCACATCGTGGAATCATGGAATGGTTTGGGTTGGAAGGTAGAGTCATTTCATTTCACCCCTGCCATGGGCAGGGACACCTTCCACTCTCCCAGGTTGCTCCAAGCCCCGTCCAGCCTGGCCTTGGACGCTTCCAGGGATGGGGCAACCACAGCTCCTCTGGGCAACCTGTGCCAGGGCCTCCC
The DNA here is from genome assembly GCA_018881555.1 of Amblyornis subalaris. NCBI lineage: Eukaryota > Metazoa > Chordata > Aves > Passeriformes > Ptilonorhynchidae > Amblyornis > Amblyornis subalaris. Next base: position 303,659 of record JACAXG010000081.1, on the reverse strand, counting down.
CACCCTCACAGGGAACAATTCCTTCCCAACATCCCACCTAACCCTGCCCTCTGGCAGTGGGAACCCATTCCCCCTTGTCCCAAGTCCCTCTCCAGCTTCCTTGTAGCCCTTGCAGGTCCTGGAAGGTGCTGTGAGGTCTCCACACAACCTTCTCTTCTCCAGGCTGAACAGCCCCAGCTCTCTCAGCCTGATGTCCCCTCACCCTCCCTGTCACACCTGCAGGACCTTGTTCGTGTGAATTTTGTGGCACCTGGTCGAGCCCACGGCTCTGAATCCCATGCAAGGCTCCCCCCACTGCTCCCCCACGTCCCCCAAATCCCCTGCCCTCACCCCGTAGCTGGTCTCCTGGGCTCCCAGGGCCTCCAGGATGCCCTCGAGGTACTCCTGGGGCACGGTCAGCAGGAATGTCCCCGTGTCCACGATGGCCTGGCAGCCCTGGCTGCACCAGCCGGTCGCCGACTCCCCGACAGCAAACCTGGGAGGAGAACGGGGACAAGGACGTGGCTGTGGGCACCCATGGGCACCTAAACCCGGGTCAGTGTGGGATGCTCTGAAACACATCGAGCCTTGAGCCCTGCAAAGCTCGAGGGGGGCAGCTGGACCCAGGGGGGATGCCCAGGGGTACAAACACCACTCACTCGTCCAGTGCCACCTGCCAGTAAAGCTCCTCTGTCACCGGGGCCCAGGTGATGTTCCCCTGGAAGAGCTGAGGGTCGATTCCCCCGAGGATCAGCTCTCCCCCGTACTGGTAGGTGGGCTGGCTGCAAAAAAACCAGAGTCACAGCAGCAGGGATCAGCGAATCCGTGTGGCCAGAGAGGGATAAATCCCCCAGGAACCCCCCGTGGGGACAGGCAGGGGACGCCAGGGCTTGCAGAGTGCCCTGAAGGATTTTTACCGCGAGAAGTAAAAGCTGAAGATGGGCTCGGCGAGCTGGTTCTGCTGCAGCATCCCCTCCAGAGCCGTGGCCATCCCTCCCACTGCCAGGGAAGGGTAGGCCATTCCCAGGATCCCGTCAAAATCCGCAAAGTAGAAGGGCTGGGTCGGCTCAACCTCGCTGAGCCCGAACTCCTGCTGTGTGACCGTGATGCTCTGGATCTGGAGGGGAAAAGGATCCCAGGGTCAGCTGGGCAAACCCCGGGGGTGGCTGCTGCTCTGGGAGCACTGCAGGGTCACGGCTGGCGACAACAGCACCAGGCAGTGGGGAAAAGTGGGAAAAAAACAAGGAATAGGGTTAAAACACAGTCAAAGCCCAGCTGGGTAACTGAGGGTGGCTGTAAACAATTTATATCGGTTCTGCCCAGGGTTTGTCCAGGTCTTGGCTACACCAGACATGAGATGTGCCCTCAGGCTGTCCCTCACGCCGTGGGGACAGCCAGGCAGGCAGGGACAGCGCGGGGGACACTCACCCTGAGCGTGTCGTAGCCCAGCACGACGGTGACGGAGCCGCTGCCGTAGGACACGGTGTAGGACTGCTCGTCGGGGGAGAAGGTGGTGGAGTCACTGGGCTTGAACTTGGCGTGGTTGACTGGGGGAGAGAGAAGAGGGAAAAGTCCTGGGAATGTGCTCGTCCGGCCGCAGTGGGATTTCACTGCTGGCGGCTCCTTTGGGATAATGCCCAGGGAGCAAGTCCTGAGGAGCAGAACAGGCTGCGCCTCTGCCTCGTGGTTCTGTCTCTGCTTTTGGGGTTTGCATCCCAGTTTCGCCTGGATCCCTCTCCTGGGATCACAAGCACAAGAGCAAAGCCACCACAGTTAAATCCCCACCGCCGTGGGGATTTAAATCCCTCCCACCGTGAGGGATGAGCCCTGCCGGGAGCGGGACATCGGCTCCGCGATTCCCGGCTCTGCTCTTCCCTCTGCCCGGCTACAGCTGGCCAGGGAGCACCACTGAGATTCCTACCATGGGACTTTGGCCATCTTTCTTTAGCTGGGCAGAGGGCTCTGTGCTTCCCAAGGCACCAGGGAGCAGCTATCCCAAATCAGCATCCCGGGATCGTTTTTGGTCTGGTATCGAGATGTCCCTGACACGACTGCGCGGTGCTGAGGTAGTAATTAGTACTAATTACTCCTAGGAGCATCCTGGGGTTACTCACAGCAGGCAGGACTCTTGCAGTCCGTGGAGGGCACCCACAGGTTGGAGGAGCCAGTGTCGAACAGCACCAAGAACTTTTGGGGGGGGGTCCCGATGCTGATCTCCCCGAAGTAGGAGGACTGCAAGACACAGGGAATCTCCACTGGCCACGGACTCAGGGACACACCAGAGCTTCCCCCCGGCATCCCAAAGCCAGGCTCACTCTTGGAACCAACCAGGCGGGAGCAGACTGAGCCCTCATCCCGCTTTTACTCCCCAAAAATGGAATATTAAATAATTATTGTGATTCTCTTTCATACAGAAAAGCCTCGCTCTTTGTGGCTGGGGGGGAAACTTCCTTGAAGTCTAAACCAGAAGCTTAAAAGAGGGGGAAAATGCAATTCCTCCCTCCTGGAGGCTCGGGGGTGACCAGATTTTTCCGGCAGCTGGGAAGGAGGAGGGACAGGCAGCGAGAGGGGAGCTTGGGGCACTCACATCCAGGTGGTTGGTTATGGGCACGTTCACCACAGAGCCCTGCCTGGGCTGGTATTTCTTGACCGGATCATATTTAATGTGCTTCAGGAAATCATCCAGCACTCCAGCTGCCCTCATCTTCTCCCGGATGGACGTGCCTTTCTTCAGGCTGATCCTGCGCAGAGGGAGAAAAAAACCAACAAAACACGGTGGGAAATCAGGGGAAGATTTGGACATTTTCAAAGGCTCGGTTCTCTTGTTGTGGTGGTGTGGTCACCAGGTCCTCCAGGTCCTCAGGAGCTGCTCTCCATGTCCCAGGAGCTGCTCTCCAGGAGCTGCTCTCCAGGTCCTGAGGAACTATTCTCCATATCCCCAGAAGCTGCTCTCCATGACCTCAGGAGCTGCTCTCCATGTCACAGGAGCTGCTCTCCATGACCCCATGAGCTGCTCTCCATATCCCAGGAGCTGTTCTCCATATCCCAGGAGCTGCTCTCCATATCCCAGGAGCTGCTCTCCATATCCCCAGGAGCTGCTGTCCTTGTCTCAGGAGCTGCTCTCCATATCCCCAGGAGCTGCTCTCCATATCCCCAGGAGCTGCTCTCCATATCCCCAGGAGCTGCTCTCCATATCCCCAGGAGCTGCTCTCCAGGTTTCTCCATGTCCCCGGGAGCTGCTCTCCACGTCCCAGGAGCTGCTCTCCATGACCCCAGGAGCTGCTCTCCATATCCCAGGAGCTGCGCTCCATATCCCAGGAGCTGCTCTCCATATCCCAAGAGGTGCTCTCTGTATCCCCAGGAACTGCTCTCCTTGTCCCAGGAGCTGCTCTCCATGACCGCAGGAGCTGCGCTCCTTGTCCCCATGAGCTGCTCTCCATATCCCAGGAAGTGCTCTCCATATCCCCAGGAGCTGCTCTCCAGGTCTCTCCATATCCCAGGAGCTGCTCTCCATGTCCCAGGAGTTGCTCTCCATACCCCCAGGAGCTACTCTCCAGGTCTCTCCATGTCCCCAGGAGCCACCCCGGCCTGTGCCCGCCCCGTGGAGATGCGGGAAGCGGCCATCCCATCGGCTCAGCATCCTCGGGCTCCGCTATCCACCCCTCTCCCCGCTCCTCCCGCCCACGACACCCACCTGACCGCCCCCTGGGCGAGCTGCAGACACGCCAGGACCACCACGAGCCCCTTCATGGTGCCGAGCAGCCCTCGCCGAGCCCGCGGGAGACGGCGGCGGCCGGGCCGGGCTGCCCGCGCTCCCGCTTTTATCCCGGGAGGCAGCGCCGGCTCTTATCTGCTGACCTCCACTTTCCATTAGCGCCTCGCGCACCCCCGGCCTCAAGGGCTTCTTTGTGCTTTGGGGCCACGCGGATTTGGAGGGATCCGCGTCCTTAGTCCAGGCGCTCAGGTGAGGGCAGAGCCGCGCACGCCCCCGGGGGCGAGATCAAAGGGCACCGACGCGATAAGGGGTCGGCGCTTATCGCCGCTTATCCCGGGACGAGGGACCCGACGTCACCGCGCTCGGGCCGGGGCTGCGCTGGCCAAAACCCGGGCCAACCTCGCCCCAGGACAAAAGGAGCTCGCGGCTTTGGCGCACGAGGGAAACGCCTCCGTCTGCCCTCCTTCCGCCCGCGGGAGAGAGCGGGGATGGAGGCTCCCGGCCCAGAGGTTTTCCCGGGATACGCGGCGAGGAGGCGGAGCCCATGAGGTTCCTCCGCATGTTTTTTCCGAGGTGGTCCTCAGGTTCCTGCTCTGGTTGTCTCCGAGGTCGTCCCCGGTGCTGTCCTGTCTTCTCCTCTTCATCAGCATCCCGGACCTTTCCTCTGCTCTCCTCCGGGAGAAGAGCTCCATGTCCGGGAGATGAGCATTTTTCCATACAGCTCCATCCGCTCCCGGCTTGCACTCTTTGGACAGAAATCACAGAAATTTTTTTCCATGTATTTGTTTATTTTGTGGAGGACACGATTCCCTCCCCACGCCGTGTCCAAAGGGAGGTGCTGGAACCCACAGGAAGGTGCAAACCCCACCCCGGGGGAAGCCCTCAGGGTTTAACTCACACTCCAACCCAGAAAGTCAGAAAATTCCTTGTTTGCTTCTCTTTTCTGTGAAAAAGAAAGAGAACCACAAACACAGGCTTCCCAAATTTCCAACAGGCACCCAAACCGAGCAAAACATTTTGAGTTACAACCCAAATATTCTCCAGGAAATGGAGCAAAATGGGTTTGGTGACAATCTAAATATTTTCTAGCCAACAGACCAAGGCGGTTTTGGTTATAACCTAAATACTTTCTGGCAAATGAGCCATTATCCTTCCAGGTATATTCCAGGGCTCCTCCAGCCCTGTTTGCATCCCCAATCCAAGCAACACAGCTCTTCCCAACACGGAAAACACCCTCTCCATCACCCGGCACCGCTATGGACGCCAATCTGCCCCCAGCGCTCCGCACGGATTCCATTCCCTCRAGAGCACCGGGGAGCAAAACGTCCTTTGCTGGGTATTGACACTATCATAAAGCAATTATCTTGTTTGCCAGCAGGATTGATAGAAAGATCAGCTTATTAAGATCGGATAAAAAAGCGGATTGTGGCTGGAAGCGGAGCGCGGTTATCGGAACGTCAACAGCGCGCCCGCTCCCGGCACGTCCCCACGGGAATAAGGTGCCCTCTGCAGCACTCACACGCATTCCACTTTTTGGCACTTCTTGACCCAAAGCGGGACAGCACAGAGGCCATTGGGAATCGTGGATTTACAGCTCCTCACAGCAGAGAGCCGGAGTCCCCACGCGGAGCAGGGATCGCCGCTCGCAGGATTTCCCTCAGGGCCAGGCTCTGGGCATTCCCTCTCCTTTGCTTTCAGTTTGTCTTCTGTGTTGGTTTGGTGGCCCAGCTCCAGCTCAGGGAATCCCATCTCTCCCTTGGCATCCCATGGCCGACTCCACCGCCTATCCCGGGATGTCGGCTGAACCCGGCACACAAGAGGAGCTCGTGGAGCCTGGAGAAGAGAAGGTGGTGTGGAGACCCCACAGCCCCTCCCAGGATCTGGAAGGGCTACAAGGAGCTGGAGGGGGGCTGTTCATCAGGAACTGGAGTGAGGGACAAGGGGAATGGGTTCAGACTGAAAGAGTGGAAATTTAGGTTTGATTTTGGGAAGAAATTCCTCCCTGTGAGGATGGGGAGGCCCTGGCACAGATTTCCCAGAGAAGCTGTGGCTGCCCCATCCCTGGAAGTGTCCAAGGCCAGGTTGGAGCAACCTGGGCTAGTGGAAGGTGTCCCTGCCCATGGCAGGGGTGGAACTGGGTGAGCCTTAAGGTCCCTTCCAACCCAAACCAGTCTGGAATTCCAGGATTTTCTGCCCCCGGAGCAGCTGTGTTTATGGAGCCACACAAGCACAGGGATCCTTCACTCGGTGCTGCACGAGCTGCTCTTAGTGTTTTATTTCCAAAACACAGGTCCCAGTACACAGTGAACAGCTTCCATCACTTCAAAACAAAGATTCCTCTTTTCCTAGGGGGCAAAGATGGGTAAACAAACTGTAAATAAATGGTTGGGCCCCAGGCTGGACGTTTAATTTCCCAAACTGAGTGAGGATCAGGCACTTCATGATGGTGAGAACCTAAAGGGGCTCCAACAGAGCTGGAGAGGGACTTTGGACAAGCGCCTGGAGAGAGAGGACAAGGGAAATGGCTTCAAACTCACAGAGGGAAAGCAGCACCTGGAATTGTCCTGCGTGGATCTCCCCGTGGGTCACCAGCCAGGATAACCATCCTATTCCACTCATTCTGTATAAATTCATAATTCGAGGCAAGCCAGGAGCCTTCCTCAGCTCACAGAGCTTTTCTTCGGAGATTTCCATGGGACTTCCATGGGAATAACCCAAAGAAACATTGGGAATAACCCAAAGAAACAATTGCAGAGCAAGACCAAGCCCTGGGTCCGAGCAGCTGAATCCCCACAGCACCTCTGCTTCTCTGCCACACCAGAAATGTTCCGTGTCCAAGGCACCAGCACACGTGGGAATTTCACGGGGAGGAGTTTGAGGTGACCCTGAAGCATCTGGGCCTTTCAACTGGAAAATCACATCCACTCAGGGAAGAAAACCAAATTAGATGCCATCTTCACAATGAGCCTTTTCCATTCCCTGGCCTCTAATTGCCAACTTCAAAGAGTTCTCGGTAACGAATTCACCTCCAGTAACAGGAACCCAAACCTGTTCTGCTGCCTGTGAGCAGCATTTCCAGACCAGCCGAGTTCGGGGGAAAGATAAACTTCCCAGGAAGGCTGAGGGCAGCCCTCCCGGAGGCTGGAATGAGGCAGTGGGTTCATTAAGGACCATTCATTAACGATCCTCCACCTGAGAGGGCTGAACAGCACCACACAGAGAGACAATGGAAAGATTCCAAGAGAACAGGGAGCTGGAATGCCACCCCCGGTTTGTTTTTTCTCCCGGTAAACAGCACAAATTAGGTGATAAAAACAACAATTGCTCGGAAATAACGAACGCATTCGAGTCTCTTTGCAGAAATATCGATCCTTTGACCCTGACAACCCCTCCTTTCCCTGTAAGGCTCACAGGGATTCCAACCTCCTTCCCTGAGGGAAAAGCAGGCACTTAAAATGGGCTAAAAGAAAAAACAAAACCCTCCCACGATCAGACAATGGAGGGCTGGGAGAAGCTCTGCTCCTGTCAGCAGGTTCTTGGGAAAGGGAAAAAGGGGAAAGATCTATTTGTGCATTCACCAGGGAGGAAATATCAGGGGGAGAAATCTGATTGATTAACTCAAACTACTCAAAAAGGTCAAGGCAGTCCCTGAACTCCAATTCCACAGCGGAGGAAGGAGAGCAGCGAGGACGGGTCAGTCCCGAGTGGGAGAACACAAACCCAGTCCCCAGCCAAGCACCGGAACCTCCAGCCCAGCTCGACCTCCAGGGCTCAGCCACAACCCCAAATCACCTCGTTTTGCTGCCTAAACCCTTTTTGAGAACCAAAGTCTCAGCGAACATTTCACTGAAGCAGCTCCTTTCCCAAGCTACCAATTCCCAGAACACCAAGGTGAACCTTCTGCCAGGTGGGAATGAGCTTGGGAGAGGAGGAGAGGTCAGAGCATTCCCTCAGCTTCAGGGACAAACTCCGGAGCAGGTTTTGGGTGTTTTTTCTTACCCATCTGCACCAGCAGAGCCCGGGATGGATCCCTCAAACCCAAATGCAGATTTATGGATGCAGACTGAAGGGGTCACTGGGTATCCCAATCCAGTTTCCCGTCCAAGTCAGCAGCACCTACTGCTGTGCATCCGTGGGGAAAAGCCAGAGCATGTCAAACACTAAGGAAAATCCCTAAGATCCACCTTTACAACAGACTGGAGAAACATTCCCAACCCAGATAGAACAGTCACAGGGAAAACTCCAAAAAGACTCCAAATCACAGAAGGGAAGGGATGGGAGAACACGGACTCGGATTCCCTCCTCACCTCCCAACCCAAACGTGGCTCCTCCTCTGGAACCGTTTCCCCCACGGCCACTAGAGGAAGCTGCGACACTGCGCCGGGAGGATCCCAAATGTGCCACCTGAGCTCCCGGTGCTCCGGGATCCGAGGGCTCGGCGCCCAAACGCGGCTCCGGTGCTTCCCTGCACCTCCACACCGCTTGGAAAACCGAGTATTAAGGACTTCTCAAAGGCTTCTGGTGGCTTAGTACGCATAGTTTTCCCAAAAAAAGCAGAAAAGAGGGAAAATCACTGGGATGTGAACACGACCCGCGCTCTGCAAGCCCTGAGTTCCGAGGGCTTTCCCGGCTGCCGGCACCGCGCTTCCCATTTCGTGGCTCCAACGTGGAACAACCCACAGCGAACAATGAGCTGAGACCGGCTTTTCATTCCCAAAGCTTCCCGGGGAGTCTGGGATCGCGCTGGAGCCGAGCCTGCTGAGCCAGCAGGGCCGTGCCCCGGCCCACGGCCACCGGGGAGGGGGGACACGAGGGGACGTGGAGCACAGGATGCTCCGCTCTGGAATGTGCAGCCGGAATCGGCTCGATGTTTTCTCATCTTCAAGGTCAAGGGGATTCTCCTCCTTCCTGGAAGAGGTCCAGCATCCTGCACTAAGACTGGGATAAGGATGTGCCGGAGAACGGTGATCCTGGATTTGCTGTGTGAGCACGCCCCTGCCGCTGCTGCTTCCAGGGCACTTTGGGAATATTGGAATTGCCAAGGAGGAAAGGGAGGCCCGACTGGGACAGCCCAGATCACCTGGAGGAGGTGAAAAGCAGCAGTTCAAGCGATCCAAGCCAGCTTTCCAACACAACTCCTGTGGAGCCACTGAAATGGGATCCAGCCGGGAGCCCAGCCTTCCTAAGGACAGAATTCCCTGATCCCAGGAGCTCACAGACCCTTCCATCCCACCCTTGGGGACACGTGGCCAGGCTGGTGACCCCGGGCAGCACCCAAGGGCAGCCCCAGCCCTGAGCTGCTGCCACCCAGGGCACAAAGAGCCACCCCCCAGCACCTTCCCTGGAATTTAACCCACCTGGAAACCGTCCACAGGGGTGGGAATGGGCCCTCGCCTCCTCCTCCTCCTCCTCCACAGAAATGGAAAACATTTCATCCTCTTTTTGCTTTCTGGGGGAAAAGGGATTTTGCATTTCTCAGCTCAAGCAGAATCCTACAGAGGCTCCAGAGGGAGTTGCGTGTGCTGTCCCAGAGGGTGACACTGACAGCTCAGAAACTCTTTATTTAAATACTTTATTTAAAGCTTAACGCAGTTAACTTTTATATATATATATATATATATATATAGATATAAACAATTTCTTCTCTCACTTCCCTAAATGAAAGCTGGATTTAGGGGGAATACATTACTGGGGGGGGGGAAGTTGTTTTTCCTTCAAATAAAGTCATTTGTTATACATATAAAAATATATTACTTGGGTTTCCTTTCAGTTACGGGCGACACAAGGGTTGGGGTGGACGAAAGAATGGAAGACAAGCACAAGGACTTCCAAAACAAAAATAAAAACCAGTGGATTGAAGCATGTGGCACACTTGGAATTTATAGTGCAACAGCAAGCCAAGAACTCCACGTTCTGCGACACAAACATGGCATCACTCAGACTTGGGACGCGTGGCCTCGCTCCCGACAGGGTCACGGGTCAAACAGGACGTTACAGCACCAAAAACCGAAAAAGGCTGGACTTCCAAAACCTGGAAATCAAGTTCCTGGCCCTCAGAAGCAGGCTGGAGCTGGGTGATGGGGTTCTTTCCTTTTCCGTGGATGTCAACACCGGCAAACATCAAGGACAAGGGGGACACGAGGCTTGGCAACGTCTCTGAGCACTGGCTCCAGCTCCTGTCCCAGGAGGAACACGGACACAGACAGCAGGAAGGTGGGGCTCCGGAGTATCCCAGAGCACTGCTCTCCATGGAAACAGGCACGGAGAAATCCAGGGAAGGGCTGAGCTGCCGCGGGTCACGCGGGGAGGGGCGGGGGGACATCCTGGAGCAGCTCAGCCCAGCCCCGGGGATCAAGACAAAAATCCACAGCAAAAGGCCACGAATTTACCCGCAATTTAGCCCTTCCAAGTCCGTAGGGGAGGGAACAAACCGCACATTCACTCCCAACACTGAACAGAGGCTGCTCTCGGCCCCAGCCAGGCACGCGGGTGCAGGCGGCGACTTTGATGCCACTCCAAGCTCGGCTGCCCGGCGGCTCCGCTCCCACTCCCACGTCTCCCATTCCATTTCCCACCCACCCCGTGACAGTCAGGCCCCAAGTTCATAAATTCTTCATTCCCAGCTGCTCTTTTCCCCAGTATTTTCCCTCCAATTGGTGGCTCAGCGAAGCCACCAACCTCTTTTAGGACCTGTCCCCCAGGCAGGAGCGAGCCCCAGCGAGCACGCGCTGCACCCTGGCACCAGTTTGGCAATGGAACTGGGAGGCAAAGGAACAGTTCGTAAATAAATAAGTAAACAAATAAATAAATCCACAACACTTCCGAGCAGCTGCCAAAAAGAAACCCTCCAGAAGCGAAGCAGGGTATGGCACAAGTGAAGATTTCTAGACCAAAAGCTCCAACCTCTCTCGCGGTTGTGGCCTTTCCCTCCTCTTCTAAAAGCAGGAAAGGGAATTTAAGGATTTAGGCAATCAGGTTTCTGTGATCACAGTGGGTGCCCATGGCTCTCTGTCCTCCTCGTTTAACTGCAGCTGCCCAATTGAAATTGGATGTGAGAAAGGGACAGAAGGATGAAAAGCTTCAAGGAAACAGGGAAGAGTGAGCCGAGGSGGGGGGGAAGGCCACGGCATGAGCTCCCTCATCTCCAGGGACCAGTGGGACCACAAAGCAAATCCAAGCTTTGGGGTGGCCTGGCTGCAGAGCTCTCCTGGAGGTGGGAAATCCACAGGGAACAGGCTCGGTTTGCACGGAGCTCCTAAAGCAGCTCGTTTTCGGGAACAGGCCTCCCTCACGGCACTGCCCAGCCCTGGCTCTGCTCTAACCCACCCGAGGCTGTGCCCACGCGGCGCTGGCACCTCCTGCCTGGAATTCAACCCTCAGAGTCACCCGATATCCCACAGGGCTTGAAAAACGAACACCATGGAGAGGGGAGGACGGACGGACGGACGAGAGCCTCAACACCAGCTGCAGGAGCCACCCCGGCACTCCAGGGAACGGGCACACAGGGAAGCAGAAGGCAATGGCGAACGGAAGCCACGCGGGGCGGGGACCGAAGCCACGACACGGGGCCGGCACTTGGGGCCCCTCACAGGGGCAGGTCGGTGCTGTTGTGCCGCGTTTTCCTCGAGGTGCCGTCGTCCCTGGGCAGGGCCCGCTGCAGGCTGGACATGGCCGCCGTCTTTTTGAGGTCGATCACGGCGTAGGAGTCGCCGCGGCGGGCGCCGGGGCTGCCGGCGGGCGGCACCCGGGGGTCCCGGCGGCCCTCGGAGGGCTCGGCCTCCAGCTCCACCTGGATGTAGTTGAGCTGCCGCGGCGGCTCCGGGCAGGGCCGGGGGAAGTCGAAGCTGAAGACGTTGGGCAGGCGGCCGCGCCGGGCCTTGGGCAGGAAGGAGGCGCGGCGCGGGCGCTCCGAGCCGGCAGAGCCGTGCAGGGGATCCTCCTCGCCGGCCTCGGAGAAGCCGTTGGGGGACGGCGTGGGAGCCGCGGTGCCGGCGTCCTCGTCCCCGCGCCGGGCCGGCTGGAATTCCCACACCGGCGGCAGCGCCGGCAGGTTCTCGTAGTGCAGCAGCGCCGAGCGCCGACGGGAGCGGCCTCCGTCCTCCCGGGGCGCCTTGGAGCGGGCGGCCCGGCACAGGGACGAGGCGCCGGGGGCCGCCGGCCCGTTGAGGTTCTCGTAGACGCACTGGGGGGACGCGCAGCCCCGCTCGCACTCGTCGTTGTTGTTGGGCGGGCACAGGCGAGCCCGGCATTCCCGGGGGTGCCGGCACAGCCGGCGGTAGCCGGAGGCGGGAGCCAAGACGAATTTAACCTCCCCCGGCTGCAGGAAGACCTGGGGGTTGCGGTCTTCCAGGGAGCGGCCGTGGTTCCTAGGGGGGAAAGGAGGGTGGGCTTCAGGCAGGGAGTGCATACAGTGCCGGCCCCTCGGCTCCGGCTCCCCGCCGGCCGTGTTGACGTAGGTGTGGGACTGCAAGGAGAGAAGCAGAGGGACAGTGAAAGGAGCAGAGAGCAGAGACGAGAGCAAAGCAGCTGAGAAACCACCAGGAAAAGGGGAACTCATCAGGAGAGGAAAGGGTTTCGGAAGTCGGAAAGGTTTTGGGAGGCAAAACGTAGAAGTTGGTTTAGGTTTTGTGGGCTGGAAGAGAGGAAAACGAGTCCAGCTGCAGATACACATTGTGTGTCCACATGGTTGGACAGCAGGAGGAATTTCTTCATGGAAAGGGGTGGTCAGGCATTGGAGGGGCTGCCCAGGGAGGTGTTGGAGTCCCCATCCCTGGAGGTGTCCAAGGAAAGCCTGGATGTGGCACTCAGTGCTCTGGGCTGGGTGAGAAGGTGGGGATCAGCCACAGCTTGGACTCAATCTTTTCCAAGGTCTTTTCCAACCTCAGTGATTCTGGGATTCCGTTTTTTGTCACACACGGCACAGAGCAAAAATCAAAGCCACTCACAAACTACATCCTCGAGTGGCTCACAGGTGATCCCACAGCCCTGACACCTGCCCAGGCCTCCCTGGGGGTGGTTCAAACCAGCTGGATTTTGTAGGAAAAATCTTAAAATTCCTCAACTAAGAGCTGAAGATCAAAAATAAAAATAAAGAGGGTCTGAATCTGGGTTGTGTGACAGCTGACCACCCAATTGCCACCCAAGTACCAGTGGGCTGAGGACACAACTCAGGTTGTTTTGACAAGTGTTTTAGACAAGTGTCAAAGAGCAGGAGCCTCCAAGAGTGAAATGAAGTAAAGAGAAAAAAAAAAGAGCAACAAGGTGTGAGGATCCCCTGAGCTTGGAGTGAGGGAAACCCAGAACTGCACAGCAAAACCAGCTGCTTGCACACAGCAGAGTTTAGGATGGGTTTACCTGCTCCTCAGGCCCAAGCAGGGGGTGAGTGGAGTCTTCCCCCACAGAGGAATGTCTCAGGCTGCTCACTGAGGGGTGCCGGGCTGCAGAGTAGGACAGGGATTCTCCAGGGAAGCTGTGAAATCCATTGGGAAATCCAGTGTACCCCAGACCTGCGAGAGAATCAGGGCAGAGAAGCATTAAATTGGCACAAAACACAGTTATTTCACTTTGCTGCACCCTGGAAGGCAAAACCAGCCTGTCCAGGGGCCATCCCAGTGCTGGAGTACCCAGCACAAACACAAGGGCCAGGCCCTCCTAGAAATCTAAACCATTCCTCACGGAGACGGGAATTGAGCCAATCGGAACCATTCCAGATGTGGCTTCCTGCAGAAACCACCTGACCCTTGCGAGTGCTGCTTAGGAAAGGCCACTCGGCAGTGACCCAGCGAAATCCAGCTGAGGGGTGACAACTCTGTTGGACCGTCTGAAGGGCTTTTTGCGGTGGTGTTTCCTCGGAAACCAAATTCCACACGGGAAACGGGAGCGCGCGTGGACGTAAAGATACGGGACGGCACGTGGGAGAGACCCACGGGCTGCACAGTTTGAGGGGAGCATTGCAGACATCACCCCCATCCCTGTGTCCCCCCTCCTGTCCCCACACATTGATGGGGTCTTACTGTTGGGAGCCTGGGGGGTCCGGGACAGCTCCCGATCCGAGGGGTGGCTGTTCCTGGTGATCACCACGGGCTCTTCCACGACGTTGATGCTGTTGCACTGCATCAGGTCCTGGAGCAGGTTGAAGATCTCCTCTGCTCGGGAGCACTTGAAGGCAAAAATCCCTGCCAGGGACAGAGAGGAGGGTCAGAACAGCAAGGAAAGGATCCTGCTTTAACAAAAATGTATGTTATTCCCAGCTCTAAATGAATTCTGATTCCTTCTGCTGTGTTTAACACCATCAACCCGCAGCCACGGGAAAGCAACCAACAGCCCTGTGGATTATTCAGGAAGTAATCATGGAATCACAGAATGGTTTGGGTTGGAAGAGACCTTAAAGCTCATCCAGTTCCAATCCCAACAAGCCCAGGTTGCTCAGAGCTCCATCCAGCCTGGCTTTAAACCCCCTCAAGGTTGTGTTATCCCACAACAACCAGCCCCACACCCCACAGGTGTGGAGGGCCAGGTGAACTGGTCTTGTTTCACCTCTCATCTTCTATTTGAACTGCCCTGGCACCCAGCCCATCCATTTCCAGGGGAAAATCCACACAGTGACTCCCCAAAACTGGACTGGGCCCTGTGCACGTGAGGGAGGGAGAAGAGCATCATGTTTTGAAAAATCTCTGGAATTCAAGAGTGTCTCCCCAAAGGAGCAGCCCAGCCCAGCAACCAATCCCAGGCTGGCACACGCACACACCAAAGCCATAGCAACAGGAACAGCATGGCAACAAGGGCTGCTCCCAAAGAAACACGTTTGCCACGTTCTGCCCAACAAAAAACAGCTGGATCTGCCTTGCATCAGGTGGGGAGCAGCGTGGGGAAGGGGATCTCCAGGTAAAATTAATAGGCAGAATAAAATCCTACAAGGAAGGGAGAAAACTCAACAAAACACTCTCATTTCTGCTTTGAGAGTGATGAGTGCCTGGTAAAAATTCGGAATTATAGGAAAAGCTCTGCTTCATCACCTCTACCTGGACCTGGAGAGAACCAAACCACACACAGGGCAGAACTTTTATCACTGGATTAAATTTTCATCACTGACCCTCACCCTGCAAAAGGCAAAGCGAAAACCGAAGGACAAACTGCCAGCACATGGCTCCAGAAGGGGAAAACCCCACTGAAATAAATATTAAAAAGGAGCATCTGCCACTGCAGATTCACACAGACCCTGAACGCTCATGGGAGTCCTTTTGGATCCGAAGGAGTTTACAAACACATTAATAGAATGAGGAAACAACTTTTTTTTTTCCCCGGGGATGCAGATGCCAAGAAAACGTTCAGCCCTTTAAAAGCAAGGGAGACAGACTGGTAAAGGAACTAACAGGCACCATTGTAAGACTGGAGACTATTCCCAGTGCTGCTGATGACTTGGCATGTGCTCCTGGGTGACTCACTTCCCTCCTCCATGCACAGCATCCCCGTGCAGAACATCAGGGAAACGTAGAACTCCTTTTGTCACAAAGAGCTGCCAGACCCAAAATCAGAGCTTTGAGTCGAACCAGCACTCAAACAACTGTTGCTCTGTGGAATAAATAATCCCAAGAGGGACCTGGAAAAAGGTGCAGGTGATGTCCTTTCATCCTGAGTTAAGAGATGCTTAACAAAGCTTAAAGTCTTGCAAATGCTTTTTAGCTCCTAAGGAAGGCCCAGCAACCCCTCCTGCCCCAGCTGGGGCACCAAAGCACAGAGTAACAACCCCCAAAACTGCTTCACCAACATCCCCACGAGCACCAATGCACCAGCAAGACAAGGCCATCAGATTCATACCCAATTTAACACTTTTAATCCGTGTGAGCACAAACGCTCGGGGGGGAATAGGCCGCGGAGACCCCGAGCGGCCGGAACTCGGGAAGACGCGAGGATCGGCCGACTTCGGGAAGGGAAAGCTCGGCATTCCTGCCCCCAGGAAGGAATTTGGGAAGGGAAAGCTCAGCATTGCTGCCCCCAGGAAGCCCCCCCCGTGACTGACCCTGCCCGGTGTGGCAGCGGCGGCCGCTCTCGAAGGAGAAGAGGTTGGAGTCGAAGCCGTAGCGGCGCAGGCACAGGTAGGGCCACCTGACGGCGTCGCGCTTGTGCGTGTGCAGGATGAGCTCCCTCTGMGTCAGCTCCATGATCCCCGAGCCCAGCTCGTGCCCCTCATCGTCCACGTTGGTCACCTGCGGGGGGGCAGGGCAAACTCAGAGCCACGGATCGGGGGGAGGGTGGAAAACACCTCCGGGATCAACGGGTTCAAGCGGGGAGCGATCCCCGCTTTCATCGCCAGGCGTTCCTCGGACACTGACGGGGATGGGGACTCCAACATCGCCCTGGGCAGCCCTTTCCAGTGCCTGACCACCCTTTCCATGAGGAAATTCCTCCTGATGTCCAACCTGAACCTCTCCTGGCACAGCTTGAGGCCGTTTCCTCATCCTGTCCCTTGGGAGCAGAGCCCGACCCACCCCTGGCTGTCCCCTCCTGTCAGGAGTTGTGCAGAGCCAGAAGGTCCCCCCTGAGCATCTTTTTCTCCCCCAGCTCCCTCAGGAGTTCTCCAGCCCCTTCCCCAGCTCCATTCCCTTCCCTGGACACGCTCCAGCCCCTCCATGTCCTCCCTTGCCGTGAGGGCCCAGAGCTGGACACGGCCCTCCAGGTGCCCCTCACCGGTCTCCGAACCAGCCCACCCACGAAGCACTGTGATTCCATGGATTCCCCTCCATTTAGCGCTGCCTTTTTCCCAGCTGGGAGCAGGGATTCGTGGCTGGCAGGAGGCGCCGAGCTGTCAGCCCTGGAGCCTGCGAGCTTGGCAGCTCAGCTGATGTGTCTGAGCCCAGGCTCTGGAACACGGCCCTGAGCAATAAAAGGTTTCTCTCCAGTCCCCCATTTCCTCGCATTTCCCAAGCAGAGGCAATTTAGCAGCAAACACAAACGCATTTGCAGCAGGAATTTCTTAAGGAAAGGAATAAAACCCCAAACCAGCACTGATATATCTGCAGATCCTCTCAGGTGACGAGCAGGAGCAGAGGTTTTCTCTCCTCTCGTGCCCACGCTGGGCTTTGCCAGCAGCCAGAGCTGTCACAGGCTCTCTGATGGGGTTGAGGGGTCAACACTCACCTTAAATTTGGTGGGATGGTTGTCTGGGATGCTGTCTGTGCACAGACAACTGCAGCAGCTCCCCATGACGCCAGCCAAAGAGGCAATCCCTGGGGAGASGACACAAAGCAGAGGACAATCAGATTTCCAACCAAGCTCTCCCACCCTCTCCCAGCATTTACAGCTGTGCCCTCCCCCATCCCGGTGGGTTTGGAGCTCAAACTCTTCACTCTGCTCCTTGATTAAYGAGCACTGTAAATATAACACTAATTAAAACCAACAGGTTTCTTACCATTAGGCAATTGTTGGATTTTTTTTGGAGGAGTGAGAAGGAATTCCCACTGCTGTCCCTCTGTCTCCCTCAGGACTTCATGGTAACCAGGTTTCACCTAAAACACGAGGGAAACAGTCCCATCTTCCACCTGGCAAGGAGAACACAAATAAAATTAAAACCAGAGAAGATTAAAAAGCACCCTCAAATATCACAAGAAAGGCAGGTGCATTTTGCTTTTAATTAACTACATTTATATCAATATTGAAAATTCTGCTCAGCAATGAATATACAGCTAAAAAAACTTTAAATAAGAGATATTTTACTTCCTGGCTTTGGGATCCTACAGAGGAGTGGGGTTTACCAGGGCAAATAAAACCCAACAGTAAAACTGAACAGCCAGGGGTGGTGAGGACACAGGGGATCACAGGCAGCTGCTGCTGAGGAATGTGAAGGTGCCTTCATGGGAGGGAAGGTCCTTCAGGGTCAGAGAACCAGCAGCTGCTCTGCTTTGGAGTGGGAGAAGTAACAAAGGCCAGAAAACACCAAAACTCTGATACCTGACACAGCCAGTGCAAGTATCAAGCAGGCAGGAGTTGCACGCAGTAGTAGTGAGAAATACTCTTGGTTTTTTAACTTGTAGTGAGAAATACTCATGGTTTTTGCACTTGTGGTGAGAAATACAAAATTCTGCTATGCCTGATGGAAAGTTAAAGGACTCCAGATGCAGCCCTGGGCAGGTAACAGGGGATGATGCCAGGGGTGCCCTGGGAGAGCAGCTCAGGATCTCCCCATCAGAGCCACCAGGATTCCCAGCCTGGCACCAGAGCAGGGAATCAAAGGCAAAGGCCACTGGGGACTTCTCCCTCTGCCCTGCCAGAATCTGCCCCCCCTCTCCTCCAAATTAAACCATGGATCATGGAGTGGCACCTCGTGCAGCACCACGGTGCWGCCCTGGGGCTCCCTCATGCACAAAGGGAGGGGGCAGAGCCAGCCTTGAGCTGCCAAGGGGTCCCATTCCATTTTTACATCAAAACAGCTCATAAATCACCTCCCACTGCACCTCCCTGCCTTAGCTTCGGCCCTCGGAGAATTCCCTACCACGTCCCAACCCTGCCAAGTCCCCAGAAGGGGAATGTTTCCTTCTGTGCAAGCTGAGAACAAACAAAGCCGAAGCCACCTGCCCTCCTGCACACACCTGCCAGCCCTACAGCACCGCCACGCCTTCCCTGTGCCACCCCACACCCTGCTTGTTTTCCTAGGCTCAGGATGGATTTATCCCCCTCACAGGCTTTGGTCAATAATTTAGCAACAGATCCTGCTCGGTCTGATCTGGGCACTGGGGGCTGTTTCCCCTCTGGCTCTGCCCTCCCACTCCCACCTCAGCAATTCCCTCAGGAACAACACTGGGAGGAAACACTSTACCTTTGCCCCCTTTTTCTTCTTTATTCCTCTCTCCCTCCGCCCACGTCTACCAGGGGTCAGCCTGAAGYGCTGTGGCTTATCACGAGCAGTTTTAATGGAGAGAAGTGAACAAATGAACTAAAAAACCACCGTGAGCTCCCCGAGCACTCCCTCGGCGCTTCCCRCTGCTCCTCACTGGTGAATATTTCAGCAGCATCCCTTTCACACGGAGACTCCCAAGTCTCCAGGCTCCTGCTCAGCACTTCCAACACACCTTTCCAACACCTGTTTGCCAGTTCAGAGCCTCAGGCAGTCACTAAAAACACTCCGACAGCACAACACGGTTCCCTGCAGCAGGAATGTGTCCCTCCTGGGACCACCATCCCCATCCAGACTCCCACCCTCCAGGATCCAAACCTAAATCCTCCTCGGCCCTGCCTGCTCCAGGCTCCAGAGCACAGCTCACCTCTCCCAAATTCACGGCCAGGTGGTTCCTCTGCTCCCAAACCCCCAGCCTGCAGAATCCCCTCGTGCCTTCACCCTCCTCCCAGCCCTTCTCTTAAACYCGGGACTGGAGAAGAGGATCCCCTAATCCCAAAGGGTCAGGGCACCCTGACGCCCCCCGCACAGGGAAAAACAGATACCTCGTGTGGAAAAGCACCTGATCCCACACTAATTCCCCCAGGACACGCAGGGACAGACCCACCACTCACCCCAGCCTGGGAGGGACGAGGAGGAGGGAGCAGGGGGGCAGCTCTGGGGGCAGGAGGGGCAAGGAGAAGGGGCTGGAGGAAGGAGGAAAGGGATGGGGGATTGAGGAAGGGGCTGCAGAGAGGAAGAAGGGGATGGAAGGAGGAGGACAGGGATGGAGGGATGAGGAAGGGGCTGCAGGGATGGGGAGGGGGATGGAGGGATGAGGAAAATGATGGAGGGATGAGGAAGGGGCTGCAGGGATGGGGAAGAGGATGGAGGAAGGTGGAAGGGGATGGAAGGATGAGGAAGGGGCTGCAGGGACAGGGAACAGGATGGAGGAAGGGGGAAGGGGATGGAGGGATGAGGAGAACGGTGCTGCAGGGACAAGGAAGGGGCTGAAGGGATGAGGAAGGGGATGCAGGGAGGAGGACGGGCCTGCACAGCCCGTGGGAACGAGGGGCCTGAGGAAGGGGCGAGTCCCGGGGGGTAACGGGGAATTGGCTGCGAGGGGCGGCCGGGGGTCCGCGGGGGACACGCGGGGAGGGGCACGGGGGGCGATGCCGCGGCCCCGCTCCGGCCGCGGGTCGGTACCTGAGGCGCTCCCGGCTCCGCCGTCCGGGAGCTGCGGCCCGGAGCCCGGAGCGCGTCGGAGCCCCCGGCCCGGCCCTCCCGGGGCCCGGAGCGCGTCGGGGCCCCCGGCCCGGCCCTGCCCCTGCCCGGCCCGGCGGGTCCGGGGGTCCCCGGTCGGGCCCGGAGCGATCGGGGCCGGGCCGGGCCCGCCGAGGCAGCCACACCGCGCGAGCGCCGCGCGGCCGCCAGGGGGCGCCAGGGGGGGCGCGGCGGCGCCGAGGGGGGCGGGGCCGGGTGGGCGGGGCCATAGTGGGCGTGGTCTGGGTGGGCGTGGTCAGGGGTGAAGGGAAGATGGACGGGAGGGGTTTGGGGGGTCAGTGGGGGGATTTGGGGGGTCAGCGGGAGGGTTTGGGGGCGTGAGGCTGGAAAGGACGCTGGGGGGTCGGTGTAGGGGGATTTGGGGGGTCTGGGTTCGGGGGATGCTCAAGGAGGGGTCAATGGAGGAGGATTGGGGAGGGGTCTGGGGCAGGAGAGCGGTGGGCGATCAGTGGAGGGGGATCTGGGGGGTATGGGTTAGGGGGATTTGGGGGATCTGGGTTAGGGGGATGCTCAAGGGGGATCAGTGGAGGAGAATTGGGGAGGAGTCTGGGGCAGTAGATGGGCTGGGGGGTCAGTGCAGGCGGATTTGGGGGGTATGGGTTAGGGGGATGCTCAAGGGGGATCAGTGAAGGAGAACTGGGGAGCAGTCTGGGGCAGGAGATGGGCTGGGGGGTCAGTGCAGGCGGATTTGGGGGGTCTGGGTTAGGGGAATTTGGGGGATCTGGGTTGGGGAATGCTCAAGGAGGATCAGTGGAGGAGAATTGGGGAGCAGTCTGGGGCAGGAGAGGTGCTGGGGGGTCAGTGCAGGCGGATTTGGGGCATCTGGGTTGCGGGGATGTTCAAGGAGGGGTCAGTGGAGGAGAACTGGAGAGGGGTCTGAGGCAGCAGAGGTGCTGAGTGGTCAGTGAAGGATGGGTTGGGGTGTTTGGGTTGCTGGAATGCTCAAGGAGGATCAGTGGAGGAGAACTGGGGAGGAGTCTGGGGCAGCAGAGGGGTGGGTGGTCAGTGGAAGGGGATTTGGGGGATCTGGGCTGGGGGATGCTCAGGGTGAGGTCAGTGGAGGGGGATTTTGCAGGGCCTGGGATGGAAGGTTGCTCTCAGGGGTCAGTGGAGGGGGATTTGGGGAAGTCTGGGGTAGAGTCTAGAGGGGCATTGAGGGTTCTGGGGCAGGAGGAGGCTCCTGGAGGGGGCTGAAGCAGGGCACGCACAGGACGCAGAGTCCACGAGGAAAGTTTATCCGACCTGCAGATTTTACAATTCCAGTTTTTACAATTCCAATCCCGGCTACAATCCCACCCACGGTTCCAGCATGGAGCTGCCAGACATCAGCCCCGGGTTTGGAGTGACAGGAGCTGCCTGCTCCTYGTCCCAACGCTCCCACCCGCAGCTCCCGAGCTGTGCCCCTGCCCTCCCTGGGGACACTGCGGCCACACGCCGGTGCCACCGCGCTGCTCCGGGCTGTCCCCGCGGAGCAGGGGCTGGGGCCACCTCGGGAAGCCCCGAGTGACCCTTCTGTCAGGGGCTGTCCCCGCGCCCGGCGTCTCTCCCAGGGAGGACTTTGCCCATCAATCCGTCCGCCCTGTGGGGGGATGGAGGAGCGTGGGGGGAGCAGGGGAGGGAGGGGGGGCCCTGCCACCACCCGGGGGGACAAAGTCCGAAGCAGCACATGGGCCAAGGTAAAGCTGTGCAGACAGACCTCCCAGCAAAGTCAAACAGCGGATTGACGTCCCGGGGCAGATCGGAGACCTTAAAGGGACCCCGGGGAACGACAGCCCCGGCTGGGCAGCCCCGACAGGACCCCTGCTCGGCAGCCCCGACAGGACCCCTGCTCAAGGCAGGAGAGCAGCAGCGTGCAGAGATGCTCTCCCCTTCTCCTCTTCCTCCTGCTGTTTCCCCCGCCAAAGTGATTTTTCAGAGAATCCTCAAAAGGTTTGGGTTGGAAGGGACCTTAAAAATCCCGTTCCTGCCATGGACAGGGACGCTTCCCACTAAACCAGGCTGCTCCAAGCCCTGTCCAACCCGGCCTTGAAGATTTCCAGGGATGGGGCAACCGCTTCTATAAAGCAGCACAATGAGCTGTGCCCCAACGCCGCCCTGCACGGCCTCGCCCAGCGGTGCCACCGGCTTGTCACGGAGCCTGGCCACCTCCTCCGACAAATTACCATCCCTGTGGATTTTGGCTGCAATCCCGACCCCGATCCCAGCACCTACACGAGCCATCTACACCCCTCGGGGCTCCCAAGAGAGCCCCAAAACAAGGCACAGCTCCTGGGACCACACAGGAGGCAAAGACCCCATGCGTGGGGATTTGGGGGATGCTGTGTCCGTGCTCATCCCCAAAGTCACATCGGCACGCAGGAAAATCTTAGAGCATGGGAGAAACCCACAGGAACGCAACAAAGACGCTGTGCCTCGCGTCAGGCTCTGATAAATTTTACCCTGACTCTTGCCCGGGTGGAATTGCTGCAGCCGGAGCCGGTCTGGAATGGCTTGTGGGAGCCTCGTCAGGTGTTCAGGGCTTGTGGAAACTAGGACATCCTGACTTGCCGCTGGCTAACTCCTTTGTGAGAGCCCAGCCAAAGTTTCTCCACCTCTAAATTGGGGTGTAATGACACTTCCCCCTCTTTCATGAAGCTTCAACTCTTTCTGATGTCGGTAGGGAAATAAATCACCGCGCGGGATCATAAAAGTCATCAAACGGCAACCTGGGGTGAACCGAGCCGCAGATGGAGGGAAGGGCGCGGGCGCTCGGAAAATGAGAGGTAGGAGCGAGCCAGATGTCATCGGGAGCTCTTTCCCCTGTAGGGTTAATGTACCCCCCCCCTTCCCCTCCCTGCCTGCCCTGGAATTCCAGCCATTGGCTGGCTCCCGAGGTTTAGGCTAAAAAGCCTGTAATTAGGACCCCGGCTGCCGCGGAGCCAGTGCCTGGGCAGGCAGGGGAAAAAAAAGAAAGAGAGAGGGGAAAAAAAAAAAAAAAAAAAGCGTTTCCCTGACTGAGCTTGGATGTTTTCCTTTCGCTTTGCAAAGTTTTCCCAGCCCAGGCTCCATTCTCTCGCGTCCTCCGGAGCAGGGCGGGACGGCGGCGGCCGGCGCGGGGCTGGAGCGGGCGGCGGAGCCCGCAGGAGCGGAGCGCGGGGCCCRGAGCGCCGGGAAAGGGCAGGTACGAGCGGCTGGAAGGGACTCCCGACCTCGGGTCTCTGGAGCTGGAGCTGGGGGAGAAGGAGATCGGGAGGCGGGGGCAGCGGGAGGGTCCCGGGTCGGGAGTTGCTGCGAGGGGAAGGGGACGGGAGCGAGGGGAACAGGGAGATTTTTGCTGTTTGGAGATTTGGGGCGGGGTGGGGGGGATAATATCGCTGCCCCCGCGGTCTTTGTTTTCGGGAAAACGTCCCCTGAGAGCAGGAGGTGACGCCTGTTCCACCGTGCCAGGCTCTGCCAGCCCGGCGCGGGCAGCGCTGCCCGGCAGCACCGGGGGCTCCGGGAGGGGGGGGTTGGTTCCACCATCCCTCCTCCACCTGGGATGGGGCGGGAATGGGATGGTTTGGGGTTGGCGATGGAGCCGGGCCCCTTCAGACAGCGATGTGCCCGGCTGAAATCTGGTGGCCACAGGGAGGGGTGGGGTGAGGGTCTCGGTTCGTACCTGCGGAAGTGCGAATGGGTGAGTCAGGGTGGGTTAATGGGTTACCGCTCCCGGCCAAGCCGGGGCAGCCGGCCGTGCCTGCGGGGTGGGGGAAAACACAGCAGGAAAAGCCCTTTGGAGCACTGGCACATCCCCTGGAGAGCAAACAGGCCGTGGCACCGGCCACGGTCCCCTCTGGTGACGCGGTGCAGCGTGGCAGAGCAGGATGCTGAGACCCTCCCCATCATCTGGAGGGCTGCAAAGGCCTTTTTTAAAGCAAGGGCCACGAGACCGGTGCCACCCCAGGTCCGAAAGGCACCGTGGGCTCYTCGGCGAGACCGGCTCCAGGTCGGGCAGGACTCGCTGCTCCGGCTCTCCTTGCCAGCCCTCGCCTTATCTCGCCCCAAAAGATGCATCTTTATTGCTCTGCATCTTTATTCCGCGCACCTCCAGCGCAGCTGTGTTGACGGCAGCTCAGGCAAAAACAGGTTATCCCGTGGGTGAGGCGGACGTGGAGCTGTGCCTCTGGAAGCTGCCAGTGCTGCTGGGTGCTTTGAGGGGATCGGGGCTCGTTGGCGATGGCGAGATGTTGTGTTTCCCGGGGGCTCTGCGAAAGGGAAGCTGTGGCTGAGATGCAGCTCCGTGGATGTGCCGGGAACAGGGAGCCTGTGCTTTGAATTCCGAGCGGGCTGGGGTGGCCGCGCTCCAAGTTAATGTGTGACCTTGGCAGGAGAGGGCTGGGAGCCCACACAGGCTCTCGCAGCCAGCTGGAGGCAGGGGCTGCTCCCGGGGAGCCAAATAAGATTAGTATTCCCAGGAATTTCAGCCTCTCGTAACCCAGGGAGCTGCGGCTGCTTCCGATCCTTTGGAGAGCGAGAGGAGCTGAGCGATGGCATCCGGAGGAGCTCCCACGGGCAGGACAAGAGGCTTTTACAGCCGAGGCAAATGACAGCCGGTGGCACCCAGCCTGCCCGACTGGTCTGTCACACGGCCCTTCTCCTGGCAGGGAGAAGCAGCTCCCCGAAATGCCATCGTGCCACCTCCCCCCGGCGCCTGATCCCCGGGTTTGAGGCAGGCTGGGAGCATCCCTGTATCCTTTGGCAGGCCAGCAGGGAAGGGCCGTAGCAGGAGCGCCTGGAGGCAGCGAGGGAGGGCAGGAAGGAAGAGGGGACAGGGACGGGGAGCAGAGGAGACAGACCTGTTGGGGCTGCCTGGCTCTTTAGCATGGGAGGCGCGTACCTCTGTCACCGTCTGGGGCTAATTACAGGGACTTGTTTACAGCCCAGACGGCTGCCAGCCAGCGTAATCACATCAAACCGGGCTGGGCTGGGCTCCCCAGCGCATCCCCACGGAGTCACAGCAGCCACGAGCCCTGCCCGAGCCACTCTCCCCCAGCATCACCCTGCTGTGCTGGTGGTCCCGGGACGGGGTGCCCCGTGCCACGTGGGGCTGGGGCCACGCCGGCCCCGCCGAGCCCCCAGAGCTTCGGAGGGGTCTAATGACAGCAAAGCCCCGAGAGATTACACAAATGCAGCTTGGAGGCTTAACGAGCCAAGCACAGCCCGGGAATGCCACCCACCTCCCACGGGGAGGGAGAAACAGGGATGCCTTTCCCACACCAGGCAGCGGCAAAGCTGGGGATGGACACCGAGCCCACAGAGGTCCCCACTCAGCATCCCCAGGGACACACACACAGCCCTCCCTGCTCCTCCTGTAGAGCTGAGGCTGCTTGTGGTCCCTCATCAAGCCCCCAGCAAGGCCAGGGCTCTTTTTGGGCCACAAATCCACATTTGAGCCGGATTATTTCACCCCTATCCCAAAGCACGGCTTTGAACAACACCCTGCAACCCYGCCAGGCTGCCCCAGGGTTCCAGACCCCAAACCCCAGGAAAAAGCAAGCAGCCCTTTTGTTCTATCCCGCTGATTAACCGATCTGCAGGGTTAATCATTGACCCGGGAGCAGGGCAGGCAAACCTGAGCTGCCCCGGCTGATCCCACCTGCTCCCTGTTCAGGTGCCACATCCCAGCACCCCGAGATGCTGCATGGGAAGGGGAGCAGGGCCTGAGCTGGGAGGTGCTGGAGGTGTTTAGTGGGAGCAGTGGGGATGCTGGTGCTGAGTGGGATGTCCCTGGCAGGGGAAGTACCCAGTGTGGAGGAGGGAATGGGTCCTTGTGGCGGCAGAGGTGTCGGAGGACCAAAAATTCGTGGTCTGGGAGCTCCCACCCCTCAACCCTGAGACTGTTTTCAGCATGAAACTCTTTCCAGAGCGGTCGATCCATCCATGGTGGGCGCTGCACGGGGTGAATCCCTGGGGCCGTGTGGTCCGGGGGCAGCAGTTCCGCTCCATCCCGCCCTCGCTCCCCACGCCAGGGCAGGAAGCGCGGGGCTGAGGGCGTCAGGCTCCGGGCCGGCGTCCAGGGAACCCCAGGAGCCACCACATCAGCATCTCGCCTTTGTTTTGGAACACCARGGCAGGAAGGAAGCGCGGTGGAAAGCGCCCGCGTGGGGAGGAGGGGACGGCACCGGGCGGGCTCCGCTGCGTAACCCCGAGCCGGGCGTGGTGCTGTGGGCTGGGACAGCCGGGCAGGAACGGCCGCTCGGGGCGGAACAATGGCAGCCCGAGGGGAAGGAATTATTTTCCACTGGATTGGGCTAAACCTCGGTGTGTTCCCACTCRGGGATGGGCCCCTAGAGCAGGGATTAGCCGTGCCAGCAAAGGGCTGGTGGCAGCTGGGGGAAAGATCCCGCTGGGGGTGAGCAAAGGGCCGGTGCCGTTTTCCAAAACTTGTTCCAGCTTGAGCTTGGGCACTTGGGGTCTTCCCTGCCTGGCTTCATCCCATCCCCTCCCAGTGCCTCCCACTTGGCATTCAAAGCCCCAAGTGCCCATATCCTCRGTGTGGGTTTGCTGTAACCCCCGCAGAGAAAGGAGCCCCCCAAAATGCTCTTGGACTCCTGCAGTGGTTCAGCCAAAGGTCTCAAGGTCATGGTTGGTGTGGAGCATCATCCCAGCTGGATCTGCTCAAGGGTCCCTCCCTGGGGCGTCCTGCTGCCACGTGGAGACGGGATATGTGTCCTGGGATGGATCCCTGCTCCCTGCCTCGTGCCTCACCAGCTCTGTCCCTCTGTCCCCAGCTCATGTCCCTGCCCAGCCCTGCATGGCCCCAGCAGGACGAGCCTTCCCCCTGCGGCACCACCACTGGCCTCCCCCCGGCCTCGTCCGACAGCGACTCCGGCTGTGCCCTGGAAGAGTACCTGGAACCCTCCGCGGACCCCGCGCCCCCCGAGGTGGGCAGCACCCCCGGCCCCCTGCCCCGGGGTTAAACACGAGCTAAACACAGTTTAATCCCCCCCTAAAATTCTGCCTGTTTGTCCCAAGGTCGCGCCGTGCTTCGGTCCCCGCTCGCCGCAGCCCGGCTCTCCCTCCGACGGCAGCCGGCTCCGCGCCAGAGCCCTCCTGCAGCAGCTGCCACCTCAGGACTGCGATGTAAGACCCCTCTTTTCGGGTGCTGCCCCCTCCCCGGGTCCAC
Source organism: Amblyornis subalaris (assembly GCA_018881555.1). Classification (NCBI taxonomy): domain Eukaryota; kingdom Metazoa; phylum Chordata; class Aves; order Passeriformes; family Ptilonorhynchidae; genus Amblyornis; species Amblyornis subalaris. The sequence goes on along the minus strand of JACAXG010000081.1, from coordinate 276,668 downwards.
CCCGTGCCCCCCTGACCCCCGTGCCCCCGCAGGAGCGGTACTGCCCCGACCTCGCCGAGGAGGAGCGGCGGCAGCTCCGAGCCTTCAGCGCCCGGCGCAGACGGGAGGCCCTGGGCCAGGGGCTGGCGTGTCCCGTGCCGGGGCCCTGCCACGGCTGTCCCTGCAGGAAGGTGAGGTGTCCCCTCCGGCACCCATTCCCCGCCGGGGACCCGTCCCCAAAAGCCAGCCCGGCCCCAAAYCTTGTGTCCCTGTGCCTTGCAGTGYGGCCGGAGGCTGAACAAGGGGGACCCGGGGATTTCAGCATCTCGGCTGGGGGACCAGTTCTGGCAYCCGTCCTGCTTCTCCTGCCACTTCTGCCAGCAGCAGCTGGTGGACCTCATCTACTTCCAGCAGGATGGGAGGATCTACTGTGGCCGGCACCACGCCGAGCTCTTCCGACCCCGCTGTGCCTCCTGCGACCAGGTGGGTGCTGGGCACGGGGAGGCTTTCACCTCCCTTTGGCCGTAAAATCCCTCAAACCCGCCGACGGGCAGGAGGAATATTCCCTCCCGAGCCTTGCAGAGAGCCCCACGGGCCGGGGGCTCCTCCTCATCCCTCGGCACAGCCGAGCACCCTCCGTGCCGCGGCTTTCCCGGCCGGGTGCTGAGAGGCCGGGTCGTTGCCCCGCTCCAGCTGATCTTCATGGAGCAGTGCATCGAGGCCGAGGGCCGGCGCTGGCACCTGGAGCACTTCTGCTGCCTGGAGTGCGACGAGCCCCTGCGCGGGCAGCGCTACGTGATGAGGAGCGGCCGGCCCTGCTGCCGGGGCTGCTTCGAGAGCCTCTTCGCCGAGCCGTGCCAGGCCTGCGGGGACCCCATCGGTACGGTCCCGGTCCCGGTCCCAATCCCGGCGGGGCTCCCGCATCCCGGCCGGGCAGGCTGCGGAGCCGCGGGGCGCGGCGTGAGGATGGGTTTTGGCCCGCGGGCCGCCGGCCTCACCTGCGGTCGCCCCGCAGGCGCCGACAGCGAGGAGGTCACGCACCAGGGGCTGCACTGGCACGCCCGAGCCGCCTGCTTCTGCTGCAGCCGCTGCCGAGCGCCGCTGCGGGGACGGCCCCTCGCCTGCCGCCGCGGCCGCCTCTTCTGCTCCGACGCCTGCAGCCGCGGCCAGGACGCCTCCTCCACCGCCTCCGACTCCTCCGACTCGGCCTTCGCCTCGGCTCCGTCCCCCGACTCCACGCCCCTGGCCCGAGCCGGCCCCTCCTCGGCGGCGGGGGGCTGCAGGCAGCGGGTGGAAGGGGCTGGTAGGATCCTGCTGCGGTGCGGTGGGAGGGGAGCGGGTGCGAATCCAGGCTCTGGGGGCTTTACGGGAATGTCACAGCGGTGCAGCCCGCGGTGGTGAACCCCCAGCCCTCTTCCCGCGGGAGGGTGAGCGGTGGGAGCTGGGGGTGGGTGGGTATGGCCCCACGTTGTATCGCAAGACAACCCTCGCTGCGTGAGGGGCTGTGGAAGGGCAGGCTCAGCCTTTTCCTCCCTCACTTAACGCTCACTTTCCCTMTTCCAGAGGCGTTTTTGGATGAGGCCCCCGTGCACCCCGCGTTCAGGAGCCCGGAGGATCACGGAGCAGGCACAAAGGAGAGGAGCAGCGACGCCGTGCACACAGGGATGCTGGGACCCCCAGCCCCCCACCCCCCGGCCCCCCAGCCCAGCACGGAGGGGCCCAGCGAGCCTGGAGCCTCGGGCCTCCCARTTTTGGGGGGCCCTGACCCCCGAACACCCGCGGGGAATGGAAACCACCCACACTTCCAAGCGGGCACGYCCCCTCCCCGACACAGCCCACGGCCGGAGGATGGCACGGAGGAGGACGACTCCTGGTGTCCCACCTGCTCCTCATCTTCGGACTCGGACTCGGAGGAGGAGGGCTTCTTCTTCGGGAAGCCCATCCCCAAGCCCGGGATGAATTCCCTGGGCAGGGAGCCCCCGGGCAGGGACAGGGGCAGGGGCAGGACGGCCAAGCACTGCAGTGTGTCCTAACGGCAGGGTCTGGGGGTCCCTGACCGGCACTGCCAGGTCCTGCCAAGGCCTCAACACGTTCCAAGAGCGTCCTGGACGCGGCCCAAGGCTGGTGGGAGAAGCTGCTGGGATCCTTCCCCCCCGGCGGCCGCTGGCAAAGCACAGCCTGCAATTCCTGCCAGCCTCTCCCGCAATTAGGAACAGGTAAAGCAGGTAGGGAGCGGGGCCGGCAGCCCGAGCCAGGCCTCCAGCACCTCACGCAAGGCGGCAGCTCTGGGGAGAGTGGCCGGAGCTCCAGACAAGGGCAGCTGCCTGCATCACCCCGCTGCTGGGGACCCCTGGGACTCCTCTGGGCACCACTGCCATGTGCTCTTTGTCCYTGGTGGCTCCGTGTCCCGCTGCCACCACAGGGAGGGGACCAGGGGCGCAGCTCTGCCGCTGCTGATGACGAAGCTCCAATAAAGTTTGGCTGAAATCTGAACGTGGGAGGGCGACCTGAGTGTGCCCTGTTCCTCCCTCCAGCCCRTTGTGACACTGGCAGTGTCCCCACAGCAGGGAGATCCCCCGGGGTGACCTCTGCCCTCGGCCACAGCCGGGGTTCTCCGTGGGACCCCTCCCTCACCGGGACCAGGACGAGGCAGGGCGAGGGCTGCAAAGAGAACACGGTGTATTTCTAAATTTAAAACCAAAAACACACGCCAGGGTTTGGGGACGCAACCCTGGCAATCAGGAACGGAGCGAGGAGCCGGGATGGAGGAGAGGGGCTGCCGCCCTCCCTCCCATCACCCTCCAGTAAAACCAGCTCCTTCTGCTGCACACAGAGATTGGGGCAGGGCTAAAACCAAACACATCCCCTCCTCATCCTCCTCATCCTCCTCCTCCAAGAGATGCAGTGGGACTGCCACCACGTCCATCCCACCTCGTCCCGCAGGCTCGGCGCYGTCCCGAGCGCCCCGGAGCGCCGCCGCAGCCCCCCACGCCCCCCCGGCCGGCCGGCAGGAGGGGGTGCCCGTCCTCAGAGGCCGCCGGCGGCCGAGTCGTAGCTGTCGATGAAGTCCTCGAGCTCCCGCAGGTGGTGGATGCGGCCCTGGCGCAGGTTGGCCCTGAGCGCCAGCCCCAGCGCCGCCTCCATCGACGGCTCCTTCTGCAGCAGCATCGTGGCCACCACGGCGATGGTCAGGCTGAACTGCTGGTACGACTGCCGGGGAGGGGCACGGGGTCAGCACCCCGAAACCAGCAGCACACAAGCCCTATTTATAGTCCACAACCCCCCCGACAGCCCCCGAGCCCTCACAAACCCTTTCTCACCCACGCCCAGTGCCCCCCAAGGTGCCCAGTTCACACCCCCATCACCCAGCATCGCTTCCGAAGGCCCTCAGGGGATTCCCCCCCATCCTGCAGATGCCTCATCCAGGAGCTGCCAGGACTCACCAGCTCGATCTCCTCCTTCCTGGCCAGCACGGCGGCGGAGCGGAAATCGGTGCCAGCTGGGAACGCCGCCGGGAGCATGGAGCAGAGGTGGTGCTGGCCAGACACAGCCTGGGACGTGGAAGAGGCGAGGAAGGGTCAGAGGGGAAAGGGACCGAGCCAAACTGGGGCTGCCAGTGCTGGTCACTAGCCAGGGACTGGTCACCCTTGGGTGCCAGGGCTGCCCCCGCTCCCCCTCCGCCCCAGTTTCTCCGGCCGGATTTCTGTCCCTCGTTAGGCAGTAATTAAGCTGCTCTGGAGGGCTCCCCTCGGCTCCCCCAGAGCTGCAGTCCCAGGGTCGTTCACGCTCCAGCACGCTCCCAAGCCTCCGGTTACTTTCCTGGCTTCTTTCCCAGCCGTCTCCCGTTTATCGGCACTCCGGCACAGCCGGCACCGGGGCCGATACGGGCTCTGCCTCCAGACAAAGCTGCCCTTTAACCCCAGCCCAGGATCCTGCGGGTCACGGGGATCCCGCTCTGCGTATGGCAGCGTCCCCAAGCCCAGGACACCGGCCCCGTGTGGGGACCCTGGGGGCTCCCACACCCTGGGGGGCTCCCAGACCCCATACCGGCTCTGCCTCACCAGCCCCAGGAGGGTGCTGGTGCCCTGAGGAGGTCTCTGGTGTGGTGCAGGTGTCGGGAAAAGCCCGGCTGGGCTGTGCCTCGGGTTCTGCTGCAGCTCCTGGAGGGACCTGAGAGYTCCCGGGTGGCTGAAGGCTCTGGAGAGGCTGTGGGAGAGAAAATGGTGGGGGAGAGAGGCAGTGGCTGTGCAGGGACAGGGATCGACAGCCCTCGAGGGGCTCTCACCCCGGGTGGGGGACACGCCACGGAGCTGCCCCACACACAAACCCACCCAGTCGTGGGCAGCTTCTGCCTCGGCTTCTCCAGCTCCACTCGGMTGCTGTGCCCAGGAACGTGGGCTGAACTCAGGTCCCGCCTCTCCAGAGGGGCTGGATGTGGGGTGTTCCCATCTGGCAGGGTCTGGAGGGGCTGCCGGGCTGTGGGGGTGTGACCCATCCCCTGTGCCAGCCTTGGGGACACCTGGAGTGGACGGCTCTACCTGTAMAAAGCGTCACAGGGGCGTTGCGGCGACCACAGCGAGGGGACAAAGGGGCTGCAAAGGGGCTGTGCCTCCCTCCAGGCACTGCTTTAGGGTGGGAAGGAAAAACACCCATAGGGGAAGCTGTGTGCTGCTGGTGGGATTCGGGGAGCTGACCCCGTGCCGCTCCCCAGCAGCCCCATACCTCAAAGTGCTCCTGGGTCCCGGCAGAGCTCTCCTCTGGAGAGGCTGGATCCGTTCCCAAAGCACAGGGATCCTGGTCCTGGCTGCCCACAGGGGTCTGGCTGGCGTCCAGCTCAACCTGGGGACAGGCAACGGTGTGAGGGACACGTGTCTGTCCCGGAAGAAGAGCTGGGGATGGGATGGGATGGGATGGGATGGGATGGGATGGGATGGGATGGGATGGGCACTAAAACCCAGAGGAAACCACAGAGAAGAGTCCGGCAAAATTCCATGCCTGGCAAAGGGACAGCGAGGTGGAGAGCGAGAGGGCTGGGTGAGAGAGAGGAGGGAGACACTACAGCAGCCAAAGAGACACCAGCTCCAGCGCTGGCAGCATCCCTGGGAGCAGGGGAATCTCCTACCGGCGTCACTGCTGCCGCCCGCTCCGGCTCCGCAGCACCGGGATCAGCAGCCGGGCTCTTCGGAGGGGTCCCAGCCGGACTGGGGGGCTCCAGGACCTTCCCACTCCCCCCTCCTCCATCCTGGAGGAAACCACGACCCGGCACAGGGCTCAGACCGAGCACTGCCGGGCGCTGGGATGGGGGGGGGACAGGTAAAACCCCACAACCTGGCTCTGCTCAGGGCTCTCCGCGGCGCCCGGGARGGGTAGGAGCGGCTTGGGAGGATCCGGGGGCCGCAGCTCCTTCTTGGCCGCCGGCTGGCTCGTCTTGGACGGGGAACGAGAGGGCTTGGAGGGTGGCTTGTGCCCTGCGGAGCGGGAAACACGACGGGAGAYTCCCTGCCCTGCCTTGGAGAGCCGCGAGGAGCCGGCGCAGGGTCAGCACTGACCTCGGGGCGGGCGGGGACACCACGCGCGGGGCACCGAGGTCAGCTGGCGGTGGCTCCTGCGGGGGCGGCGGCCGCGCCTCCCCCCCCGGCGGTGGTGACTCCAGGGCGGGCAGCGCCCCCGGAAACCTCCCCATTTCCTGCGGGAGAAAAGCCCCAGGGTGGGGGGGGTTTTAGGCCGGGAGGGGTCTCTGTGCGACCTCCCACCCTGAGCAGGGGCAGCTTCCACAGCGTCACCCGCGGCTGTGCCCAGCCCTGGTGTCCCCGAGGGTCACCCCACAGCCACGCGGGAMCCCCCGAGCGCCCCGCCCTGGGCGAGGCACCCACCCTCGTGGGCCAGCGGGGGGCCAGGGTGGGGGCTGCTCCTCCTCGTGGAATTCAGGCCAGGCGTCGGGCAGCACATCCTGCGGGGAAGGGAGAGGGTTCAGACGAGGAATGGGACAGGGGATGCTGTGACTGCGTCCCAAAACACTGTCCCTGTCACYGGGGCGGTGAGTGGCCCCTGCCCCATTTTACCCACTCGGTCCTGAGGCTGTTACCACCCCCCAGCCCACCACCCCTCACCAGGTGCCAGCACTCTGCAAAGTCGTCCTCAGGTCCTCGGAAGTCTTCTCTGTCATCCCAGGGGGGCCGCGGGGGACAGTCGTGGGGTGCCCATCTCCCGTCCTCTTCCTCCTCCTCCTTCCAAGGAACACCATTAGGGCCAGGGAAAGGCCTGAGGGCCCTGGGACTGGGCTGCAACGGGGAATTGCTGCCCATGGGGCAGCTGGGGACACTCACGGAGCTGCCACCCCCTGCCCATCTCCCCCTCACCRGGTGCCAGCCCTCTCCAAAGTCGTCCTCAGGTCCCTGGGTGGCTCCTCTGTCATCCCAAGGGGGTGGTGGGGGACAGTCATGGGGTGCCCACCTCCTGTCCTCCTCCTCCTCCTTCCAGGGGACTCCATCAGGGCCAGGGAAGGGTCTGGGGTCCCTGGGACCGGGCTGCAACRGGGAATGGCCACTGGTGAGGACGCAGCCCGCTGGCATGTTCTGGTTTTCTTGCTGCTCCCCCTCCCCACTGCCACCCCCAGCTCCTTCTGCCTCTCCTGCTCCCGGGGGAGCCCCTGCTTTTGGCTAGGCTGGATTTCTAGGGGAATCCCTTCTTGTAGCAGGATGCAATTAGGGTGAAACAGCTCAGATTTCACCCAATTGTGAAAATTGCCAGCAGTGGAGGGGGGGGGTGAGGCTGCCGGTGGTGTTGGACAATCCTGAGAGCAGCCTGACTCAAACGTCCCAAAATGAAACCCCACARGGATGTGAAACCCAGCACTTCCTGGCACCGGCAGGGATGCAGGGGGCAGATGTTTCCTGAGAGGAACCAGAGGGCAGCAACCACTYATTCAAGGATAAATGGGGTTGTCATGACACTCTGTCATTTCGTGCTATAAAAGCTCAATCCCGCTTTGGAACAGTGGGACTTCCAGCACAGCCCTCCCAGGAGCGTGTGTGGATTCCTGTCTGGAGCACGGAGACCCCTTCAAGGTCACTCCTCAAGGCTGAGCCAAAGGGATTTGTGTGGGTGTGGGTGAGTAGCACCAATCTCTACTTCATAATTACTAATTTAACTTTCAAACTATTGATTTCATAAACAGTGCACTGGTTATAACCATCCATACTGTGTTGTGGACAGCTGGTTAAGGTCCTTTAGTCTAATCATCACCATCAATTGAAATAAATAATTTATTTCACCTATGTAAACATATTTGTTTTGCTGTTCTTAATCCAAAGCTGTGTAAAGGCTCTGTTACAGCTGGGTAAACCTTGAGACACAAACTGCTGACCACAGCTGGATCCAGATGGGTCCAGACTCCCCTTGGGGAAGGAGTTTGGAGAGCCAGGGGGTCCCTTTTGTGCCTGGAGGTCCAAGACTGSATCCAGATGGGTCCAGACTCCCCTTGGGGAAGGAGTTTGGAGAACCAGGGGGTCTTTTCTGTGCCTGGGGGCTCCCCGGGAGGGTCTCCCTGATAAACTCTGGGCAAAGCTCCCACTGTGCCTGTGACACATCCCCGTGACATCTCCCCCCAGTCCCATTCCTTACCGGACGCCACCTTCCCGGGCCTCTCCTGTGCTCCCAGGGTGGCTCATCCCAGGCGTCCTCGGGGCCGGGAGGGGGGCACGGCCCATCCCACCAGGGCTGCGGGGAGATCAGAGCCGTGAGACCCTCCACTCCACCCCTGCGCCAGCAGAGATGGGGAGGCAGGACCCCACCCCCCCACCCACCCAACCTCCTCTCCTGGCTGAGGGCCCGGATTATTCCCAATCCCTCCCCRCCCCGCGGCGACGTTCTCCCGGCTCCTCAGCATCCCGAGGGATGGAGCGGCGGGCACCCACCCGAGCCCCATAAAGCTCCCCCACTGCCGGCAGTGGAAGCCCCAGGAGCGCCCCAAAGGCCACGTACCTCCCTGSGGAAGCCTCTCCTGCGGCCCCGCGGGGGGAACATCCTGCCCGAAGGCCGCCCTGGCCCCCGTCCCGGGGCGGAGCGGGGCCCCGGGAGGTGAGGGATCCGCTGGAAGGGAGAGGCTGGGTCAGCACGTCCCACAGGACGTCACTGCCGGCTCGGGGACGCTGCCAGCCAGGTGCCACCCGTGGTGCTGCCAGCGCCGAGCCCGCAGCGCCGGGACACCTCCGGGACACCTCCGGGACACCTCCGGGACACCTCCGGACACGGCGGAGCTGCGGCCACGCGGACCCGCTCCCCGTCCCAGAGCGGGGGGACACGGGTCCTTGGCACTGCCGTGGCACTCCCCTTGCCTGCCCGAGGCTCCGCTTGTCCCTGCCACGTTTCAGCGCCAACCCCGCGGGTCAGCCCGTGACGTCCCGCGGGATCCCGGTGTGGGATGAGCCCCGCGCCGGCCTGGCACTGCATCCCTGCCCCGTGCTGCTCCCACGGGAGTCTCCACAGGGACGAGGGAGGCTCCCCAGGGCAGCCTCGGTGACTCCCTCCCTGCCCGGCTGGGGGGGCAGAGATCGGGGGACGCTCTGACCCCAAACCGCCCTGTCCTGGCCCGGGACTGGGCTCCCAGGGCCACCAGTTCGGCCCCGCCCGGGCTGGCAGGAGTTAATGGCAGCACAGGCACCTGGCCCCAGTCCGCGGGACCACCGCGGGGCAGGACCGGAGGACAGAGAGAAAAGCGCACTTTTGTCCCCAAATTGCGGGTTTAACTGGTGCGTCAGCCTCAGGTCCTGCAAAGCAGCACTGGAGCACGGAGAGGGGGTGCGATGGAGGGCCCTGCATCCCTGCACCCCAATCCTGCRTCCYTGCACCCCAATYCTGCRTCCCTGCACCCCAATCCTGCRTYCCTGCACCCCAATCCTGCGTTCCTGCACATGGGCCCTGCACCCCAATCCTGTAACTCTGCAACTGCACCCCCGACCCGCACCTCTGCACCCCAATCCTGCACCCCTACACTCCGATCTGCACCTCTGCACCCCAATCGTGCACCCCTACACCCCAATCCTGCACCCCGATCCTGCCGCTCCGCACGCWGTCCCATTCCACACCAATATCCGGCGGGAGCCGATCCCACCCTGAGGCGCTCACCCGGAGCTCTCCCGAGCGCTCCTGTCCCTCCCCTCGGGAGTTCTCCTTCCTCTTCCCATCCCGCTCCCGCCGCCGATTCCGCTCCTGGGAACGACGCGGGGGCAGAGCCCCTCCATCGCCCGGGAGAGCGCAGAGGCCGGGAAGCACCGCTTCCCTGACCCCCGGGGACTGCCGAATTCCTCCGGGAAATCTCGGATCCACGAGCGGAATGGGATGAAAGACCCGCAAACTGCACCCCCAGGGCGTGGAGAATCCATGGAGGAGGGGACCCTGCACCCCCAGGGCATGGAAAACCCATGGAGGAGGGGACCCTGCACCCCCAGGGCATGGAGAAGCCATGGAGGAGGGGAGCCTGCACCCCCAGGGCATGGAAAACCCATGGAGGAGGGGACCCTGCACCCCTAGGGCATGGAAAACCCATGGAGGAGGGGACCCTGCACCCCCAGGGCACGAACCCCCCGGCGCCTGCCACCATCCAGCTCCAGCATCATCCTCATCAACCACATGGTTCCCGGGATATCTGGGGGAGCAGGACGCCCACCCCCGGGGCTGGACAGGCTCGAGGAGGGGACGGAGAAGGGCGAGAGGGTCTGGAGAGCCCTGGCAGGACTCGGCTCCATCGCACCCACCTTTGCCGACGCCGGCATGCCGCGGGGAGCAGCCCTGGCCCGGGCACGGGCGGGGGTCACGGTGCCGCTGGAGCTGCCTGTTGTCCGTCACTTCCCAAGGTGTCCGTCACTTCCCAAGGTGTCCGTCCGTCACCTCCTGGCCCTGCAGCCGGGTGTGGGCCCCGCTCGCAGCCCCGGGGACGGGGCTCAGAGGGTCTCCCAAACCCGCTGCCCAGCCCACCCATCACCTCCCGGGCCGGGCAGGCGCCTCCGGCCACTCCTCCCCCCTTTTCTCYCCGCATTCCCCACCGGGAATGTCACTCCCGGGGCTCGTCAGCACCGGGCAGATGTGGCGGTTCGAGGCACCGCCATCCCGCCCTGCCTGCCCCCGGTGGATTTATCACCTTCCCCTGCCCCGGGAACATCCGCGGCAGCAGTTGGAGGTTTGGCTGGGACGCTCTGATAACGAACTGGTCCGAACTGGTCCGCCCGGCGCTGCGAATTCCTGCATCCACGCGGAGGTGAAGACGGTGCCGTGACCTCGCCGGAACGTGGGAGGAGATAAGGGAGAAAAGGGAGGCTCCGGCCGAGCTCGCTGATCCCAAAAGTCAGCCCAGGAGGGGAGGAGGTGGGGAGGAGAAAAGGGAGCCTCGGGGTTGAGCTCGCCGATCCCAAATGTCAGCGCGGGAGGGGGTGAAACGGGAAAACCCAAAGTGTGAAGTGGACTAAAACCTTTCCAAGGCTCCGGACATGGGTGTGGGGCCCGGGCAGCCCACGGCCCATGGGAGCTGCAGCTTCCCAAGGCTGCTCCCCCCGGGCAGGTAACACCCAGCTCTCCAGCTGGTCCCCTAATGAGAGGCTCTAAGAGCCATAAATCGATTTACTCGCTGGGTGGATCAATTAGCTCGTTGGGATTTGGGAAGAGAGTCCAGCAGCAAGGACAAACGCGGCTGGATGGATGGACAGTGTGGCAGGATGTCCCCACGGATCCATGTCTTATCCAAGCCTGGCTTGGTGACCTGGTGTCCCCAAAGAGGAGGACAACCAGCTCCCATGGAGCAGGGAAATGGGAATCACAGAAAAACGCTGCTAATTCCAGCAATTCTGTGCAAGAATAACTTACTTTGATTGCTGAAAGCTTTATATAATAAACCTCATTATTATTATAAACTACAGTTCTCATTCCACAAAGAGAACCTCATTCCCATGGCAATGCGTAACCCACAGAGCACCCCAAAAAAGTGCAACTCTTGGGTTTAGGGCTCCACCTGAAGCTCTGCCTGGGCCAGGTTTCCTTGGCAGGTCTGTCCCACAAGCTGCTTTTCCCAGGCTCAGGAGCTCGGGAGCAGAACACGAGGGCTGGTGTAGCATGAGGCTCCATCTCAGTGTTATAAATACTCTGATAAAATAATCAATTTAATCATATRAAAGAGTTAGTTATAAGTAGAAAATTGCAGAGTGTAAGGTGTAGGAATGTTAGGAGTGCTGTGGCTGAAATGTGCAACCATAGAAACCTCCCCGAGGAGTCACTGGACTTGCTTTGGTCAAGAATTTACGGAGACCATCAYGCACACCCAGATATTCCCAGGAATATTCCCCCAGTTGTTCTGGAGGACCGTGACTCCCGGGAACCCCAACTGCTCCCAGGAACCCTGACTGCTCCTGAAAATCCTCTGCTCCCAGGGCTCCCAACTGCTCCTGGGGGCATCAGCTATTCCCAGGGACCCCAACTGCTCCCGGGAACCCCAATCCCTCTGTAGGTGGTGAYGCCTAMATAACTTGGGTCAAAGTTACAGGATGCTTACATAGCTTGAGTTGTATCAATATAACCTGAATTATAATTTTCTATACCTATATAACCTGAATCATAACTTTCTATGCAATGTAAYAGTTAGTACGTAGTTAACTAGCTGCTTAATGCTTAAATAAAAAACTCACCAGCTGGATAGCTTCAAAACAGACAAGTATAGTTTCAAAAATAGTCAAATATAGATATATTGGGAAGCAGCAGGAKGCACTAATGAGAAACTGGCAAAGGTAAGGCCAATTAGCCACAAAATGAAGAATTCAGGCCGGTTGGATCCAGAAAGACCAAGGAACACCAGAACTGCGCATGCTCCGAGGACAAAGTCTAAAASCTCAGATGCGAGGAAGACCTTGAGCCTTCGTCGGAGAAGACCCCCGAGACCACCTAACTTGGGGAGAGGCAAGCGCAGCACAGAACTATTYATGTAAATTATTTCTGGCATGTATATGATGAKGTTAYAATGACACAGCAATGTGATAAAYGAGTGAATGATAAATGTTGGCTYTCACACATGAATTTAACCTTTACAAGCGATAATGTACTATGTAGAAATAGCGTTAAGGTAAAATATAGTTMAGTAGAAAAAAGGTTAGGGTGAATCGTAACTTCGGAATAGTTGTAATAGGTTGGGAAACGTAGTAATAAATACATGGTAATAAATRTCTTGTAAGTTGATAAACCACAGAGCCAGAGATCAGGACAGCTTAAAGAAACAGAGAAGATGAACCACATGCATCCCAGGAAGTCTGTTATCTCCTCAAAACTCACACCTCCCGAAGGAACTGTCAACTRCAAATTAGGTTGGAACGGAGGAGACACCGGAGGGGGATGTCTGCCTTCAATTCTGAGACGATCCAGAGGGCCCGGGAGGGCGTCGTGCTGGCGGAAGGGGACAGGGATCGGGSAGGGGGGAGTTGAGTGRAGTGTACATTATTTTCTGCGCTTAATGAATACGTAAGAGTTTGAGAAGGTACTTAAGTTCACAGCAAAATGAACGGAATCGCGCCSCTGGCAATATTGCTAAGCGCCCCGCACTGTGTTTGCCTTTGCTCTACTAATAAACGTTCAGTACTACGCTGCTGAAATTTCAGCTCGTGAATTCACTTATTACAGCAATATTAAGCAATACTTACTGTACCAATAAGCCAAAACACGTGACAAGGGTGGGGGAGTGAGGTGGAGAGATCCTCCTCACCTCCAGCGCTGCAAGAAACACATACCTGCTCTACAGACACCAGTCGGGGGGGGTTTATTCCCAGCCTATCTTTTCGGGCATCACCATCCCAGCCCTGGTCCCGATCCAGGCCGCGGTTCCGGTCCCCATCGTGATCCCGGTCYCGATCCCAATCCCAACCCCGATCCCGATCCCAACCCCGATCCTGGTCCCAACCTCAGTCYCGATCCCAACCCCGAYYCCGATCCCRAYCCCRRYCCCGATCCCRRYCCCGATCCCRATCCCGRTCCCGATCCCGATCCCGRTCCCGATCCCGRTCSCGATCCCGRTCCCGATCSCGATCCCGGTCCCGGTCTCGCTCCCCTCCCGCACGTGGCGCCGCGCGCGCCGGCGGTGACGTCACGCGGCGCCGGTGACGTCAGTCGACGCCCCTGACGTCATCGCGCGGCGCGGGCGGGCGGCAGCAATGGCGGCGGCGGCGGCGGTGGCGGGAGGAGGAGGAGGAGGAGGAGGAACGGGAACGGGAGCGGGAGCGGGAGCGGTGGCGGCCCCGCCGCGGGGGATCCGCGCGTGGCTGCGGAGCGCGTTCCGCTTCGCCACCGACCGCAACGACTTCCGCAGGTCGGGATCGGGACCGGGACCGGGACCGGGATCGGGGTCGGAATGGAGATCGGGGTCGGGTTGGAGATCGGGATCGTGATCAAGGCCGGAACCGGGGTCGGGATCAGCATCAGGATTGGGGCCGGAACAGGGGTCGGGATCAGGATCAGGATTGGGGCAGGAGTCGGGATCAGGAGCCCGCGCTGCCGCTGTCTCTTCCCGGCCTGTATCAGGAGCCGGGCAGGGATTGTCCGGGCAGGGATTGTCCGGCAGTGTCCGTCTGTGCTGGACACTGAGGGACATCAATCCCTGTGTCCAGTTCTGGGCCCTCAGTTCAGGGAGGACATGGAGGGGCTGGAGCGTGTCCGGGGAACGGAACAGAGCTAGGGAATGGTCTGGAGAATCCTGAGGGAGCTGGGAGGGCTCAGCCTGGAGAAAAGGAGGCTCAGGGGGGACCTTCTGGCTCTGCACAACTCCTGAGAGGAGGGGGCAGCCAGGGGGGGTCGGGCTCTGCTCCCAAGGGACAGGACAAGGAGGAACGGCCTCAAGCTGTGCCAGGGGAGGGTCAGGCTGGACATCAGGAGGAATTTCCTCGTGGAAAGGGTGGTCAGGTCTTGGCAGGGGCTGCCCAGGGAGGTTTGGAGTCCCCATCCCTGGAGGTGTCCAAGGAAGGCCTGGACATGGCACTCAGTGCTCAGGGCTGGGAACAAGGTGGGGATGGGGCTGGACTCGATGGTCTGGGAGGTCTTTTCCAGCCTCAGTGACTCTGGGATTCTGTGATTCCAGGAACCTGCTGGTGAACCTGGGGCTGTTCGCCGCCGGGGTCTGGGTCGCCCGGAACCTGACGGACATCGACCTGATGGCCCCGCAGCCCGTCCCGTAGCACTGGTCAGTCCTGGGGGGGAGGGGACTGGGGGGCTCCGGGGGGAGTGGGAGCAGTTGTGTTTGGAATTACGGAATATCCTGAGCTGGAAGGGACCCACAGGGATCAAATCCAACCCCTGGCCCTGCACAGACACCCCACAATCCCACCCTGTGCCTGAGAGCGTTGTCCAAACTCCTGGAGCTCTGGCAGCCTCGGGGCTGTGCCCATTCCCTGGGGAGCCTGTTCAGTGCCCCAACACCCTCTGGGGAAAAACCTTTCCTTAATATCCAACCTAACCCTCCCCTGGCACAGCTCCAGCCCTTCCCTGGGTCCTGTCCCTGTCACAGGAGATCGGAGCTGCAGCCCCCTGAGGCCTCCCCTCAGCCTCGAGGCTGAACAAAACCCCAAACTTGCCCCGAGCCCCCCAGGACGGGGCTGTCACCGTGTGAGGTGACACAAACCAGGGGTGACCAACCCCTGAGCCCACCCCGGGGGCCCCAAAGCCCACCCTACCCACTTTTTACACAGAGGTGTAAAACCATATTAAGCTGCCCAGTGGCAGGAGCCACCTCCCCTGACGGTGCTGAATCCCTGTTCCAGGAAGGAGCCGGAGCTGCAGGGAGCAGAGCTCGCCCTCCCACCAGGACCGCAGCCCCGTGTGGCTGCCCTGAATCCCAACCTGTCCTGCCTGGAGCAGGGACCAGGAGAAGAGGTTGAACGCTGAGAGGGAGAATTGATTTCCCATTCATTCCTCACGGCACGACGGGGATCGTTTCCTCAAGGATATGCACAGAATTTCCTCCTGTACCCCCCTCCCCCAGATGTTTATTAAAGTCTATGGAATAACGACACAAACCACTGGAATTTCTTTTTTTTTTTTTCTTTTAATAAGAAACTTCAGCTTACAAAAAACAAGGTGTAAAAAGAGTAAAGATTTACAAAAAAATCATAAAAACATGATTTATATTTCACACCCGAGAGGCAGAGGGAACGAGCTCAGCCCTGGGACCCATYGAGCTGCTTCTGGCAAGGAAAATCCAAACTGGGATGAGCCCGGAGCGGGGGGGGGGGAAACTCCAAGCGCTGAGTTTCCTGGGAAAGGTCCGTGTAAAGCTGGGATAGGTGAAGGAATGATGGCTGTGTGTGGGAGGAGAAGCCATTGGGTGTTGCATAGCATCGAGGTGCCCTGGGCTGAGGCTGTTCCAGGCCAGCTGCTGGGGGATGCTGGAAGCACCAGGAGGGAGCTGTGGCTGTGATTTACTCACAGGTTACACCGTGATTTACTCACAGGTTACACAGCAGCTCCTGCAAGGTGCTGTGAGGAGCCAGGAGCAGCTGCCAGCCCTGAGCTCTGTGGCAGTGGGGTTCGGAATGGCTTCACATTCTTTGGACAAGTTTCACAGGGAGTTGAGTTTGGGACATTCTCCTGAGGCAGCTGCCCCCACCTTTAGGGACAGAACTGCCCCTCCTGTGCCCCCTCCCTCGACAAACCCTCACTCTGCTCCCCATAAAAATCCTTCAAAACGCTGTTTGCAAAGCTGRTGGTTGAGCATCCTGTAAAGAAACTGAAATGCTTTTTGAAGTCGGGATAATCCCAGTGATGCAGAAACAGTTTCTGCGGGAAAAGGGGATTAATTAGGACATTTCAGGCCCTTTAGAGTTAATCTCAGTTTTGATTTGCTCCCACTAATCCCCCCCCAGGCGGGGGTCAGGCCGGGGCCAGGCCATGCCATGGATCCAGGAGGCTGCCAGGGGTGATTTGTGGGTGTTGGGAACAAACCTGACTGGAAGAAAAGCTGGTGCTGGTCAGGAGCCAGCTGGACAGAGMGCCAGGAACAGTCAGGATTCATGGAATATCCCGAGCTGGAACGGACCCACAAGGATCAGCCCCCAGTGAGGCTCCTTTTCTCCAGCTGAACAAGCCAAGTGCTCTCACCCCCTCCTCGTGTGGCCCCTCAAGGCYCTTCATCATCATCTTTGGAGCCCTTAATTAATTAATTGGATTCTCTTGTCACTTGCTGCTGCTTGGGAATGTCCTTGAGGAGGACACTCCCAGCCTCACTCCGAGCCTGGCACTGTCAGTGACACCAGGAATGAACTTGGAGCAGGAACTCGAGGCTGTTCCGAGTTAAAACCGCTGAAAATTCCAGGGAATCCACCCAAACTCCAGCCTGGCTCCTCAGCTGAGGAAGCACATCCCTCCCGTTTGCCAGGGGATTCCATAACGAGGGAAAACTCATCTCCTGCCCAGCCAACAACTCCCTGCCAGGAACCTGGAATTCAGAGTGGGATGAAGTGTTTTAAAGTGCTGGAGCTCAGCTTTAGCTGTGCCCTCGCTCGGGTGAGCAGGGAAGCTTCCCCAAGTGGGAGAATCCTGCCCATCCCGCATGGAAAGGCAGATTTGTATGGAAAGGTTTGAGTGGAAACTTCTCATTCCTTCCCAGGACGGAAAGCTGGGGCTTGAGTTTGTGAGCAGCCTGAAGGCATCCCCCAAAAATCAATTCATAATCACCAATTGTACATGAAATTAATGTGGATTTTCAGGATTTAAAGGTGGGTTTATGGATTTCAGAAGGTTTTAGGGTGCTCCGTGATCCAGCTGCGATGAATGGAGCAATAWTGATGTAACAGGCACCAAAAATCCATGGAATTGCTCAGGTGTGGCAGTACCTGCCAGGAAACCTGTGCAAACACTGCCAGGACAATGGCAACTGTTTGTTCTTTTTCCATTTCTAAACAAGGAATTGGCATCAGGTTTGGGACAGAAGGTGCTTCCCACTCTACCAAAAACCCCACTGGAATTTTTACCCCTTGCTCTGGCAGATTTCAATGACTGACCCGGCTGGAGGGGCCTGGATGGCATAAAAAATACCTAAAAATCCAAATTTAATCCACCTTTGAAGCAGGTGGYGTTTGAATTATTACAAATCCAAGGATTTCAGACACGGAGCACTGGAATTGCAGCTTCTGAAGAAGGGAATGTGAGACTGTCAGTGCTGCTGGTCCCTGGAAACCCACACAAATCAGCTGCTCCACTCAGGAGGGAGGGGAATTCATCACTTTTTTCCCAACGTTTCCATCCCATGCAAAATATTATTGGATACAAGGCACCAAATCTGACATCCAGCATTCCATGGGTGTTGTTATCCCATCTGACAGCTTCAAAGCCAGACCAGAGACTTGTTCTGGGGTAAAAAAATTGKTTTTTTTTCTTTTCAGTGCTTTCCAGAGAATCTGGTTTTTATGGAATGCATAGTTTAACTCGGGAATCCAGGCAGGAAAGGCAGAGTAAAGGCAAATTTATGGAACGAACTTGTTAATGGAATAAAGTTACTACAATAAAGTGGTTTCCAGCTGCTGCAGCAGGTGATGGATCCCACCTGGCCTTGGATACAGGGAGATTCTTCATTCTCARACCCCCAGAATTAAGGAAATCCAATTTACTCCCCGGCTGGGTGGGATCAGGATAAGCTGGGAACAGTTCCATCCCTAAGRCTGCATCTCCCAAGCCAATTTCCTACTCCTTGGACGTGCCAGGAACCTCACACTTGCTCTGAGCATCTCCCAAGGCAACCAACTCCTCGCTGCCAGGCTGGATTCCCATTCCAGGCATCCCAGCACATGGAAAAACAGATTTGCTGCCAGTTGTCCCAAAATAAAGGAGTTTATGTTGCAAGACACTTGGTTTGCACTCCCAGCTGGGACCCCTGAGCTCCTCACAGGAGTCAGGTCACCCCACCTACCTGGAAAACTGGGATTAATTCGAATAATTAATGTTGACAGAGCCTAAAACTGGGATTAATTCGAATAATTAATGTTGATAGAGCCTAAAACTGGGATTATTTGAAACCTGCATCGGGGCAGGATTTGAAGCCACACAGTTAAAAAAGGGACAAGCTTTGCTGCCATTCCAAGGAGCATTTTCATCTTGCTGATGTGGGAGGCCATTTCCATGGGAATTCCTGCCAAGGAGGACACTCTAAAACAGCAGCCCCAAGGAAGAGCCTTGGGCTCTGCTCATCCCAAGCCTGCAGCAGCCAAATTTAAACCAAGCAGCACCAAAAATGCCCCATCCTGACGCTCCCGGAGAAAAGCTCAATATCCCAGGAACCTCAGTGCTGGAAAAGGCCAAGTTCAGTAAATTCCTTCCCTAGCAGGGCAAATTCCTGACTGCAGGATCTCCCCAGCTCAGCTCATGGCACTTGGAGAGGCCATTCCTGAGTAGGTGTCACCCCAAATCCTACAAAATCCRGCTACGGGAACGCTCCCAGCTCCCCCACTCCCCCTGGCAGCTGCAATTCCAGCTGAATTCCAACAGGAATGCCAAGCACTCGGCCCGAAGATGAGCACGGATGGCACAGAGCCTGGGCTGGCTGCAGGAACAACTCAGGGTTTGCCTTTCCTTGTGGGGTTTTATCCACAAAAAGGGTTGAGGGATGCAGGGAGGGAAGCAAAGGACCAGTTGGGAGCAGAGCAAACCATAAATAATCCTCTTACAGGGCAGATCCATGGGAAAAACCAGGATTCCCTTCCACTTCTCAATGAAAAAGGCGATTTTAAGCACTGTTTTGCCTTTAGTTTTAATTTTTTATGCCTTTAGTTGTAATTTTCTCTGCCTCCCAGAGCCTGTTTTGCTCCAGAATGGATCCATCAAGCACAAGCCCTTCTGATTCTTTCAGGAATGTCAACTTTTCCCTGGCTGAGCCCAACCCACCTTTCCCAGCAGTCACATTTTCTGTCACTGCCTCTCAATTTGGCCCTGTTGCATTGTGATTAATTTGATTTACTGGGAGCCCCCCCAAAAATTCCCTCCCCAGTAAATGCAGAGACATTCATAAGGAATCCTTCCAGATCCTGCTACATTTAGGGAACCAAAACGAAACCTTTCCCATCAGCACTGCTGCAAACTGTCTGATCCCCAAAAAAATACAGAGAATATGATCCCAAAAACGAGACTTAATTGTGAAAAAGACATTCCTTTTAGGCTCAGAAAGCAGCATCTGGTTCAGAATATGGGAAATGGGAATTTTTTGCTTGCTGTGCTCACTTTGCCCAGGGACAGGAGGTCAAAAGTCCCAAGAATCCCAGGAAAGGGTGGGATTTGGGAGACTTCCCTCCCACAACGGCAAGGGTTGGCASTTTGTGTTTGTCTGACAAAAGGTGAAAAACAGAACGAGGAGAAACACTTTGAGAACTTCCCTGCCTGAAAAGGAACATTTTTTTTTTGAAGAACCTCGTATTTTAGGTGATTTCACCTGTAACCACTTAAAAAAATAACCCAGATTAACAGACATCAGGTCTCATATTCGGATTAAAACACGAAATGTGAACAGCCAACCCCCAAAATACAAAAAACCACACCTGAGGTGCAACTGTAGGCTGAGAAGTGACTATGAATAGTCCACTAAGGCTCTGTGTTTCCCACAGGATTCTAAAATCAGGCTCATTTCAGTTACAGACATTTCCTGTAGCCTTTCCGACTCCACGCGGAATTTGGGATTTCGTTACATTCCTCGCCCGGATGGCCCAGCAGGAATAAAGAGCTCGAAGGGTGGATTTGGGGCACTGCCCAGGGTCACCTCGCTGCCCTTCCCTTGGTCCTGGGTTGTGGGACCACCACAATTCATGCCATTTTCCACCCCAAAAGCAGTGCCAGACTCCAGCTGTGCCTCCCCTGCCTGCGGCATTCCCTGTTCCCCTCAGGAAAAGCAGCCACACTTGGACAAAAAGTGTGACTTTGCCAGGGTCAGAGCCCTCCCCACTTCCAACTTCTGCTGCCACAGCTTTTATAAACTCTTCCCAATCCCGGTGGTGCCAGCAGAACCTGGAGCACAGGCTTGGGTTTGGCTGCCACTGTGAGCGGATATGGCACACAGGGACATTCCTGGGGGTTTTTTTGTGTGTTTAAACACATTTTCTCCAGGGTAGAACTGCATTAAAATCCCATTTGGAGAGAATTCAGCTGCCAGCTCAGAGAACAAACCCTGGAGTGTGACACAGCCCCAGTGCCACTGGCAAAGCTCCAAGCAGGGCTTTGCCCTCAGCTGATGGCAAAGGAATTGGGGTCACAGGGACAGCAGAGGGAAGAATTCCCAAGAATTTCAACAAGAACAGCTCTGGGGGCAGCCAACTCCTTCCAGCCGGGAGCTGGTCAATCCCTGGGGACTGGGATTCACCCGGCAGTGGGGATGGCACTCAAGGGGAGGGTACTGTACCTGTTCTTCTTGGAGTCTGGTCAGGATTTTTAGGGATTGAAGGGTTTTGAAGCCAGGTGGATGCTCCTGTTTCCTGGTTGTGCTCATTTCTCACACCGTTCCTCTTTGATATGGGATGAATTACAGCATCAAACTTTCTAATTTCCTTTTTTTTTTTTTTTTTTTTGAGCCTCATTTAGCAACAAGACACTTGAAACCCAGGATTGTGAGGACAATCAGAACTGCCCAGCTCCAGAGGCTTTTCCAGACAAACATCCTGCTCTGATCCCATTCCTGCAGCGAGTGGTTTTTCCCCACAAAGAGGGGAAGATGTGACCACCAGTGGTTCCCAAAGGAAGCTGAGACTGTTCCCCTCTCATGGGAATGTCAATCTTCTGTCCTTGTCACCGGATTTGGGTGGCACCTGAGCTTGGAGTTGTTTTTCTGAGATTCCTGCTTTGTCCTGCACTGTTCTCTGAGTGTAAAAGAGAATGTAGGCCTGGGTCTTGCACACCTCCTCCACGCTACATACATTCAGTTTGGAGTCATTGCAGTGAACCCAAAAACCTGGGAAGCAAAGGGAAAAAGAGGCTGTGAGCAAAGCAGGCAGGATCCCTTCTGATTTTGGAAGTGCTCATAGGAAACATCCCCAGGAGAAAAGGCATCTCTGTCTTTTCCTCTACAAACTTTCTAACCCGGAAAACGTTCTTAATTTTTTTTTTTTTTTTTTTTGGTGCTTTAGAAGTATCAAATCTTCCTTTAATCAGCCCAAAAAGCTCAATTAGGCAGACAAAAATTCCCTGGGGCCAGGCAATTTGTCCCTGCTTCTGCAGCCAGGAGGCAGAGTCGATACCGATTCAGCTGCCGGAATTTCACAGCCCCCTGCGGATGTTATTCATGAACAGTTCCTGTCCAGCCTCAAAAACACTTTCTGTTTATCTCCTCATCCCAAGGATCCCGAGCAAAGCCACCCAGCTGGAGCAGCTCCACGGAGCCGAGAAAACGAAGCATTCACGCCGTTCCCAGCCAGCAGGAAAAGGCTCCCCCGAGGGCCACGAACCGACAAACCCCCCCCCCCCCCCCCAAAAAAAAAAAAACCCACAAAACCCAGCGACACACGGAGGGGAGATAAAACTGCACATCGGGGAGCTGGATCCCGAAGAATTCCGAGGATAACACGGAGGAAAAGAGGAGTTGGTCGGGTTTTGCCCGGCCCCAGCACACGCACCTCCCTCTGTGTTGTAGCAATAGGCTGTGTAGTGTCCTGAGCCAAACCCCTTGCCGTGATGCATCACCACAGCCGACAGGTCATACACAAAGGTCTCTGTGGCAAGGGAGGAGAGAGAGTCCCTGCAGCAGAAAGGTTCCATGTTTAATACCTGCTCAAAGAGGACATGGACCCCGATCTTCTCGCGGTGATTGCGCTCAGACCACCTGCAACACAAAGCGGGAGCAGCTCAGGGCTGGGGGGGGGGAGGCACCGCTCAAAAAGCCATGGATAAATCCCTTGTTTTCAGCTCAAAACTCCCTGCAGCCACCTCTCGCACGCAGCTCCTTCTGCCCACTGATGGTTTGTGTTTTGTGGGGTCTCCTCCTGCCACTAATGGGGTTTGTCAAAGGTGGGATATCACTGAGGACGTTCCACCTTTAAAATCCTCATTCTATCAATATAACCCCCCCAAATCCACCCTGACCATTTGAGCTTTTCCTGCTGTTTATTCAACAGGTAAATAGCCCAATGCTGGCATTTCATTTTCACAGTCTCCCACCTTCAACATGTCCTTCACTCAGCTTATTGGTTTATCCTTCCAAGCTGTCTGCAAACTCAGCAAACTCGAGTAAAACTCAAGGAAAATAAGGATTAATATGTACAAAATATTAAATTCTGGTAGAAAGCACACTGCAAACAGGCAAGGTGAGAGGGTTTCACAAATGTGACGGGTCAGAAGTTACACACCTGCCTTCAGCAGGAATTGAGGGAAGTTTAGGGCCCACATTTGGTCACTTTTTCCCAAAAAACCAGGGCCCAGCCCCTCACCTGAAGCGTTTAAGGTGCAGCCGGAGGACCTGAGGTAGTCTGTAGATCAGTAACTGCTTTTTAGCTTCACTCAGAACAAGAGGTTTAGGAGAAGACTTTCGCCGTTTGCCTGCCCCAAAAAAAAAACAACCCAAAAAACCCAAGGCAAAGATTGTTAGGATACAATTAATTAATTAAAAGAAAAACAGCACAGGGTGAACTCTCTTATTCCAGCACGTGTGCACTTGGGATAGACACAGGAATAAACATTTATGAATTCTTTCACAGAGCAGGAACTTCTGTGGGGTCAAAACTCTCCCTTCTCCTCATCACACAAACATTTGTCACCTCCAAGCTGCTCCTGCTGATGTGTTGCCATGAGAAATACACCAGGAATATCGAGCCAGAGCTAAGGCCAAAGGCATCTTGGGCTGCAGCAGTTCCAGCAGGTGAATTCCAGCACACAAATATTTGGTATTTTACTCTCTCTGCTACTTTGAGCTTCTCACAGCACTGGAACGAGCAGGCTGCACCAGCTCAAAAGTGTTCATAAAAGTCACAGAATGCTCCCAGAAAGGTTCCACCACCAGCAAACCCCACCTGAAGCAAAGCTGGAGAAGAGGGAGGAAGGCTCCCCTTCCCAGGGATCCCTCTTCCCAGGAAATCTGACTGTGGCAGAGGAAGAAGGAGCCTGTGAGAGCTCCCAATCAGCCCTGTACCTGTTAATTGGATTTGTGCACCTCAGTGGGCTCTTCCACCTCCTCCAGCACTGCCCCGGCTGCTCCTGGCACTTGGTGCCTCTCCCTGGCTCTTTCCAGCTGGATAAAGCTTCCTTGGCCATTTAATTCTGAAGTAGCCATTAAAATTCATTTTTTTTCCCCTCACAAAGAATCAAAGCAAACCGAGTTAAGACGAAGCTGAACTCGCACAATTTGTGAATCAGAATCTATTCAAGTCATATCTGGCTTTGTTCCAAGCACATCCAGGCAGGGATTATTTCCCAACACTCTGAGGAGATGTTTGGTAACAGATTTGCCATTTGATGGAGAACAGATCTCTGCAAGTGTTTGCTGCTCCTGCTTGGCTGCAATGCCAGCCAAACCATGGGCATTTTCCTCCCAAGGGAATGAACATTTGCCATAAATACCTGCACGGGAAAGAATTCCAATCCAGCTCATCAGAGGAGCTGAGCTGCACGAGGATACACAGGATAAAGTGATTTTTAGGGATATAATGACCTTTCACTCTGAGCTGCTGCAGGAAAAAAGGAATTATCTTCTAGCTGAGCACAGCAAAACACCTCAAAGGTGATAATAACACATCTGAACTTCCCAGGATAATGCCAGGTCAGGGATTCCTGACAAAATGCCCATGGAGAGATGAAACTCTCACCTGGCACCTTGGGAACTCTGATTTCTGGTTCAAGGATTCCATCAAGAACAAGCAGCACAGAGGTGACGTGTGAGAAAAGCTTTCCTGCCATGCAGAGATGAGTAAAATTCCCTCTTTTTTTTCTATAAATCCACAAAATTATCACCCAAAAAATTCTTGACGTCCCCTCCCACACAAGGGAGAGCAATTCTGAACGTGTTTATGTTAAACCTGTGGTGAATTGTGCTGCTGGATGGCAGAGGTGAGAGAAAAATACTGTATCAGAGGCAAAAACGACACAGCAGAGGCAAAAAAATGGCACGACAGAGGCAAAAAATGGCACGACAGAGGCAAAAAGTGACATGTCAGAGTCAAAAAGTGAAAGGTCAGATCAAAAAATGAGATGTCAGAGCCAAAAAATGATACCACAAAGCCAAAAAATTACAGGATAGAGGCAAAAAATGGCACAACAGAGCCAAAAAATGATGCCAGAAAGCCAAAAAATGACACGTCAGAACCCAAGTGGAGCCCAAAGCCACCAACAGGAGGAACCCAACCAGCAGGAGCAGATGGAAGAGCAGCTTTTCCCACCCATCCAGGCCACAATCCATGTTTTCAGGCACGCACAAGCTCGGCCACGTGGGTGGTGTCCCCCGGCAGGGCCAGCCCCAGCCCCACTCACTGTTGCACTGGTCACAGGCGTAGATCCTCCCCTCCAGGGCTTCTGTCTCGGTGAATTTGGCCAGCATCTCGGTCAGCAGGCACTCAGCCTGCTGCACGGGGACAATCCCCTTCTCCAGGGAGTGGTAGCGCTCCGGGAATTCCAGGGAAAGGTCCCAGAAGGGCTCCACGGTGTTGGATTTGTAGTTGCACGTCCTGCAGGTGACCTGCGGGTGGGACAGGGACACATAGCTCATGGCTTGGAGGAAGTTTGGGCCCAAAAAGCAGAGCAGTTCTACAAAGATCTGGGTCTTATGGCCAGTCTGAAAGCAAATAATGGAAATTATTGTCTCAATTCTCAAAAAAAATCCCGTTCACCTGTATGGGATTTACTGCCTTCCTCAGGCAAACACCTCTCACAGGTGAAACACCAACTCACGGATGGGGAAAGGCACCTGGGGTGTGTTTTCTACCACAAAAAGTCAGCCTTTTTCATCCAACCTTCCTTCCACAGTTTCTTTTCCTTCCTTGCATATTCCAAGTGTCCAATTCCTTTAGTGATTTACCTGTTATGTAAAAATTATTCACGAAAGGAGCTTGAAAAGACAACGTGTGCTGGTTTCCTTATGTCACTCCAACATATAAATAACAGCTGAAAAGTTTTCACGGAATTATTGAGGTTGGAAAAGACCTCCAGGATCATCAAGTCCAACTTGTGGCTGATCCCCACCTTGTCCCCTGCCCAGAGCACTGAGTGCCACATCCAGGCATTCCTTGGACACCTCCAGGGATGGGGACTCCAAACCTCCCTGGGCAGCCCCTTCCAAGGCCTGACCACCCTTTCCATGGGGAAATTCCTCCTGATGTCCAACCTGGTGCAGCTTGAGGCCGTTCCCTCTCATCCTGTCCCTGTTCCCTGGGAGCAGATCCCAAGCCCCCCTGGCTGTCTTCTCCTGTCAGGAGTTATGCAGAGCCAGAAGGTCCCCCCTGAGCCTCCTTTGCTCCAGGCTGAGCCCCCCCAGCTCCCTCAGGAATTCTCCCAGGACTCTCCAGCCCCTCCAGTTAAACTCAGAGGCAAAAAGTGAGCACAGGAGGAGGCAGCAGGCAGGAAAGGAGCTCTGTGCACAAAGAGGTTTGAAATTTAACACAGCACTTGCTCACCAGGGTTCTATAAACAGAATAAATAGCTCAGGGAGTTATTTATAGTGGATCTCAGTAGCAGATAAATTACAGTGATTTGTGAGTATCTTCACACCACAACAGGGACTGACCCAAGCACAACAACCCAGCCAAGAGCTGAGACTCAGCTGAGCACAGAATGTTGAGTTTAGGAGCCCACGAGATGTTCACAGTGGAAATGAGTCAAATGAACCCGAGCTCTGCTCTCTGAGACAGGGACAGGACCCAGGGAAGGGCTGGAGCTGTGCCAGGGGAGGGTTAGGTTGGATATCAGGGAAAGGTTCTTCCCCCAGAGGGTGTTGGGGCACTGAACAGGCTCCCCAGGGAATGGGCACGGCCCCAAGGCTGCCAGAGCTCCAGGGGCGTTTGGACAATGCTCCCAGGCACAGGGTGGGATTGTTGGGGTGTCTGTGCAGGGCCAGGAGTTGGATTTGATCCCTGTGGGTGCCTTCCAGCTCAGGATATTCTGTAATTCTATGAACCACAATTTCAGGCATCCTTTCCTTGAAAGCCAAAAGCTTTAACTGGAAAAATTCATCTTTTAATCTCTGACATGCAGGGAAATCCTGAGGAGTGCTGAGCTCAGTGGCTCAGAGGTGGTGAGAGAAAGAGTCCTGACAACACAGAGAACACACTTCGTGTCTGATCCGGCAAACCACCAGCTCTGCTCCCATTTCATTTCTCCTGGAAAGCAAAGGGAGTTGGGACTTCCAAAGATTTTGGGGTCTTGGGGCTCTCAGGGTCTGCCTTGTGGGGAATAACACGTTCCTGACAAGGAACAGCACAGGAATAAAAGACCAGATAGCACCACAGGCACTTTCACCTCCTACATAAACCTTTGTCAAGCACATTCAGTGTCTCTCGTGCTGGCAAAAAAAGTTGCCACAAAAAGCTTGTCCTTTAGAGCACCCAAGGTGCCTCATGATGTTCTTCCCAGGCACAGAAACAACACCAGAAAGGGGCAAAACAAATCAAAAAGCACCTTAAAAACACACTGAAAACTTAAAACCAAGGGCTCAGGACTTCTGTACTTGTGCTGATCTCATCCAGAAAGGGCAGAATTCAAGGGAATTTGTAATAAATGGGACAAGTATGGAAATGGCGACACCTGCACAGCAACCCAAGGGATTTTTTTTCCCAGGAATTGCTCCTAAGCCACTCCTTAGTGGGATCCTCAGCACAGAGAGCCTTTGCTCCTCGGCGCGAACAGCTCCAACCGATCCCTGTGGAAAAGCAGTTCCATACCTGACTGAGCAGCTGCCCATGGAAAATGGTGTTGACCACCTTGAGGACCTGCTTGGTGAGCTTCCTCTGCGAGAAAGGGATGAGGATCCTGCGCTTGGTTCCCTCTGACTCCAGCTCCTGCTGGACTTTGTCCAAGAGCTCGCAGAGGAATTCCTGAGCGTCCTGCTGGTCGTAGCCCCGGAAGGCCGGGATCAGGCTCCACACGGAGTGCAGCATGGCAAAGGGGGACACCAGGGCCCACTTGCCGGACCACATCACCCTGAAGAGGGTGTGCAGCTCGTGGCACAGGGAAATGTGCTTCGAGCTCGGCTCCTTGGGCTGGATCAGTTCCAAACTCCGGCTTATGGAGGAGCCCCCGTTTAGGCCGGCTGGGGAGCTCTGCGTGCCAGATGATCCCACCCTTTCAGGCTTCCCAGGCTCGTTAGCAGCAGAGCCATTGGCCAGTTTGCCGGGCATCCTGGCCCTGCCGTTCACAGTTTTCGCTAGAAGTTCTTCCGTTTCACAGAGATCAAGAGTCAAGAAACATTCTCGGAACTTCTGGAGGTGGCTGAGCACCTGCAGGATGGAGTTCATGTAACAAGTGTTGCCCAGGTTGCGCAGCCCCGTGACCCCGGGGGTCATCAGGGGCTGCCGCCGGATGGAATAGAACTGCTTGAACCTGCTGCTCTGCACCTGCCTGGAGGCGGGAGAAGCGGCGGCCACCTCCCTGAATTTCCTCGGGATCAGGCTCTCCCCGTGCACGTGGGACAGCAGCCTGGCGCTCTTCCTCGGGGGGGCGTTGGCCAGCTCCTCCAGGAGCCGCCTCTTCATCTCCCGCCGCCGCTGCCGCGCCGCCTCCTTCTTCCTCTCCAGCTCCTCCATCTCCTCCTTCTCCTTTAATTTCAGCCGCCCCCGCGAGCTCCTGTGGAACCAGGTCCGCAGCGCCCTCGCCAGCAGGGCCTGGCGCCGGTGCCAGAGCGCCGCCAGCATCTGCGACTGGCCCTGGGGGCTCCTCCTCCTCCACGCGTCCTCGCCCGGGGCCATGGAGCGCAGCGTCCTCCCGCCGCGCCCCGCCGCCTCCCGGCCCCGGATGGCCGACAGGGAGCTCCTCAGCAGCTTCAGGTCCCCCTCGGGGTTGTCGTTGAGGACGTAGTCCTGGCACAGGTAGCAGAAGACGTAGAGGTCGTGCACTTCCATGGCCAGGGGGTGCCGGGTCTCCTGGAAGTGCCGCAGGGCGTGCTCGTCGATGTAGCGGCCGCACGCCACGTGCGAGCACTTGAGGCAGGCCCAGAGCGACTCGGTGGTGTGGCAGTCCACGCACTGCCACTTCTGGGGGTTCAGGATCGAGTGGTCCTGGGCGAGTCGTAGCCGCCCCACATGTTTGCATCTATCCATGTCTCACAGGAGGCGTCGCTGCTCCGACCTGGGCGCGCAAAAAACGCAAGGAAAAGGATTTTAGAGCCACGATTTGGGTTTGGAATCTCGTCGTAGGGTCGTGGGATGTCCTGAGTTGGAAGGGACCCGTAAGGAACATCAAATCTCACTCCTGGCCCTGCACAGGACACCCCAAATTCCCACTATTTGCCTGAGGGTGCCCCAAGACCTGACTTGGAAGAGACCCACAAGGATCATCAAATCTCACTCCTAGCCCTGCATGGGACACCCCAAATTTCCACTATTTGCCTCAGAGTGTTGTCCAAACATTCCTTGAGCTCTACCTTTCATACCAGACTTATGAAAACATTCACATCTTTCTGTGTCAATCCCTCACCCAACAATGTAATTTCTGCTTTTAAAAGCAGCTTTTAGCACCAGTGAAAGATGTCGGGTGGACAAGGTCTACGGAATAAAGCTCAATTTGGTTCCTAAGGCTGCCCCAGACAGCTGCCAGCACGTCTGACCCAACCTGAAGGGCTTCCACGGAGAGAAAGATTAATTCAGTCCACACACTCGTCTGATCTTTAGCTGCCCCCTTGCAATTGATACATCCAAAAGGAATTTGGAAGTGGAATGCAGGTCACCGGGAACCAGGCTGAGGTTACCAACTTCTGGCAGAAGCCAAGAAAATATCAGATAATTGTCGTAACCAGAGCGTTTGTCCTCGGGATTCACCTCCTGCCCCCGAACCCTTTGACTTCCCACAGCCTGCCAAACATTCCAGTGGCGAAAAAAATCAGCAGGAACATCTGTGTGTGTACGGGAGACACACAAACAAAACAAGCAACTGGTTTACTCAGTGGCTGCTGGAACTGTGGGGAAATCAAAGCTGGGATCTGCGGAGGTGCAAAGAGCGTTTGCTCCGTGCCCTGCATCCACGTGTTTGATAAAAGATTCCCAAGCGAATCCCAGCGCTGTGGATGGCTCTGTCCAGTCCCTCCAAGGCCCTGAGCCGAGGGGAGGAGGCCAGACCCACAGGGGCTACTCACGGAGTGGTGGTTACACAGCCTTTCCTCCGCGACGCAGCATCCCGGGCACGGAGCAGCCCCATCTTCCAGAGGGAGCCTTGGCGGATCTTGGAGAATTTAATTACCAGTGGAGTCCTCACTGCAAGGCAGCTTCAAAGCCCTGGAGAGAGAGAGAGAATATCCTGGTGGTTTGGAGCATCATTAACCCACTGAGTGCAGAGAGAAGTCATTTATTCCAGAGAGCAGAATTCTCTGGAATTACCCCGGTCACACCCAGGAACGCCAACTCTCAGATGTTCACACACGTCACACACACGAGAGGCACTCTGGAATTTCATTCCCTGCTTTCATTTTTTGGGCAGGCTGTAAAATCTGCTGATCACATGTAGCCTCTTCATGGTGAGGCTTTTGTAGTGGATGACCCAACATATGGCAGAGGAAAAATGGGAGTTTTTAAAAAAAAAAAAAAGGGAGGAAAAAACGTGCCCCTCCTGTGATCACTTGGATTTTTGGCTGCTTCGATTGCTTGGTGAGAGACAGGGGGGAGGAGATGGGGGAAAAGATTAAAAAAAAAAAAAAAAGCTGTGCTGAATTAAATTGCATTTCTAGGTGGTTTTTCAAACAATAAAAAGGAAGCAGTGAAGAGTTGTCAAGTGTGAACTGCAACAAAATAAGATCCACAGAGGAGAGAAAAACGGGAACAAAACAGCCCAAAGGTAAAAGAGCTTGTAAAAACGGATCTGTTGGGATAATCCATGAGAGGCTGGATTAAGTTGCTTACACAGGGACCTGGCACTCAGAATATTTGGATAAAACATCATTTTATGAGGTGCAAAGTCTAACACGTGCACGTGTTGCCAAAGCTTTGAGACAGGGATTGAGCCCTCACCCGGATGGGTGGGCAGGAACCTGGCCAGGCTAAGGAAATGTATTTTTAGTGGTCCCAAACGATGATGATTTGCTTTAATCACTATCTTTATCAGTGATGTTGCTCTTGAGGATGGAGTATCTCAACGGAAAATCAAAGCTCTTCAGTTCTTTCTCCTCAACTCCACATTAAAGCTCAAGTGGCCACTTCAGCACCCAGGCCCACGGTGCCCAAAGAACCATTTGAGCTGTTCATTTAAACCAGCTCAGAAATTCCCACCTCTCCTTTGGGCTCCCAAATCCCAGGACCTGGAAGGGCACTTTTGGAAACCTTACACTAAACAAAGGATTGATTTTGTCTCTTCTTTCCAAGTTGGAAACGTCCCCTCCCACCTTTTTCCCTCCCTGAGCTTTTTTCCTCCTCTTCCTTCTTAATTTTTCTCCTCGGGTCTGGATAAAAAACGGTGGAATTTTTTTTTAGAATCCCGTCTAGCCCTGGTGAGACCAAGTGGCAGAGATTCCAGCTTGCAGGAGTATAGACACTATGGTAACATTGACAGCCTTCATTTACATAAAAGAATACTAATTATGTTGTATCATCAACATCTGTGATTCTGCTCACTGCCATATGCGACAGTGTGGGGAGTTTAACCCTTCAGTCTCCCCAGCACACGACATTTGTGGTGTGGAATAAAAAATGGGCCTTAGAGACACCATTTGATAGGGATTCATCAAACAGCGAGTCCCTCGCTGGCTCTGCAAAGTCTCAGGCCACAACATTTTCAAAAAACACCGAATTTATCCCAAATTTCCAAGGCAGAAGAGCCAACGCTGCTGGGTTCAGCCGGGTAACAGGCTCCCAGGAAATCAATCCCCCAGCAGATCCCGAGCATTAAGGAATCCTGTTTGACAATGCAGGAGGCTGTCAGGAGATAAATCAGCAGCCTTTTGTCAACTGCTTTGGCTTTTCCTGCGCAGGGCCAGGAGATTTCCTGCTTGGAAAGGGGAAGAGATTCCAAACACCTCGCTCAGTTGACAAAGCAGCTTTGTTCCATCCAAACTCAGTAATTCTCAGCACAAAAGCATCTTTGATGCTGCCTGTGATATCCCCCACCTGGTTCTCTTTAGGTATCTATGGATAATTCCCTTGCAAATCCAAGCCTTAATTCCATGTCCACCGGGCTGCTCTGAAAGTTGGGAAGAAATGGTGTTTATTTAACCCAAACCCCTTTGGATGAGAGGTTTTTCCTCGAAAGTGAGGCTTCTCCACCCACCACGCTTCAGAGTTCTGCTTCACAACAAAGATTTCTCTTGCTGACTCATATTTTTGAGCCCTTTCCACGAGAAAAAAAAAAAAAAAAGAAGGATCAGGATTGGCTCTCACATGTTCTGAAGGCAGCTGGAGCAGCTGCAGGTCCAGCCCTGCATCCCCCACGCAGCACGGAGCAAAACAAATCCCCGAAAACATTGGCACAGGAGCAAGGACAGAAGTTTCCCTCTCTTTTCCATATGTACACAACCTCCCGGGAGGAATGACAGGGCTGGGATGAAAGGAGAACACACAACCCACGAGTCAGAACCTGTAAACACTGGCACAAGGGGGTGGAAAACAGACCTGGCAGAGATCACAGGGCTGGAGCTGCTTCAGAGATCCCAAATTGCTGCGGCGGATGGGACGAGCCGTGAGCAACAGCAGGATTGAAGGATGGGGAATGAACACCTTGGATTTTAAAAGCCTTGGGAACAAACACACAGAGCTCTGCCCTTTGCAATTATCAGGTTTAACTCTTGGGTTTGCATTTTTTTTTTTTTCCATAAAGGTTGATGTCATTTTAAGGAATCTCTATAAACTCCTCCCTTCTCACCTACTTAGAGCTTTTCCAGGTAAAGGCTGGGGAAGGAAAAGTGGGAGAAGGAATCACTTGGTTGCTCTGCATGGAGCACTGCAACACACTAAAGATGAGTAAAACTGAAATAAAATACCAGGGAATAAAAGGGAAATAGGGGTATTAGTTTAGCTAATAATATTTTAGAGACTATTTGAAAACTTCTCACCTTGTAAATCACTTAAATCCTGGGGCAAACCCGACTTTCTTGCCTTGCATGGCTCATAATCCTGGAAAAAACTCATGGCAAGGTCCTCTAACAGCTTCCAGAACCAAACACAGCAGGAACAACTTGGCTGCTGACCCTAAAAGAGTGTTACCAGAAACCACACGAGTTCACTCTGCCTCTTTGTCCCATTGTTGCACATTTGGAACCTGATTAAAGACATCTGCAGGGATCTGTTGACACCAGCTACTTTCTTTTTCTAAATAAATCTGCAAGAAGCCAAAAGAATCAGTTTAGGGGCCAGGAGAGGTGCTGGATGTTTGACCTGGGAATGATGCATCTTTTATTTGTCCAAGAGGTGATTCCAGGATAAATAAAGAGTCTTCGGTGCCAGCACAAACTCCTGGAATTCATCTGCCAGGACAGGTGGGAAGCTCAGACTGAACAATTCTTTCACTCATTCCTTCATCCCTCTCCTGGGAATGGCAGAAGTGAAGCACAGCAGCATTTCCCAGCCCACTGGGAATTGGTGCCACATCAAATAAAGCACATTTGCCTCATTTTAGCTTCTCTTTTTAACTTCTCTTTTTTTTTTTGCAACACTGTAGGAAAAAACATCTTTAGATATTCTTCATTTCCATCTAAACTACATAAGGAATATACAGAATTTGGTCATAGCACAGTGACAGGACAAGGAGGGTGGATTCGAACTGGAAGGGGGGAAATTTAGGTTGGATATTGGGGAGAAATTCCTCTCTAGGAGGGCAACCCTGGCACAGGCTGCCCAGAGAAGCTGTGGCTGCTCCATCCCTGGAAGTGTCCAAGGCCGGGTTGGACAGGGCTTGGAGCAACCTGGGATAGGGAAAGGTGTCCCTGCCTATGGCAGGGCATGGAATGGGATGAGCTCTAAGATCCCTCCCAACCCAAACCATTCTGGGATTCTATGAAATAGGTTTAAAAACCTTGCATGCAAAAACTCCAAGCACTTCCCACTCTCCCACACCAATAAACCACTTTTCATGTGGAACTCTCCAGCTTCCAGCCTGCTGCAAATCCTCCAAAATGCAAATATGGGGATATCAGAGAGATCTCCAAGAGTTCCATACAATGACTCAAGAATCTTCTTCCTCTGATTGTTTTAACCTCCCTGCTTGTGAGGAACCAATTACTGAACCAGATGTGTAATGAAAATTTGTAATCTGAGCTGCACAGAAAACAGGGAATAAAATCCTGCTCCAACATCCACGCTCCAGTTCTTGCAGGAGCCGTCCCAGGAGGCACCCACAGCAAAATCCCTGAATCCCTGAGGTTGGAAAAACCTCCAGGATCATCAACCAGTGCCCAATCCCCACCTTGTCCCCAGCCCAGAGCACTGAGTGCCACCTCCAGTTATTCCTTGGACACCTCCAGGGATGGGGACTCCAAACCTCCCTGGGCAGCCCCTTCCAATGCCTGACCACCCTTTCCATGGAGAAATTCTTCCCTACTTCTCAAAGACAACAGAAATGACACTTTTTCAAGCAAAAAAACCCTCATATAATTGATGTTCTGTTAGAAAAAGAGGAATTGCTGCTCCAAGGAAGGAAATGTCACCACCACATCCCCTTATCCTCTGTCCTTGGAGTCCTTCATGGTCCAGACTCACTCAGAGCACGGAAAACACCCAGGAAAAGAAGCAGAAAGCTCATTTGCCTTCTCTTTCTCTAAAAATCCATCAGGGTTTCTCCCTTTACTCCTCTTGTTCAAACCCTGCTGGGTTTAGACTTCCAAATTCCAGCCCCGAAGAGCAACAATGGCCAGAGAGATTTTTCCAATTATTCTGCAGCTCTTTTCCTGAAAACTGTCAGCTTTCCATCCCACAATTGCTGGCTTCCCTCTATCCAGGGTGACACTACAGCAAGTTGGTTACAGGCAAATTAACAACAAAAAAAAGGGGGAAAACACAAAGGAACACAAATCTTCCAACCAGATTTTACCAAATTCTGAGAATTCCCAAACCTCCCGTGCCAGGAGAGAGGTCAGGGTCCTACAGCAGCCATGGAAGAGCTTCCTGCTGGATTCAGCTGCTGGATACAGGCACTGGAGGACTCCACACCCCACCAAGATGCTCCAAACTGGTCACAAGGGAGCTCGAGGAAAATGGGATTTTCCTGCCAACTTCCCCAGCAAGTTCAGTTTGATGAACTCCTGTCAGTTAATTCTAACTCTGGAAGTGTTAAACTCTTCCTGGTGAGCTCCAAAAATCCATTCTAGGCTCATACCCAGAATTCTCAGGAATCAATTTTCAAGAAAATATTGAAAAACCCCAACCAAAACAAAAAAAAAGAGTCAAAAAACCTAAAGCAGGGTTTGCAGGAAAATCCTAATTCCTGCACTGGCATCCTTGGTGGGAATAAACAGGATTTCCGCAGGGCTTGGTTCCCTGAATCCTGTGGGGAAGCTGAAGTTGGTGGATTTTGGCCCATTTCTGGCTTTAGAGCACAAGAAATATAAAAATAAAGCATTTTCAGGTCCTGCCTGCTCCCAATCCAACCTCCAAATCAACCCAATTGCTAAAGACAAATTAAGTGGGAATGGTGTCCCAGGGACCGGAGCAAGGATGAAAAAACTCTTTTCCCTAAAACTCTGCAATTCTGAGTACTTTAGAAAAAAGTTTTAATGTCTTCAAGACTGCTTTAAATATGACTTGGGGCCTCCTGTCAACTGGAATGTGCTGTTACCTCACCTATACTGGAAAGGGAATGAAATATTCCAGGGCCTGGMATGGATAAAACAACCCGATCCTGCCTTTTTTTCCTGTTATCCACACCAACCTTCCTGCAAACACACACACTCTGCTTCCTGGTGAGCTCCACCAAGTCAGAAAAGCCACCAAAACTCCTCGTGGTGAAATTTATGACTCCAACAAAAGGCTTGGCATGTTCCAAGAGCTGTAATTCCAACTCCGCACGGGCCCGCAAAGGGCTGCACATGTGTCTTCTATCCACATTCCTTCCCGATGAAGATCCCATGAAAGCAGAGCCAGGGCAGCATTCCCTAGGAATGGAAATAATCATGGAAAGGCAAAGAGGAGGTGAAACCCTTCGGTCCACAAAGGAACGAGCTGCTCTGTGTTTACGCTGCCATGCAAATCCACCCACGCCAGTTTGAACTCCAAAGTTTTTCCGGCGTAAAGCATTTTAAAGATGAAATATGAATATTCTGATTAAGCCAAACTCACTCTGTTTCTATTCTAAGAGATGAATAAAAATAAGTGACTAAACCCTCAGCTACCTATATTTTTAATTTTCACCTCTAGACTTTAAGACTCAATTTTCTCTGTATTCTTTAGGGTCACTGCAAAACAAACAAAAAAGATCCATGTCCTACAGCTCCCTAAAAAAGTGGGAATTGCTATTTAACGACCCTGGATGTTAAAAAGCGTTGTTAAAATGCTATTTATGTCTTAGTTCATGGCTTTCTAAAAGTTAATTTCTCTATTTATTGCGGCACATAAAATCCCTTCTCCCCTTTCTTTCCACAGGCATCCAGGTTTTATTTTTGGGTTGGCTTTTGGAAGCATCAATAAGTTGGGAAACACGATCTGAACACCCTGTACACAGATCTGGGCATTCAAACAATTCGCAGCGTTCCTGAACAATTCCAKCCCCCCTGAACCAGTCCAAAGGGAAGGAATTCACAGCAATTCCCTGCTTCTTCCATCTGGAGAAGCCTGAAGCAATTCCAGCAAACAGACACAATTGGAATTATCAGATTGGAGCAGGATAAAGAACAGAATTASAACAGGCTGAGAGTCGATGCCAACTGATAGAAAGTTAGAATTTCACTTTACAAGCAGCTTGGCAGAAGCCAGGAATTCTCAAAGAATTCTATTTCCATAGTGGTGACAACATGCCACAACGTCCTGAAGTTTTCCACCTGTTTGCCCCCAAACATCCCTCCTGGAACAGCTCAGCCAGAGCAGGAAGAAACAGAGATTTAACAGGCACAAAATCAGTGGCACTGACTCCAAATCCATTGGAAATTCACTTTTTTTGTGCCCCACATCCCCAAACCGTCGGGATTCACACCAAAACCCCACGTCTTTACTTCCTCTCACCCTTCCCAGTGCCCAGGTGATCCCACTGATCCTGCTCCAGGGACACAGGCACAGTCAGGGATCCATGCCCACGTGAACAGGGAGACTCCAGAATCATGAACCAGGCCCAGGTTAAACCAAACCAGCTCCGATATCCCAAAGTGACAAAGCAGGAGCACAGATCAACAGCCTTTCCTTGCATTCCCACTTTCCCTGCCTTATCATTCCCTTTAATCACAGCCAGCCACACAAAACCCTACATTTCTCCAGACTGCAGGAAGCATTTTTGCTTTTCCCCATGCTCTTCAACCATTATTTCCCCACTCAGTACATGACATTTATCACCAATTGTCACCAAACAACGCACTCGGAGTTGAGGTTCACGGCAACAGTTCAGAGATTAAATATTAAAAACCACTAAAAAATCACACACTCAGCCTTTTGATAGGGAAAATCCTTCTCCATTCCCACCTGGCTTCACGATAACAACAACAAAATCCAACATCATTTCGGACTTGATCATCCTAAAGGTTTTTTCCAGCTTAGATAATTCCACGACCGCAAAGGCAGCGCCGGCTACGTTTTGACCTCGAGCACCTTCCTCATTTCAAAAGCTGATTCATTCCGTATCAAAACACAGGGAATTTTAACAAAACAAACCCAAAGCCTTGCCACGGCACGGGGACGAGGGGAAGTTTCGCGGCTCCAGCGCGTCGGGGTCCTCCGGCTGCCGYAGGGATCAGCGAGCAGCCCCGGGATTCGGCGGCGGAATCGCAGCCTCTTCAAGGATCTCTTTGTGACAGACACAAAGAGGGATTACGGCACGGAGTGAGGACTTGCTAAGTTCTGGGGAGTCCTCTGCTGTTCTTTTCTGAACGGAATTCAGATTCATCCCGGCAAAATCTCCGCCGGACTARGAACAAACCCAGCCCGGCATCCCGGCGGATCCGGGAGCGGATCCGGGAGCCATCAGTCACCCCAACGTGTCAGAGCCATCTCCGAGGCAATAAAGCACCACACAACCCCAGCAGGCTGTGCCCTATTATCTCCCCAGCCATAGTGAACAGGCAAAGAGCATTAAATACGAGTGCACGGTTCCACAGGCTGGGCTCGGAGCAGGGAATGATCCCAAACGCCTCCCGACGCGTTTGGGATCACCAGACAAAAATAACGCAGGGTTTTGACACACCTCTCCATCATCTGCTTTTCCTTCACGTGCCAATCAATTAGTAGGGGTTTTTTTAAACCCCAGACGAGCGAGGCAGAACAGGAGAAWTTTTTCTGGGGGTTTTATAAATGCTGTGAATTGGTAAAAGGAGGAAATCCCAGCGATTTATCCAAGCACAGCGAGGACTTTGATATTTTATGATTTTATTTGTCAGACCAACAAACCCCAGACATCACCTCAAGGTGCTCCATGGTATTTCTGTACAGTATCCATAAGCATTCCCACATTCCCACACGGAGGGTGCTGCTGTGTC
Source organism: Amblyornis subalaris (assembly GCA_018881555.1). NCBI lineage: Eukaryota > Metazoa > Chordata > Aves > Passeriformes > Ptilonorhynchidae > Amblyornis > Amblyornis subalaris. The sequence continues at coordinate 238,981 of JACAXG010000081.1, read as the reverse complement.
CCCAGCTCTGGAAATAGCAAATCTCTGACCCCTTCCCTCGGACCCTGGGGCTCGACCAAGGGCTTCTGTGTTTTCTTGCCAACAAAGAATTAAAGGGATTTACACATCCTCTTCCCCTGCTCAGCTGCCGGGCCTGGTTTGTGCTGGGAAAAGCAAATCTATCCAGCAATCCCTCCTCTTCCTCAGGCTCCAAACGGGCACCTGGAGCAGCATTAATAAAAGTGAGATTTGTGCTTTCAGTCCCAACCTCACTCAAGGTTTGTGCCTCTCTTTTCTGGCACAAAAGGAAGAATTTCACTTGCTCAAACGGACCTTTCCCCCCCTTTCCTGATGGAATTATTCCTAATTTGCATATTCTGGCTCCTGTTCTGGCTGAAATCCTTTTTTTTTTTATGAATTGCAGGCAGCATCTGAGTGGTGCCTTTGTCCTCCCCACAAGACGAGGTCGGAACCAGGAACCCGATTTGTGACCTGTCAGGTTGTTAATCTTCCTTAAGGACTGCAGATCAAGCCAGGCCCGATTCTGGAGCATCTGTTATTTTAATAAATTATCCTACTGAGAGGGCAGAGTTCATCCCTTCAATTTGTCCTGGGATGAAACAACAACAGCACAAGGAGAGCAAAGAGGGAGAGGTGCATTTGGGTTTGAGGCCACAAAAAGCTGTTCCTAAACCGTCCTAAATTTATGATAAACAGGATATTTCCTTCCTTATTCACTGACTCATTTCCACAGSATCCAAACCAGCAGGTCCAACCATCCTGAGAAGTGCAGGAAAAGAGCAGTTGCAAATTCCAAAGCAGTTTTTTTTCCCTTTGAAAGCCACTTGCTGTTTCCACTCTCYACCATGAATATTTTCTCAAAATAAACTCTTGTCAGCAGGATCTTCATCCCCGCTCTGATTCAGGTGAATTAACTATTCTTAGTTAAATAGATTTGCTTCTAGTCTTAGTCTGATGACAGATTAACTCATGACTGGTCGGATTATGGACTTACCTCTGGAACTAAATCACTTTTGAATCTGAGTTATAGCTATTAGTTCTTTATAGCTCAGCTGAACAGCTTTTAGTACCTCCTTTGTGTTTCTGAAAGAATGATTAAACATCATTAAATCCAAGCTAAGGGCTCTTTCTCACAACTCCAGGGAATAAACAACTGATTTTACTTTTTTAAGAACAGCAGAGTTTTACATGGATTTTATTCAGCATAATTAATACCATTCTGAGTCTAGAATGTTTGTCCTTAAAATTAAAATATGTTTTTCGTGCTTGTGTGGTTTTGAAGCACAAAACCMGCCTTTGTTCTCCTCACAGTTATCCAGATCAACCTGCTCTTCCCACATGGTATTCCCATTATTTTTCTCCAACAAATTCACAGAATATCCTGAGCTGGAAGGGACCCACAAAGATCAGCGAAGTCTAGCTCCTGACTTCTCCTATACAGCAATCAGTAGACACTTAAGCATGGTTTGTTTTTAACTGAAACATGAAATATTCCAAATATGACATCAAAAATGTCCCTGCCAAAGGTGTCACTGAAGAAGAAGTCACTAAGAGGTATCCAAAGAGCAAAAATAAACCCACCTGGAAGTGCCTTGGGAGGTCACTGGATGGGAGAGCTGGAGCATGGATGCTGAAATTCCAGGGTTTAGTCTCCCTCATCCCTGATCCACACGCCCATCAAGGGGTTTTTAAGTACCACAGCCCAAATTTCAGTTAATTCTTTTTTAAGCAGCTCTCTGAGCCAGCCACAACCTCTGAATTCTACAATTGCTCACTGTTAATGACTTGAAAACCCCTTAAACACCCACTTCTACCAACACACCTCCAGATACCTGCACACACACAAATATATATAAATATACATCCACAGATTCGTGTAACTCAATCCTTACACTCCTCCCTCCACCCAGAACCCCACAGTGAACATAAATACAAACACAATTAATCAAAAAAGACATAAACTCCTCCTTCCATGAGTTCCATCTGAGGGGGGGAGGTTTTCACACTCAACTTTCTCTGCTGAAGTTCAGTGCAGGAAGAAATGATCCATCCCACCCAAAGAAAGGATTTATAGAGCACAGTGACAGGACAGGGGGAATGGATTTAAACTGACAGAGGGCAGGGTTAGATAGGATATTAGGAAAAAATCCTTCCCTGTGACGGTGGTGAGGCCCTGGCACAGGTTGCCCATGGAAGCTGTGGCTGCCCCATCCCTGGAAGTGCCCAAGGCCAGGTTGGATGAGGCTTGGAGCAACCTGGGATAGTGGAAAGTGTCCCTGCTCGTGGATGAGCTTTAAGATCCCTCCCGACCCAAATCACTCAGGGATTCTGTGATTTCATATAAACCCCAGTTTTGCTGTCTGAAGGAATTTTCTGGAATGGGGTCAGGCTCAGAGACCCCGATCCCTGTCAGGAAAAAAATGGGAAGAAACCCCCATCACCGAGCACTCTCTTTAGGCCACTTCTAGGATTATCCAGCTAAAAGCCACTTCTCACTTCATCACCCCACCCTGCCCAGCTCCTTCCACAGCGCCCCTACTCCAACTCCAAACCCTCCAATTGTCTGCGGAGGCTTTTCAAAGCCTGGGAGAGAGGGGCAGGGTGTAATTAGAGGACAGTATTTCTTCATCAAATCCAAAGCCGCCCACTGAAAGCGAGTGGGAAAATACGGTCCCAAAGCAGCGCTGCTCCGTGGAGGGGATGGATTGGCCTTTCACAGGGAATAAGGGATGGGAGCCGTGGTCACCATTCCTTAAGGAGCTCAGCTGATCTCCTATAGAATATCTCAATGCAGGGACACAGCTGTGGCCCATAACTCTTGGCTTGATCTTCCATGGTTTGCCTGAAAAGCCTGAAAAGGGCAGAAATGCACTAAAGCTTTGCTCCGGTAAATCGGCCCTTTGAAAAAAAAAMCCCATCCCTGGCTGCACGCAGAGGGGGGGGAAACAGCTCCCGGTTGAGTGTGAAAGTTTTTGTGATCTGTGCCACCCCCCCCCCCACCCATTATTTCCTTTTAAAATCCAAGTTATTCAGCAATTCCAGCCTTCTGTAGGGATTCCCGTGCCTGAGGATGTGCTTTTTCCTTTCGCRTTTCAGTCAGCAAACTCCCAAAACACTGAAAAAAAACCACCTCCTTAGTCAGAATCTTTCTTTAAATAGTACATTTGTCACGACTGACACGTTACACAAGACACATTTCAGGCGCTCTCGGAGTAACTCGGAGCTGTCACATCCCTGGATTCCAGTTCTCCGTCTCCATTTGGAAAAGCAGCTGAAAGCTGAATTACAGAGCCAAGCAGCGAGACAAGAGGAGCGCGAGCACCGTGGGGAGGAACAAGAAAAGCTCCTGGTTTTCAGAGATCTTTTACTCCCTCAGCAGAGCTCTTACAAAGCCAGACTTCTCCGTGAATTACTGTGTAATTACCTAATTAAAGGAACCTACCTAGCGAGTGTTCTTTCAAAAATCAAGGTATGTCCCAGCAATTTGCCATTTTCTGAGGGATTTCGACTCATTTGTCACGTCTTGGAGGTGTAACAGTTCGCGTGCTTCTCGTTATCATCTTGCAAGCTAAAAGCTCATTAACAACAATTAGGGGAAAATATAAATTTGACAGCTTTGTGCTGTGGTATGCCTGCTACAGACACTTCTTAACGCTGTTGCAAAAAGGGATTTTTTTTCCTTTCAAACCCAGCAGAAGAGTGAATTTTAACCATGCATTTTGACCTGCATTTTCCTCACTACACCAGGACATCAATTACTGCAAATACACAAATAATCACCTTTAGTTCGCTTAGAAATTCCTTCCCCAGGACACTGGCGAAGCACAGAATCTCACCTCCATTTCCACCACCTCTCCCCTTTAATCTATTCTCTTTTCATGGGGTGTTCTGGCTGCTCCGTGCTGGAATTCCCTGTCTGCTGGAGCTGGAATTCCCTGAGCCACCACCAGCCTCACCTGAGCCATCTCTGAGCTAAAATCTAAACCCCAAAGTGAAGAGCATTTGTGGGTACACAGGGAGCCATCGACCAACAGCTGAGATATTCTCATCTCTAAATGGGATTTTTAAATGATTCCTGTTCAACAATTTGGGTTTGCTCAGCACCCTCCAGAGCAATGACTCATTAAGGGTTTCACACTAATGAGGATCCTCTTCCTTTCACTGGCATTCAAGGGGGGCTTTTTTCTATACAACAGCCTGGGGTGAAGTGTTTGGGAAAGGTGAAGGACATGGGAAAGGTGAAGGATTTGGGAARGGTGAAGTGTTTACGAACAACAGGCTGCCGAGACAGGAACATCTCCCAAGGTTTCATTCCCCCAAAGGGGAAAAAAAACCCCAGCAACAAAACCAAGCCTTGATGAAATATTCAAGATGAAAACCACAAAGGTTGTTAAACAAAGTGAGAAACTTCTCATTCTCACTGGAAAGGATTCCTGCACAAAACAAAGGATTGAGGGGGAGATCTTTGGGAGCACATCCCACCACAAAGAGCAACCTCATCTTCCCATTTCCCCCCACAACCTCAACCTCTGCTCCCAGTTACAGGCAAAGTTTTCAGACAACTTATTTAGTATCTTTGTTTATTTGTAACAATTTTAAACCAAACCCCACAGTTTTGTTTTGCCTCAGAGCTGGGGTCAACTTCAAAAAAATCTTTCACACTTCCCCAAAGCAAAAAGCAGCCGGGAAAGAATCCACACTCATACAGCAGAAGCTGAATTTTGTAGTATTTCTTAGAATTTTGTAGTATTTTGTGGCATTTCCATTTGTTAAGTGTTCTAAATCAATCCATTAACATCTTCTAAGGGCTGAGAAAACACTGAATTTCACTTTATGAGCCCCAGCAGAAGTCCTGTGACATTTCAGTATAAAAACAGTTAACGAAAGGAAAAAAAGGCCAAGAAAAACAGRAGGGTCTAAAAGACATTTTCAGTCATTTATACTGAAGAAACCACCTTTGCTGCTGGGAAAGTGYTTCTTGTCACGTGTTTGGAGGTGCTGAGACAAAACAGAACTGCTGAAAAATAATAATTAACGAGTGAGTGTGTTTTAGCTCTGAGGAAAACAACCTGCAGCGTGTGATGTGGGCAGAGCTGCAGAGCAGCAAGGACCCAGAGAAGCACCATCAGTCACAAGAAATGCTCTGCAAAAAGACACCCAGAGCAGAGACAGGCTCTGAATGTGCTTTTTTCTGTTCCTAATGACCAACTCCACCATTCCCTTCCCGATCCAAACTCTCCCCAGTGGCAGCACACGAGGCTGAGCCCCAGTTTCTCCATCCTCACAGGCCTCCTGTCAACCCCAGGGCTTGGGACCACATGAAGCCGGAATCTCCGCAGGAATTGCAGCAAGAGATTCCTTCCTAACAATCCTTGGACCCACAACAGCTAAACAAATCCCCAGTTTTTGGCTTTCTGGCTCTTTTCTAGCCCCTAACCCGTTGCATATGTGACTATTGTCCAAGCCCCGCTCCTGAACAAGCAAAATCCTCTGTAACGAACCCAACTTGCACAAGATCCGGAATTATTCCACGCTGGAAAAATCTGCCAACTTCAAAACACCCTTTTCCACTTGGAGTCAGCTCGTATTCATCGGGAGAATGATCAGGGGAGGCATAAATGCACATTTATGGTTTGCTGAAAGCTCAGAGACATCAAATGCTGCTCACGCTTGGCACATCATTCCCAAATATTTGCACCCAGCCTGTTCTCAAGGCAATTAAAAACACCAAATAAAACCCCAAACGCTTTTGTTGCCCTCTCCTATTTGGTTTTTTAAACATCATCCAACCTCTCTGACACCGGATAAACCACAGCAACCCCCGAGTGCAGCTGYCCAAGGCAGAGCAGCCAAAATTCGGTGAAGGTTTCCCCCCGGGGCAGCTCTTGACACTTCACTTGTTTAATCCAAGTTTAATCCACACTGTTTGCATCCACACGGAGTTTTTAACTCACAATTCCACTCATTTATCCGCTCTCACCCTGCAGCTCTTTTTCCCATCCTCATTCCTGCATCCCAGCCACGTTTCCTCAGCTCCAGCAGCAGCTCAGCTCTCAGCCCCCTCCCCACCACCTTATTTTTGCTTCCACCGTCCCTTTCAATCCGCTATTTTCTGCCTTTCCTCCTCACAAGAACCACTGACTCTGCTCCAGGAGAAACTCCGGCTGAAGTCACTCAGTTTTCCCTGGAATCACCACCTCTTTTCCCTGGGCTCCACGAGCATCTTCCCCGAGGCAGCGGCGCGTGAAAGGACCAAATTTTGCATCGTTTCACACCAGACGAGCTCAGCGACTCCAGGCATCTTTCCCTGACTAAAAGTACGGGAGGAACTCTGAAAACTAAAAGCACTTCCCACTCTCCCGACTGAAATATTTCGGGATAACGGGATGCCTTCCCCACAGTGTTCTCCCGCCGGCGGTACCTGGAGCTGTTGTGACACACGGATCAGGCTCGTTTCCCACGTAACGCGATTAAAGGGCGCTTTTCCTAAAATTAGCAGCTTTTCCAGCGCTGATTCCCGTTTGTAGGGGCTCGGTTATCCCTGATCCGTTATTCCCGTGGCTCCGAGAGCCCTGGTGGCTGRGGGGGGGACCCCATCCGAGGTTTAAAAAGGGGATTTTGAAGCAGTTTTGCTCCCTCACCACCAACAGCCCCAAACCCGAAGTGCTCCCAGCCCCCCCCGGATCAAGTTGTGCTCTTTCCCCCTGTAGGAAACGCAAACTCACGGCTTTTGGGGGTTGTTTTGTTCTAAATAAATACAATCTCGCACTGATTTTCCCCATTTTCGTGCTCTCTCCCCTCTCCACCACGCTCAGCACGGGGGTTTAAGGGGAGTTTTTTTAGGCGCTTTCCCCTACACCCAGCAAAGCCACGACCCCCAGCACCCTCCACAATCCCGGGGAAGGGGTCCCGAGGAGGGAGGGGCGTGTGGGGACGGGGTCCTGGGGACGGGGGGGGATATGAGGAGGTGGAAGGGGGTCTGGGGGTGTTTTGGGAAGGGGGTCTCGGTGAGGGTGAGGGAGGGTCTGGGGAGGTAAGGGCCGATCCCGGGGATGAGGGGGGAGTGTGGGGAAGGGGGGGGTGTTCCCTCAACAAAGGGAAAGTTGCGGAGCCGCCGAGCCCGGCGCGGGGGTCCCGCCCGCAGACAAAGGCGGCGACCCCCATGACRGAAGGGGAGCTAACGGGGTCCGCCTCAGCCCCACAGCCGCACCACGGAGGGGGGGCTCTCTTTGAGGGGGGGGCACC
>JACAXG010000081.1:199875-231652 GCA_018881555.1 Amblyornis subalaris | reverse complement strand
CCCCCCCCGTCCCCTTTATTTACCGCCATCACCAGCACGCGCGAGCTGTCACCCAGCGCGAGACGCCCCGGCCGGCCACGCCCCCTCCCCGCCCATTGGCCGCCGCGCCCCGCCCCGCGYCGCCATTGGYCGAGGCGCGCGTCACTCGCCGCCGGCGCCCGCCCCGCTCTCCGCCGCTTACGCCAATTGCGTAGCGCTGCCCGCGGGTTCGGGCCGCGGCCGCTCGCGCTGTTTGCGTAGCGTACGCACCCCGCTGGCGCAGCGTACGCCGCGGCGGGCCCAGCGCCGGCGGGCCCTACGGAGACTGCGCGGCCGGCGGGGGGCGCTGTTCAATGGGCGCCGGGGGAGGGCGGGCCGGCGCCGGTTCGAGTCCCGCCCCCGCCCGTGACGTASCGGGCTTTGTGCGGCGCGGGGCCGAAGTTCGGTCGAGGCACGGGAGGGTAAATAAGGGTGTCTCGGAGACAAAGAGGCTCTTAAAGGGGCGGCGCGGGGCCCCCCGAGGGGGTGGTGTGGGGGGGGAGACACCCCACGGCGGCCCTGAGGTGATGGAGGAGCTGAGGGGATGGGGGGGGCACCCCGCGGGGGTCACTGAGGTGATGGAGCCGAAAGGGGGCTGTGGGGGCTTTAAGGTGATGGATAACTTGAAAAGAGAACCCTGATGTGTTGAGGGTCCTGAGGTGATGGGGGAGCACCCCACAGGGTCCCTCAGGTGATGGGGATGGCCAGGAGGCTCTGAGGTGATGGAGACCCTGAGGTGATGAGGGGGCACCCCAAAGGGTCCCTGAGGTGATCGRGGTGACCARCGGGGGGCTATGGGGGCTCTGAGGTGAYGSATACCTTAAGATGGGGACCCTGAGGTGATGGGGGGRTTAYGGGGTCTCAGRTGATGGAGACCCTGAGGTGATGAGGGGACACCCCAAAGGGTCCCTGAGGTGATGGGGAAGGTCCAGGGAGGCTGTGGGGGCTCTGAGGTGACGGAGAACCCGAGGTGGGGGCTCTCAGATAATGGGGGTTGCACCTCACAGGGTCTCTGAGGTGACAGGGACCCCGMGGCGATGGTGGCACCAGCGCCTGGCCCATTTTGGCCCCAAAAACCTGCACGGAACTCCACACTCACACAGCTGCAATGAGTCTGGAATGCGTAAGAATTAAACCTGAAGAGTAATGATCCTCACTCTCTTTGTGAGATTAAAAAAATGCCACAGCACAAGCACAGAACAAAAGCCCCAAACTCCCCCAGGGTGGCAGCGAGACTTGGGCTGGCTCTGCCACTGAAGCACTTGTGACCCTGGTCACATCACCTATATAAATAAATAAATATAAATAATAAACCATSCAAGGGTGAGGACCCCATTCCCAAATTCCCTGTTCCCTCTAGGTCAGGCTTCAGCTCACGGAATGCAACAACAMTGGTGGAGATTTTGAGAGGTGCAGAAGCAGGAGAGAAAGGATCCACRGTTGTACAGGACCCCAGCGTGGCCACCTCTCCCTCTGAGAAAACAACCAACATTCCAAATCATGACTTGACAGGCAAAATGAGGATTTTTGCAGCGAATATGATGGGAAAAAAGCGCGTAATTTTGGCCATCAATAGAGTAAAAAGCCCTGGAGTCATGTGGGGCAGCTGATTCCCTCATTTCAGAACGCAGCAACAGGCTGTGCTGGGACATAAAGGGCTAAATCCTCCTCATCCTCAGAGCCACTGACGTCAAGAGGTTAATTAAAGGCAGACCGTGGCTCCAGGGGTCTCCTTTTAGAACTCCAGGAACAGCACAATGTATTAATAAAAGCCCAGAAATCCCCAGGGATTCCAGCAGACACTTCCATGTTTTTTGGGCACGTGAGCAGAGTTTTGACATCTCCGGTTACAGAAGTTTCGGGAATTAACAAAGCATTACCAACGTTCACCGTGACTAATCTGCTCATTAAGAGGGTTKTTTTTTTTTTAACCTTGAGGCTTGTGATGGGAAACAGGACAGGGATAACCATCCCTACAAAACCTAGTTGGTTTCCCTAAGTTTTCCCAGTTTAACTATGTGGAACAACAGCAGCCTGGATTTKCACCACTGCACATTAACAGTCCCACAGAAGTCAGAGCACAAGTCATGAACTTGGGGCTAAGAGTTGCAACAATTCAGTATATTCAGCGTGTTGGAATTTCCACCACACTTAGGGGACGTTGTGCCATTTCTTCTGGCTCGTTAACCACCTCTTTCTGGCCCCTGTGCTGATCAAATTTATTAAATGCTCACACTAAAACACTCCAACAGTTAATTGGGTTTGCAGGTATAACTGATAATCACAGAGAATCATAGAAAAATATAGTTCTCAGCCACAAACCAGCTGCTTTCTCCTTTTTGCTTCAGAAAAAAAATCTATTTAGGATCAATAATTTCTGTTTTCTTTGCTCTTCAGACTCGTACGGGCAAGGAACCAACAATATTTTTTCCCTGAGCTGCTYCTTCACAAGGAACTCACTGTCCTGCTTGGAAATCTCCCTTCCCAAAACCATCCTTGGAGCTTCTCTGCCTGCCCTTTACATCCAGGACACATCCCAGCAGAGCTGGAATCCTGGTGCCTTCCCAGGAACATGAAGGAAAAAATATATTGAAGTGATATCATATCATTACATCTTAACAATAAATTTTTGGCTCTTATTCCCCAAATCCTTCCTTATTCCACTTCCAGGCTTATTTATTTATTTGTTCTGAAATTTCAGGCAGAGGCAGCAGATTTTAAAGACTCCCATCAGCTACAAAGGATGAAGACAAAAATGTACCAGGAACAGGAAAATGCAAGAATTCCTGGAGATTTTGTCCCGGGGCAATCAGTTTGCTCCGGGGATATAAAGCTCCTGAACCAAATCCAAGGGAAGAACCTGTGTCTGTAAATAAACAACACAAACCAGCACAACCCTCACTGTGCAGGGACTCCTCCTCCCAAAATCCAGCGTTTATTGGGATGAAATACAACAAAACACTGACGCGGATATAAAAAAAAATAAATTTAAGAGATCTCTCCTGTAGCTGTTTGAAGTCACAGAAGCTCTGTCCTTGCTTTTGGCTGGAATTTCTCTTTCCCCTGTGGATAACCAGTGACTCCCTGCACGAAGCACTGTCCAAAGCCCCACAGCACCACGGATCCCATCCCAAACCGTGCAGGACACCCAGAATTACACACGGCACCGGAAAACTTGGCTTTGAAACAGGGAAAAGAGACSGAGAAGCGGAAAACCCCGAGGCTGCTTCCCGTGCTCCTGATCCAGCGGGGCAGGCAGCAAAGAGCCTGCATCCAAGGGAGCTCCAGGGAATGCTCTTCATCTGATCCCAGCCACGGGAACCTGCTGCTGCTTGCGGATCTTGTTGAAGAGCTCCATGTACTGCACCATGGTGTCCCCGGGGCTGTAGACGCTGTCGTGCTTGGAGCCGAACACCGACGGGATCCCGGGCGTGTGGCTGCCCATGAAGCTCTGCATGAACTCCATCAGCAGGTTCCAGCAGTCGTTGGCGATCACACACGGGCAGTATTCCACCTGGGAACACACCCCAGACCCCTGGAGCTGGTGGAGGGGCAGTATTCCACCTGGGAACACACCCCACAGCCCTGGAGCTAATGGCAGGGACAGAATTCCACCTGGGAACACAGCCCACAGCCCTGGAGCTGACAGCAGGAGCAGAATTCCACCTGGAAACACAGCCCACAGCCCTGGAGGTGGTGATAGGGGCAGAATTCCACATGGGAACACAGCCCACAGCCCTGGAGCTGGTGGAGGGGCAGTATTCCACCAGGGAATACACCCCAGACCCCTGGAGCTGGCAGCAGGGGCAGAATTCCACCTGGGAACACAGCCCACAGCCCTGGAGCTGCCAGCAAGGACAATATTCCACCTGGGAACACAGCCCTGGAGGTGACAGCAGGGGCAGTATTCCACTTGGGAACACAACCCTACAGCCCTGCATACTCCCTACAGGAAAGGCTTTTCAAGAAAACATCCCAGAATATTTAGCAAATAACAAGGATGGGTAAATATAAATAAGGCAGGACATGCTGGGAACATGCAAGAGATCCTTTCCAAAGGGAAGGGCAATGGAGAAGGACAGTAAATCCCAAATCAGCATGGAATTAGCTCTGAAGAGGTTGTTTCATTCCCCTYGCCACGCTGATTAACCTGCAGGATGGTGCTCGTGCTGTGCATCAGGAATTTAATCAGCTTTTTATCTGGGTGGCATTCCTTCAGGGATTCCCACTTCAGGAACAGCCCCGAAGTACCTGCCTGAATTAAACCTCGGGAAAGGAGATAAATACCTGCCTGCTGCAGGCATGTGYCCAGTACCAACCACCAGCAACACAGAGAGGACAGGGAATTAGAGAATCATGGAATGGTTTAGGGGAAGGGACCTTAAAGCTCATCCCATTCCACCCCTTGCCATGGGCAGGGACACCTTCCACTATCCTGGGTTGCTCCAAGCCCCATCCAGCCTGGCCTTGGACACTTCCAGGGATGAGGCAGCCACAGCTTCTATGGGCAAGCTGTGCCAGGGCCTCCCTACCCTCACAGGGAAGGATTTCTTCCCAATATCCCATCTAACCCTGCCCTCTGTCAGTGTGAAGCCATTCCCACTTTTCCTGGCGCTCCAGGCCCATATAAATAAACTCTCTCCATCTTCCTCTTGGCTCCGTTCAGACGCCCACAATTCAGTCACCGCTAAACCTCCCTTCTCCAGCCTCCCCCACGGGATTTCCCTGCGTGTCCCTGTATTCCCCAGCGTTCCCAAAGGGCTCTTACCTCCACGGAAATGCCGCGGGCGCTGGGGCCCATGGTGACGGTGCCCAGTTTCACCAGGAAGTCGCAGTATTGGTAGCGAGTGCCTCGGCTCTCGATCTTGTTGGCCTTGGCGTTCTGGAAGAAGCCCTTGAGCTTCACCATGAGGGTGTCGAAGTTGGCGTCGGCCACGAGGCAGGGCCCGTTCTCGAAGAGGGCGAAGCAGCTCAGGGGGTACTCGGAGTTGTGCATCACGTACATCAGCTTCCCAGTCTGCCCTGGAACGACAGCGGCGGGATGCGGGCTGGAAAACCGACCCCGCCGCGCTCGGAGCTGCCTCGGAGCRGCTCCCCTGCCTGCCTTTGTGCTTTAATTCCAGATCCTCGCACAGTTATTACGGTATCTGTTCAGGGAGTGGGTTGGATTTCCTGCTGAAGGTTTACGGGGAAAAAGAAATCCTCGGCATGCCAGGGTAAAACACCAGCACGGCTCGGGGTGAGCTGGAGGGGAGAGCCATGGGAGCGTGGCGGGGTCAGCCAGGAGCACCCACCTCCCACCCACGGGCATGGAGGGAGCCTGGGCTCGGCCTCTCCTCCATGGGAATGTGGAAATTCCAGCTGCTGAAAGAGCAGGAAAAAGTTGCTCTGGAAGCCTGGGGCTGCGTGGGCTCAGTGCCACTGTGGTGACATCAGTGCCTGGAAAGGATGTGGGAATCCAGGGCGAAGGAAGGAGAAGGGAAAAGGAAAAGGGAGAGGGAAAAGGGAAACGGAAGGGGAAAAGGGGRAAAGGAGAAAAGRGAAAGGCAAGGTGAAAAGGAAAAGGGGAAAGGGGACAGGAAAGGGGAAAAGGAGAAAAGGGAAARGARAGGTGAAAAGGAAAAGGTGAAAGGAAAAGGGAAAACGAGAAAGGTAAAAGGGAAGGAGAAGGAATTGTAGAATCATACAATCATCGAAGTTGGAAGAGACCTCCAAGATCATGCAGTCCAGCATCACCCCAGCACTGCCACCGTAACCCCATAACCACCAAACCGCATMCCCCAGCGCCAGATCCAGGAGCCTCCTGAACACCTCCAGGCAAGGTGGGGAAGGAGGAGGAGGAGAGGAAGAAAAGAAAACGGAGGAAAAGGGAAGGAAGGAGACGGAAAAAGAAAGGAAAGGGGAAAAGGAGGCGGGAGAAGCGCYGTCCCCGGAGCCCCCGGCCCGGCTGACCCTGAGTGCCGAGGGCGGCCGCGGTGTGGTAGGTCTCGCAGTCCACGCCGAAGGTGCCCTGCTTCTCCGCGCCCAGCGCCTCCAGCCGCCGCGCCAGCAGCTCCACCGTCTGCTGCACGCTCTTGCCCTCCGCCACCGGCACCTGCGACACGCTGCCACACGGACACGGCTCACGGGCCCGCCGGGACCGTTCCGCCCCCGGAGCGGCTCCCGAGCCCCCGGGACTGCTCCGCACCCTCCACCCGGAGCCCCTCACCGCGGCCCCGGGGCTGCCCCCGCCGGGAGCCTCCCCCAGGAGTCCCTCCCGGTGCCGCCCCCCCCCCACCCCGGAGCCCGTCCCGGTGCCCCCCGCCCTCACCAAGTGACCCCCATGGTGGCGGTGCCGCCACCGGAACGGGCGGGGCCGGTGGCAGCGGGAAGAGGCGGAGCGGCCCCGGAAAGGGCGGGGACRGACCCCACGTGTCGGTTCCCGGTCCGGTCCCGGTCCCCCCGCGATGCCCAAGGCCCGGCGGGCGCGGGGCTCCGGCCCGGCCCCGGCGCTGCCCTTGGCCGAGCAGATCCTGCAGGACGCGGCGCCGCGGGCGCGGGCGCGGGGGAAGCGCGGGGGCCCCGCCGGGGCGGAGCGGGACGAGGATGGCGGCGGGGACGGGGACGGCTTCGTGGACGCGCGGCTGTCCCGGCGCATCCTGGAGCAGGCGCGGCGGCAGCAGGAGGAGCTGGAGGCCGAGCACGGCCCCGGAGCGCCCGCAGCCCCCCGGCAGCGCAGCGCCGTTCTGGGTGAGCCCCCGCTTCCCCCCGGGACCCCCCGGGACCCTCCGGGACCCCCGAGGGTGCGCGACCCCGGGCTCAGCCTGCGCCGCTCCCCGCAGGTCCCGGCTCGGATTCGGACTCGGATGAGGAGTGGCCCTCGCTGGAGAAGGCGGCGGCGGCCGCGGGACGGAGCGGGGACTACGGCGGGGAGGTGGAGGTGGACCCCGAGGACGAGAAAGCCATCGAGATGTTCATGAACAAGAACCCGCCGCTGAGGTGAGGAAGGGGCTGCACCGGGGCAGGGGCTGCTTCCCTGCGCGGCCCCTGACTCAGCCCCTGTCCCGTGTCAGCTCCCGATTTACCTCCCATTCCGTGTCAGCTTCCGACTCAGGCCCTGTCCCGTGTCAGCTCCTAGGTCTACCCATGTCCCGTGTCAGCCGCCGACTCACCCCCATCCCGTGTCAGCCCCACGCGACCTCCGATTCACCCCCTCTCCCCTGTGAGCTCCCGACTCACCCCCTGTACCCCATCAGCCCCCGACTCACCCCCCATCCCGTGTCATCCCCGTGCGACCCCCGGTTCACTCCTGTCCCTTGTCAGCCTCACACAGCCCCCGACTCACCCCCCTCCCATGTCAGCCCCCAACTCACCCCCTGTCCTGTGTTAGCTCCGTGCAACCCCTGATTTACCCCCTGGTCTGGTGTCAGCCCCGCACAGAGCCCGACTCACTCCCATCCCCGGTCAGCCCCTGAGTGACCTCTCTCCCCTGTCAGCCCCTGGCTCACCCCTGTCCCCTGTCAGCCCCTGGCTCACCCCTGTCCCCTGTCAGCCCCCCCCGGCCCCCCACTCACCGTGTCCCGTGCCGGCCCCAGGCGCACCCTGGCCGACATCATCATGGAGAAGATCACGGAGAAGCAGACGGAGGTGGAGACGGCGCTGTCGGAGCTCTCGGGCTGCCCCATGCCCCAGCTCGATCCCCGCGTCCTGGAGGTCTACAGGGGGGTCAGGGAGGTGAGGCCGGAGCAGCTGGACCCACAGCCACCAACCCCGGGGTGCTGAGGGAGGGCACAGTTCACTGGTGGCCGTGGTGTCCCTGTCTTTGAAGGTGCTGTCCAAGTACAGGAGCGGGAAGCTCCCCAAGGCATTTAAAATCATTCCTGCCTTGTCCAACTGGGAGCAGATCCTCTACATCACTGAGCCAGAGACGTGGACAGCCGCTGCCATGTACCAGGCCACCAGGTAAGGTCACCTCAGGGACCCTCCGGCATGGGATTTTGTGCTTTGTCTTCCCATAACCGGAATCAGATTTACAAAACGCCAGCCTGCCCTTGTTYGGCCTCCTTTCCCCATCCTTCCCTTCGCGCTTTGCTCTTCCCAGGATATTTTCCTCCAACCTGAAGGAGAGGATGGCCCAGCGGTTCTACAACCTGGTGCTGCTGCCGCGGGTCCGGGACGACATCGCCGAGTACAAGCGGCTCAACTTCCACCTCTACATGGCTCTGAAGAAGGCTCTGTTCAAGCCAGCGGCCTGGTTCAAGGGTAGGGGCTCCTGCAGGGTCTTCTCTGGGGCTCGGCTGGGTGCCCCAGGGGGTGTGGCAGGGCAGGGACCTGCTGCTGGGGGAGTGGTTATTTTCTGGGATTAGGGAGAAGGGGCTGAGCCCCAGGGTTCTGCCTGTGRGTGAAGGTGGTCGGTGCCTGACTCTCCCCATTCCCAGGGATCCTCATCCCGCTGTGTGAGTCGGGCACGTGCACCCTGCGGGAGGCCATCATCATCGGCAGCATCCTCACCAAGTGCTCCATCCCCGTCCTGCACTCCAGGTGAGGCCCTGAGGGGCTGTGGGGGGCAGAGCTTCTCATTTAGGGACCCTGGGAAGTGCCTTGGATCTATCCCTCAGCCTCTCCAGCCCCTTGGAGGTGGTGGAGGGGTCACTCAGCTCCCTCTGGGGTTGAGATTCAAGGTTCAGCTTTGTGCCTGGGTGGCTGGTGCCCTGTGGCTCCAGTCCGGCCCACCCTGACCCTCRTGGTACATCCTTGGTCCCTGAGCCCTCTCCTCCATCCCCATGGCTCCACCCCAGCCCCCCCGACTGCTGTGGTCCCTTCTTGGTCCCTGTAGCTCCAGCCTGGCCCCCCCAAGCCCGTTCTTTGGTCCCTATAGCTCCAGCTTTGCCCCCCCATGCCCRTTCCTCGGTCCCCATAGCTCCAGTCCCCCTGATCCTCGTGGTCCCTCCTTGGTCCCCAAGCTCCGTCCTCCATCCCCACAGCTCTAGCCCTGCCCCCTGCCTATTCCTTGGTCCCTGTGGCTCTGGCCTGTTCCCCCCGACCCCTGTTGCCCCTCCTTGGTCCCCGTGGCTCCTACCTGGCCGCCCTCAGTCCCCATGGCTCCAGCCACCCTGGCCCCCATCTCCTCCCTCCTCGGTCCCCGTGGCTCCGGCCCAGCCCCCCTCGACCCTATGCCTGTTCCTTGGTCCCCGTGGCTCCTACCTGGCCGCCCTCAGTCCCCATGGCTCCAGCCACCCTGGCCCCCATCTCCTCCCTCCTCGGTCCCCGTGGCTCCGGCCCAGCCCCCCTCGACCCTATGCCTGTTCCTTGGTCCCCGTGGCTCCGTCCCCTGACCCCTCACCCCTCCCGGGTCGCCGTGGCTCGCGCCCTGACCCGCGGCCCCGTCCCCGCAGCGCGGCGCTGCTGAAGCTGGCGGAGATGCAGTACAGCGGCGCCAACAGCATCTTCCTGCGCCTGCTCATCGACAAGAAGTACGCGCTGCCCTTCCGCGTGCTCGACGCCCTGGTCTTCCACTTCCTGGCCTTCCGCACGGACCGGCGGCTCCTGCCCGTGCTGTGGCACCAGAGCTTCCTGGCCCTGGCCCAGCGCTACAAGGAGGACCTGTCCTCGGAGCAGAAGGAGGCCCTGCTGGAGCTGCTCAAGTTCCACAGCCACCCGCAGATCTCGCCCGAGATCCGCCGGGAGCTCGTGAACTCCAAGACGAGGGATGTGGAGGGCGAGCAGCCCGTGGCCATGGAGTGAGCAGGRGCAGCCCTGGCCTGCCCCTGGGATGATGCTGGATGCAGCTGGGAGCCCGCATCGGGAGCATCCGTCCTGGATCCCGCTGCTCCGAGCGGTCACTGGGAATAGACTGTGCCCACAGAGCTGGACTGAGCACCCTGTGCTGCTCCTCACGGGGCAGGGCAGCCCCTGTCCCACCCAGGATCCTGGTGCCACCACCCCTGGGAGAGCTTGGCTGGTTCCTGTACTCGGAAATAAAACCGGAGCCGTGTTGGTCAGTGAGGGCTGGTCCTGCCCTGTGTGGTCCTGTCCCGTCCCTGTCCCCACCAGCCTCTGGAACTCTCTGCYCCAGGGATTTTTTCCTAAATTCTTTCCCAGGGTTTACTTCCTGAAGCCACAGGGCCACTGTGCTCACCTGGCCATCGAGGCCACCTGCCTGGCCTGCTCCTGGCACTGTGGCCGTGTGCCACCTCTGCCGGAAAACCCAGGGGGGGAATTTTCCTCCTGTGTCCCACGAGGCTGCGCTTCCCTGGGGACTTGCTGAGTTTGTGCCTTGCAGGTTTGGCCCGCGGAGAGGAGCCCCTGCTGCATCCTGTGAGCTGCGCCAAGGGCAGGCGCCTCCTGCCTCCCCTGGGAGCTGTCACCTCCTCCCGTGGCAGGGGCTGGGTGGGGCACAGAGCCCGGTCCCCGCACACCACAGCCTGTTCTGTGGCTTCCTGATTTTATCTTATTTTAAAGAAGCCAGAGGCTGATGAGCACGAGAGGGACCCTGGGCTGGCACAGAGCAGCTGGCAGGCTCTTGCCACCCCCTGAGCTGCTGCAGTGCCCGTCACCTCCCAACCTGCTGGGAAGAAGGTGCTGCCTCTGCTCCAGTGGCTCTCCYGTCCAGCACCTCACCTGCAGGAAGGTGTTTGGCTCCATGTTCATCCATCACCATCCATGAGCTTCCCCAGGGTCCTGCCTGCCTGCTCCCCATTCCACGCTGGGAAGTGCAGGGCTGGAGCCCCCGAGGAATCCCAATCACCGCGGTGGGATCCAAGCTCTGCCCTGGGAACGGCGCAGGGAAACCCTCGAGCCGCTGGTTCTTGTTTAAAATACTTTTATTGCAACATCACGGGGTTCTCTGGCTCTCCCAGCAGCGGGACACGTGCGAGTGAACACCAAACCAGTTTACTTTTAAATTAAAAACTCATTTATATATAAAAAAACACATTTCCTTTTGCACAGCCAGGCTCTGTCCCAGCGCTCCTGCTCGCAGGAGGCAGCGGCTCCGTGGGTTTCCGGACGAGGCAGGCTCAGGGAGGAGCGGCAGCCCCACCTTTTTCCGCCTGATTTTGGTGTCTGGTGGCATCCAAAGAGGAAGATTTGTACCTCCTTTTCCACATCAGCCACGGAGCCACGTGTCCGGAGGTCCCCAGGCAGCAGCATCCGCCTCCCATCCCTGCGGAGTCTCTGGCTTCTCCTGGTTATTACAATTCCGCTCTGTAATGGTTTTCTCATAGAAAAGCAGCATTATTTTTTTTTTWAAAAACACTTTTTATAAAAAAACCAACAGGATCAACAACAACAATACAAAAATGCAGTAATTGCTTTTCCAACTCAAGTGCGCAGCAAAGTTTTCCACCCTCTCGGGAGGCAGCTCGGATAAACACGGCCCCCTCCCGAGTGCGATCCGAAATCCCTGCCCTGGAAGAGTGGAGATGCATCCCAGACTATAGCAGCACATTCAAAGGTATTCCTTAAATCCTAGTCTGATGCCTAAGCTACCAAAGGACCAACCAGCCTCCGAGCGAGAGTCTCCCACTGCCCAGGGAGCCAGGGAAGGGGCGAAGGGGGAAGGCACTTTTCTTCGGGAGGAGAGGAGAGCAGCATCCAGGCCCCGCACCAGGAAYGCCAAGTCTCCTCCCTCCCTATTTCCCAGCAGTGAACAATAAATTAAGCAGCCTCCGTGGGCCAGCGGAAAAGCCGAGGGGACGGCGCCCAAACCCGAACCCCTCCCGAGGCACGGCCGGGGAGCGCGTCCCCAAAATCCCACATCCAACAGCGGAAACGAACGAGCCCCGCGGGTCCCCTCCAAGCAGAAGCAGCCGCCCAACTCCCCCCCCGGAGCTGCGGGAATGTGGCACGAAGCGAGCGGGACCGAGGGGCCACGGAGCAGCTGCTCCCTCCTTTGGGAMACGCCGCTCCCTCCCGCGTGGTCCCCCAGGGCAGGAGCGGGGCTGGCTCTCCGTGATTCCTGTCCCCCACGGGGCTGGAAGTCGCCGGGAACAGCCCGGAGAGCCGGGGAACACCAACAGAGAAACGATTCCGACTTCATTCGGGGTCCTGCTCCCTGTCCCCGGCGTTCCCACGCCCTGACACCGCCGCGGGCGCTTCCCCCGGGCCACCTGCGGCAGCTCCACGTTCCCGGCCTGGGAAGGGCCCCTGGGAGGCGCTGGATGGGCGGGCGGGATGCGGCGAGCTGGGGGGGTCCAGGGAGGGGCCGGGGCTCTCGGGAAGGGCTGCTGGTCACAGGTTGACGTCGGTGACGTCCGTGGGGGTGCTGGTGGGCTGGCTGCCCCCGTACGCCGCYGTCTTGGCGCTGAATTCCTGCTGGGATTGGGACGCCTGCTTCAGGCTCTCCGCTAAGGCCGCCTCGATCTGCTCCTGACAGGCCTTCAGGCAGTCCTGGCAACAGGGAAGGACACAGGAGGCGTCAGTGCTGTGCTCCTCAGGGGTGGGAGCTTTAGGAATAGCTCGGAGCAGCTGCTGGGCTGCACYTCTAGCCCCTGGAGCATCTGAACACGCAGGGAAAAAGAGCTTTTCTCCRTCCAGGGGCATCTCCAGCTTGTCCCTCCCCAGGCCAAGCCCCATCCTCTGGCTGTCCTCCCTCCACCTCCGTGCCTGACCCCATTCTGCAGGAAYGTTGTGTCCAGCAGAGCTTCCCAGAGCACCTTGGAGGCAGGATGTGGTTTCAGCAGCACAGCACRGGCAGGGCAGCTCTGCACAGGCCAAAACTTCCCAGATCCATGAGAAATGTCTTTCCTTGGACCACGGAACCCCCTCACCTCCCCAGGCCCTCCAGCCCAGCATTCCCAGAGCTTGGGGTGGACCTGCAGTGGAGCTGGGCACAGGAATTCTGCCGGGTGCCCTGGCACTGCCTCACTCCAGAACCCTCCCTGAGCCAAAAGCCACCCACTCATTCCTGCACCACCACAGCCCATCCACGCTGGGAGAACGAAGCCACAGAGCTCCCCACAAGGTTTTTACCCTCCTGTCCCCCCTGTGCCACCCCCCAGGGTGCTGGGGACACCCACAGGAAGGCACAGGGGGCTGCCGACAGCAGCATCGCTCGTCAGAAACGCAAACCCCGCTCCGGTTTTTCCCCCCAAGAGGAGGAAACTCCCCCTCGGACACCCCACGGGCACAGCCCAGCCCCGAGGGCTCGGTGACAGTTTGCACCTCACGGGACATTGTCACACCCTGAAATCTCTTACCAGGAATCCGCCACCGGTTCTTAGAAACTGACAGAGGATGTGGCGAGCGAAAATAGCAACGCCCGAGTGGCTCCCCTTCCCCAGCTCCCCTTCCCCGGCTCCCCTTCCCCGGCTCCGCTTCCCCACGCTTCCTGTCAGCGCCGCTCCGGCTGCCCCACGGACACACCCGGCCACGGCCCCCAGCACCATCCCTGGGCTGACCAGCACCATGGTCAGTCCACCCCCAGCTCTCYATTACCATCCCTGGGCTCTCCATCACCACAAACACCTGGCCACGGCTCTCCAGCATCATCCCCAGACTGTCCATCACCATTCCTGGACTGTCCAACACCACAGCCAGTCCATCCCTGKCTCTCCATCACCATCCCCAGGCTCTCCCTCACCATGGACACCTGGTCTCAGGCTCTGCATCCCTATGGCCAGTCCATCCCCAGGCTCTCTTATCACCATGGCCAGTCCATCCCCACAGCCACCCAGCTCCAGGCTGTCTATTCCCACGGCCAGTCCATTGCCACGGCTAGTCCATCCTCAGGCTGTCCATCACCATGGCCACCCGGTCCTGGGCTCTCCATCCCCAAGGCCAGTCCATCCCTGGGCTCTCCATCCCCAAGGCCAGTCCATCCCTGGGCTCCCTGCTGGCGATTCTGGCAGAGATGCCACACCCAGCCAGGCTCCCGCTGGCCACAGAGCTGGCCCAGCCTGGCACCACCATCCCTGCATTCCCAGCCGGACCCGGAGCTGCAGGAAGGGAATTGCTCCTCCAGCAGAGAAACTGAGTCACAGCCTGGGGACACTGCAGGGCCAGGCTCAGGGAGCAGCAGCAGCGCCACAGACAGGGCAGGCCGAGCCCAGGGGCTCTCCCGGGAGCCCAAAACGCTGTGGACACATCCCAGGATGCTCCAGGAGCTGCCGTGATCCTGCCCGGGCTCTGGGGCTGTTTGTGCAGCACCTCACACCTGGGCAGGGGGGGCACAGCAGATGCTGGGGAAGGACAGGAGGGGCTGGAGGGTGCTGGGCTCCATTTCAGCTCCTCTCCCTCYGTGGAGCATTCCCTGCTTCCCACCTGTTCCCTGCAGCAGCTCCCTGAGCAGGTTGGGAGCAGGTGGCTGCACTGATTCTCTCTTTAAAAATTCCATCTGCACAAACAAAAAAATTCCATCTGCACGAACGGATTGGGAGCCTCCCGCCCGGACAAAGCCTCGTGGCAGCCGCCGCCCCCCCCTTCCCGATCCAGGTCCTGTCAGGGGACTGTAACCGACCCCGGGCAGCACAGGAGATCAAAGGGGGCCCTGGAAGAGGAAAAGCTCCTGACTGGAGCGACCTGGGGAGCCCAACAGTATCCCCATCCCCGCTCCAAGGGCACTGGAGGGGCTGGCAGAGTCCCCCCATTCCGATGTCCCCAAACCTGGAAGGCTTTGTGCCCCCAGCCCCCCTTTTTCCCCCCCAGCCTGGGCACCTGCAACCGGACACCCCCCGAGGGGAGCAGATGCCGGGCCCGGCGTGTCCCTGTCCCCATCCCAGCCCCGAACCCGATCCTGCCAACACCTGCCCGGGCAGGGAACAGACGCTGCCCTTTGTGTGCCATTTCAAAGGCTCCCGAGCCCACCCCGCCCTGCCCAGGCAGGAGCAGCTCCGGGGCTGCGTTTGGGATCATCCCACACCCCTTGGTTCTCCTCACACCGTTCGAACAGCGCAATTCCACGGAATCACGGAACAGCTTGGGGTGGAAGGGCCCTCTGGAGTCCACCCAGCCCAACCCCCTGCCCAGGCAGGGTCGCCTGGAGCAGGCGACACCGGGACACGTCCAGGTGGGTTTGGGATTTCTCCGGAGAGGGAGATCCCACGCCCTCCCCGGGCAGCCGTTCCACCCTCCGTGGAAAGCTCTCCCTCTGAGCAGCAGCAGCAGGAGAGGGAGAGTTCCCAGCGCCATTCCCTGCGCCATTCCCGGTGTCCACTCACCACCTCCGTGCCCGTGATCCCGGCCAGCAGCTCCGTGACGGCCTCGCCGCTGAAGTCGCTCACGGCCAGGGTGAGGCCGTGGATCGCGGCCCCGATGCTGCCCGTGGCGATCATGGACGGGGGGTACATCGCGAAGGTGTAGTCTGGAGCCGGGACAGGGACACAAGGGCAGGGAAGGAGCCGTTAGGGAGGGTGCACGCGGCGTCCGGGAGCGAGATTTTCCACGGAAAGCTCGGGAAGGCCTCGCAGAGGGAGCTCTGCAGCTTGGCAGGGAGAAACTGGGATGAGGGAATGTGGAAAAGGCTGAGCACCAGGGCCAGGCCTTGAGGAGAAGTCCTGAGACGAGGTGAGAGGCTGAGAAAAGYTGGGATTCAGCCCTGGACACCCTCCCACAGGCACAGGGCCCTGCTCTCCTGGCACCTCCCAGGCTCCCACCAAGAGCCGCCAGGAGCATTATCCCACCTTGGATGGCTCTGATTGGAACGAAGGCAGGCACCCAGCTCCCAAAAATGCAGGGAGCCCATCCCAGGCGGTCCCCAAACCCAGCCCAGCACCCACCTGTGGCACAGAGGGCGATGAAGGTCTGGGCGTGTTTCTTCACCAGCTCCACCCTGTCCGCGGGCAGCGGGAGGCGGTGCAGGATGTGAGCCAGGAAATCGTTGGCGATCACCGACACCAGGTCCCACTTCAGCTTCTCCAGGACCAGCAGCTCCCAGTGCTGCGGGGTCGGGATGGACAGGATGTTACAGGGGCACTCCAGGGCCAGCACAACCCCCGGGGACAGGGAAGAGGGGCTGTTCCCACTCTGTGGGGACAACTCCAGCCTCGGGCTGCTGAAAATTCGGGAGCAGAGCTCAGAGGAGGAAGCGAGAAATGGGGTTTCTCCTTCCCAGCGATTAGCCCCGGACTCTCCTCGCTCTGCCAAGGGGCTGTGAGAGCCCAGAGAGGGAGAACCAGGAGCRGGAGAAGCAGGCACAGAGGGAAATCCACAGCAAGGAGCAGCAGCCACACCATTCCCACATCCCTTCTCCACTCCCAAGAGGAGAGGGTGATGTCCAGGCTCGGAGTACAGCCAAGGGGACAGAGCTGCCTGTGGGGGCTGTGACCCTGCCCTGCAAACCCCAGGGGCAGGAGGGAATTCCCAGGCTGGGAATGCCGCATTTTGGGAGAAAATTCCCTTCTCCACCCAAGAGCCTCCAGTCGTGCCCAGCAGAGCATCCCCAGCACTGCACAGCCACACCAACACCCACTGGTGCTTCCCAGGTGCTGCCAGCACCTCCATCCCAGGCTGGGATGCTCCCTCCAAGCACCCATCAGGGATTTCTGGGATCTCCACGAGCCAGCCAGCGCAGGCTGCAGCCTGGGAGCAGATGGTGGGAAGGCTGGGAGCTTCCCGTGGGTTCCAGCTGGAGCCTTGGCTGCTCCTGAACCTCCTGAGCTCCCTCCTGGCTCTGCCAGCCCCGGGCACAATTCCTGCCACGGGCAGGGACAAGGATAAGCCCTTGGCAGAGCCATCCCCGCCCAGCAGGGCCTGGGCTCAGGTGGTGCCGCACGAGGGGAGCTCCTCCTTGGAGCCTCGGCGCGGAATTTGGGATCCCTGCCCTCAGATCCCTGTTCAGGCTGGGGCAGCAGCTCAGTCCAACTGGGAGGCCACACACGTGGAGGCCTCACRGGGCTGTCACTGCTGTCACCCCCGGGTGTGGCACTGCCAGGGGCTCTCGGGAGAGCTGTGTGCTCCCAGGAGCATCTCCCTTCCCAGCCCCTCTCTGTGGCTCCCAATTCCCCCATGGCCCAGCCAGGATGGTTTTTCCAGCCCCTTTTTCCCTCTCATCCCGTGGGTCAGCAGCAAATCTGGGTTGGGGATCCACAAAGGCCACGGGAGGTGTCCCCAGGTCCCTCCTCTCCTCTGGCAAGGGCGGACAGTGGCCCTGCAGATGTGCTGGGAGAGGAAAACACCTCCAGGAGCTGGAGCTGAGGGTCCAGAGCTGGACTGGGATTTGGGTCAGGTGTCCCCGGTTCAGGACCTGGCCCTGCCCAGCACAACATCTCCTTTTCCCCAAAAAAACTGAGGATTTGGGTCAGGTGTCCCCAGTTCAGGACCTCGCCCTGCCCAGCACATCTCCCTTTCCCCCAAAGTTCAGGATCACAGCCAGTGCTGCCCAGAGCTGCCAAAGGGCTCCAGAACAGATGGATTTGAAGAAGTGAGATTTTTTTTTTTCCTCTAAGGTCGGATCTTCATTTTCTCCTTTTTCTTTTGTCGCTTTTAACCCCCTCCCCTCCCCTTACACAACAAACCAGCTCTGGGTTGCTCAAAGGAGCAGCATTGCTCAACCTGCCCCAAACCCCCACCCCGTGCCCAACGTGCCACTTGCCACTTCCCAGCCTCCACCTTCCCACCCAGGAAGCCATTCCTGCCTCCCACCTGCCATACGGACGGCCAGCCTGCCAGGCTTGGGAGTTTTAAGCCAAATCCACAGGATAAAAGCAAGAAGGAATCTTGGTGGGAGCTCCAGAGCCTGAGGATCAGGCTTCAAGGGAGGGAGGGGAGCAGAGGGGGGAGATCAGGCTTGGGAAAAGAAGGGAAGACAGGTGTGGAACAGCCTGAGTGGGAARGAACCCACAAGGATCACCCTGGGGACACAGCACAAGGACACAGGGAAGAGCCACTGGAGAGCTCWGTCCCCACCTGGGAGCCTCCAGGGGCTCCAGAGGGTTGGGAAGGCTGGCTGCTTCCTCCTGCACGAGCCCASACTCTTGGGAAGGGGCACAGGACACCTCTGGCAGCCACTGGCCCGAGCTGAGAGCTGCAGATCCTGGGAGAAGGGCGGGAGCAGGACCTGGAGCGGGAGCAGGACCGGGAGCTCACTCCGCACAAAGCAAATCCTGAAGGGATCGCTGAATCTCAGGGAAGCTCCCGAGCAGAGGAGACCCAGCCTAGCGCCATCCCAGCTCCTGCTTTTCCCCCACAGAGCCTGGGCCTGGCCCTGGTGGGACATTTTATCCCAAGGAGCTGATCCGGACCCAGCTCGGCCACCTCACGTGGGGCACGGATTGATCCCATCCATGGCCGAGGCCCAGCAGCAGCTCTTTCCCAGCCTCAGGTTCATCCCCATCCTTGTTCCAGCAGCCTGAGCCGGGGCCCAGGCGGCTCCAGGAGGTGCCAGGCGCCAGGGACTGTCACCAGCCCGCTGGATTTAGCTCAGGGAAGCCTCTCTCCTGCCAAAGCTCCCCTCTCCCGCTAACCCCGGGGACTTCCCGCTCCCAGATCCATGTCAGAGCCTCTGAATCACTGGATCCGTGGAAGGAGCAGAACAAAAGGGGCAGGGACAGGCCAGGCCAGGTCGGTGGCAGCTGACGGAGCAAACATCCTTTTCCTGGCATTTTGTTTTGCACCTCGTGGAATCAGCCCCTGCCCGGGGAATGAAAGAGAGGAAGAAAGTGGGAAATGTCCCTTTGTTTCTCCAGCCTCAAGGAGTTGTCCCTTCCCCGTGGAAGGGCTGGGAGCTGCCGGTGGAGCATCCCATTGCCGGGAACGCATCGGATTCCCCTCTGTGGGGCTGGGAATCGCRCAGCAGAGTGGGATCATCCCCCTCCGGAAGTTTGCTCTCTCCTGGCTGCATCCCGAAGGAAAGAAACAAAAAAAAGGAGGCAGGAAAAGCAGAATTCCCATCGCCTCCCCTGCCCTGCCCAGRAGAGCAGCACCAAAGTCCATCTGCAAATGGGAAATGTGGGGCAAACTCCGGATTTCCATGCCCTGAGCAGAGCCCAGGATGAGAAGGGGAAGGTGACAGCTCCGGATGGAGAAAGGGTCACATGTGTGCCACAAGCAAAGCAGGGAAACACAAATGCTGGAGAGTYCCAAGGGAACATCCCTGACTCCTCAGCTCTTACTTCCCTTATTTTCACTCTCCACTGCCGCTCCCTCCATCATCTCCCTGGAGGTTCCATGCTCCTCAGTTTTTCCTAGGAAACACCTGGCCCTGAGGTCGAAGATTTCCAAGGCAGAGTAGAGGGAGCAAAGCAGGCACATGGAGGTGATTTCCAACTGCTCTCCCCAAGCTCTGAGCAGCTGAACCCCTCCTTGCCCAGGCCAGAAAAATCTTTATTAAAACAAGAAAAAAAAAAAAAGAAGGAAAAAAAAAAAAAAGGAAAGGTGGGTTAGGTAACACCCCAGACGGAAATCCAACTTCCTCCAAATGGACAAGTCCCTCCTTGCATCATTTCCTTCTCCCCCAGAATAACTTCAGCCAGATTCTGCTCCCCAGCCTGTCCTCTCTGAAGGGCTGAGCCGGTGCCAAGCATCCCGGGGCACGAGGAGGAAGCAAATCCCCCGGGAATGTGAGCCAGCTTCCTGCGGGAGGCCGGCGTGGCCCCGAGCCATGGGAAGAGGCCAGGATGCCCCATTGTCCAAACCCCTCGGAAGAAGCTCCCCTGGCCCTCCTCTCCCCACCCTCTCTGGGGTTGTGAAAGAGCAGGGGATGAGCACGGAGGGGGAAGCGGCAGCTCCCGGGTGTTGTAATCCGGGGTTAACTCCCTCGGGTCCTTCACGGATCCCCGGATGTTCCCCCCGCTCCCTCTTTGTGACGGGAGAACGGAGAGGGACGTGCCCCCCAAAAAGGGGTGAAATCTGYGGGAATGCAGGGAAGATCACCCTCCATGGGATCGGACTAGGCTGGTTCCTGGTGYCTCTGCCCAGCCCTTGGATGATCGGGAATAAACCCCTGTCCTGCTGAGGGCTCACTTTCCCGTCGGGAAAAGAAGAAAGGGATTCAGTTTGCCTGGAGAAGCYTCCCAAAAAAAGGACTTTTGACCCCCAAAATAAAGCCATTTTCATCCACTTCAGCTCCATATTGACTCTGGAGTCAATCAAGAAGCATCCAAGAGCAACCCAGGATCCTGTGGGGGGAAAAAGTGGAGGGATGGAGAACTCCAGGACCTGCAGGATCAGAGGTGAAAAACAGGGAGCAAACAGCACTTTCCTCCTCCATCTCCAGCTCCCAGGAAGAGGGAGGAGGGAATTCCAGCACTGTGGCACTGCTTGGCCACAGCTTCCTGCTCAAAAATCTTGGAGGGAAGGAATAAAACAGACTCTGAGCAGGCAGGAATTAACACTGGAGTCTGAGAATCTCCGGGGATGCTCTGCCCACTCCTCACCTGCCGCAAAGATCCAACCGGAAACAGCAAATCCTCACCAAARATCACCAAATAAACCAGAGTGAAACCCACGTGGGACCCACAGGGCACACGAACAGGGGCCAATTCCTCGGTCAGTGCTGCAGGAGTCACCAGGCCTGGCTGTGAGCTCCCTCCTGATCCACGGGGATGGTGCCAGGACTCAGCATCCAGGGTGTTTCCTCTGGGCATTCCCACCCCTCACCGGGATTCGGGGTAATGATCCCCTCCCGGGCGCTAATGAAGGCAACCACCACCCACAAACGACTTCGGGGAGAGAGTTATGGAGGGGAGGGGATTTTCCCCAGCCTTTCGCCGGCCCTTGGAAAAACCATCTCACCCCAGAGCTGCCCAGTTCCCAGAACCGCCTCCCATTCGCACCTGAAAGCTTCGTGGGGGACAAGTCACACTCAGATCACCCCACCCACCCCACCCCAAAAAACCCAGAGACAGGGGGATGAGTAACCCCGAGAGATTCTCGAGGCCAACGGTCCCCAGGGATGTTTTGTCACCGAGGTGAGGTGACCGTTTCCTCCCTCCCATCCCCTCCCTCGCCACTGAACTCCCAGCTCTGGATCTCCGAGCTTTTATCGGACACACCACCAGCCAACACTYGCCCTTCCAAAGCCTCCACACAGAACTTCTGAGGAATTCCACTCATTCCCACCACCCTGGAGCACTGTCAGCCCCAACTCCGACCTCACCTAGGAGGGTCCCAGCTCAGAAAATCCGTTTTGTTGGYTCATTTTCCAACTCAAGCTTGAATTTTGTGGAAATTCATCTCCCACACTGCACCTTTTTTGCAGCTGGGAGGAAGTCAGAGCTGCCTGGAGCCTTTGAGAGAGCCAGCCCAGAGTGACAGCTCAGGGTGACAGCTYGGGGTGACAGCTCAGCGCTGGCACAGGGAACTCCCTCCACAACCACGAGGGCACAGCTCTCCTTCCCACCACAGCAAGGATGGAAAAACCTCCACCAGCGGGGCCAGGAGGTGGGGGAACGCAGAGGGAACGGGAGCAGGAGAGCAGGACCGCGGAGCCGATGCCAAGCAGGACGCGTGGGAGCCGGGAGGGAGGGTTACCAGGAGCTCCTGGGGCGTGATGGAGTTGTCCGTGTAAATGCAGAGCTTCTCCACGGTCAGGGGCATGGTTTCCCTCAGCTTGGAYGCCAGGAGCATGCACACGGCCCCCAGCAGCTGCAGGTGGTTCTTCTGCACGGCCACCGAGGACAGGTAACGATCCACGTAGTTCATGGCCAGCGGGAAAACCTCTTCCTCGCACTTCTGCTCCTCGCACACCTGCCCGGCCCCGGAGACAACAGACACGGAACAAAAGGAAGTTTTTGACGAGCTGAGCACGCGACTGCCCAGCCCCTGCCTGCGCCGCGGCTTCGAAGCTTTCGGTCCCGCTGGTGTTTCACACTCRTCAGGGCTCCCACGGGAGGAAGGAGCTGCAGGCATCACCCCGCTCCCAGCCCCGGGACTGCACCGGCAGCGAGCGTGCCCCGGCCCTCAGAACTTCATCTTCCTGTGGAAAGCGGCAGGACTGAGGTGCAGCTCGAAACCGTGCACGAATAAGCCCGAAGCTGCCCGATTTGGCCGCGTTTCTGCTCTCCCCTGCTGGGGGTGGCTGCAGCCAGCTGGGCAGCAAAGCTGCCACCGCCTGCCCTGCGCGACTGGGGACCTCCGGAGCAAAGGAGCAGCTCCAGCTGGAGAGTGGCGAGCGGGATCCTCTGCTGGCAATTCCACCCGGAGCGCTCCGGGGACACCAGGAGAACCAATGGCAGCGCCCAAATCCATGCCGAGCCCCGAAGCGCCCCCTCCCTCGGCCACCAGCGGAGCCCGGGAGCTCCGCACTCCAGCCCTCCGCTCTTATCTCCCCCCGCTATCACAACACTTGTCATATTTAACTTCCTTCTGGCAACGCGACCATCAAAATACTGCGGTTTCTCGTCGTTCTGCAGCAAACACCATCCTCCTCCTCCTGCCAGCCCCGGGGACAATGACACGCAGGTCGTGACAGCTGCCAGTGTCACCGCGCTGCCTTTAGGGCTGCACCGGAGCGGCTTCCGAAGCAGCGTTTATCTACCGACCCTGCTTCCAAAGGGAATCGCAGGAACAGAGCAACAGCACGGGAAAAAAAGCCCCTCGAAAAGCAAATTTCTTTTTTTTCTTTCTAACAGAGCTTCCCGCAGCACCGGCTGAGGGACAGGCAGGACCCAGCCCTGCAGAATCCTTCTTTATTCTCCTCCCCGCGACCACCCCAGGAGCTCTCCCTCCCCCCGAACTCCATCCCGCAGAGAGCCGCATTCATTTTTAATTTAGGGAAGTCAATAGTCGCGTTATTATTTCCCCCTCTAACCAGGCGTTTGCAGCCCCAAAGCCGGGTCTGCCCCGCAGGGCTGAGCCCTGCCCGGAGCTTTTGGGGGCAGCCTGTGGGTTCGGGGGAGACCCCGCTCCTCCTGCACGGGGGAATCGCAGGTTTTAACCCAGCCCAAGTCCGCAAAGCGCCTTTCTCACCCGCCTGCGGACCCTCCTCCCCCACCGGCATCACCCCCCGTGCTGAGACATCACCGCCGGCGTGTCCCCCGGGCTGTGCCCCGCCGGTACCGGACTGCCGTACCTCCAGCATCCAGAAGGCCAACATCTTCCGCATGTAGGGCTGGATGTCGCGCTGCACGCACTGGAAGTAGGACACGCGCGGGCTGTAGCGCTCCTCCAGGCTCAGCAGGTTCTGCAGCACCCGCCGGTCCCCCAGCAGCTGCGGGTCCCGGCCGGCGCGGGGCACGCGGGGCGCGGACTCGGCGCACAGCAGCTCCATGGAGCGGGCGCGGGAGGACGCGGGGACGGGCGGAGAGCGGCGCGGGGGCGGCCGGGGGCACGGGGGGCCGGGGCCCGGGCGCGGGGGCCGTCGGAGGCGCGGGCGGAGCGAGGCGCTGCAGCCACCGCCGGCTCCGCCGCGGCCGCCGCCAACTGGCCCCGCTCCCGGGCCGGGCGCGCCGAGCCCCGCGCGCCGCCGCGCGCCGGGGGGCGGGGCCGCCGCCGGGCTCGGCCAATCCGGAGCCGGGGGGCGGGGCCGCCGCCGGGCCCGGCCAATCCCAGCCCCGAGCGCCGCGGCAGGGACGTGGCCGCGCCCCCGCGGGCGGGGCCACGGGCGCGCCGGCGGGACGGGCGCACGTGGGGCGCGGCGGGCGCTGCTGCCATGTTGGGGGGGGGCACCGGGGTCCCCCCGCCAACACCCCCCGCCAACACCCCCCGCACCCCTTTGGTTTCCCCGCTCTGAGGCTTCCCTCAACCCCCTGACACGTTTAATTTTTTTTTCGGTGTTCGGTCCTGTAATTTATTTTTTTTTTTCCCCGTTGAGCGAAGCCTCCCAAGGCTGTGGAAGTAATCAGCCGTGCACATGCTCGGAGCCTGCTGCCTTCCAAAATTTCCCCTGCTGCAGCGCTGGTGGCAGCTCCACGGGAGATAACAACCGCGGGGGCTGCCGAGATAAGGCTCTGTCAGCCTTGGCCGCCGCTCCCGAAGAATTAGCAATTGTTTGGAAACACCTTTGAAAAGTAGAGCGAGCGGCTGCTCGCTCTTCAAAGGAATTTCAAAGTCTTTGGGATAATTTTCCCCAGCTCTGCGCTGGGACCTGATCCTGCTTTTTGATCCACCGGAATTCCTTAGTGGTCTGGGAAGCTGCAGACTGGTTTGGGAAGCTGCAGACTGGTTTGGGAAGCTCTCACTCAGGCCCCATTGCTCTATGTTTGTCACTGGTTACAGGAGATGCGACTTTGCTACTGGGAAAGGTCAGAAAACAGCATAAAATATATAAAATACACAACAGATTCTCCACACAAAACTCTGTTCCAAAGAGAACAGAGCATGGAAGTTGTAGAAATCATGGACCAAAAGCCTGATCCCAAAAGGATCATGCAAAGGGGACTCAGCTGGACACCTCTGRCCAGTTCTGCTGGGATATTCCTCTGCAAATACATTTATTTTTATGCTAGGGACCAAAGAGTGAAGTGCTACCACAGCTCCTCCCACACACAAATGACACTTAAGTCACTYCTACCTGTGCCATTTTGACACATTCAGTCCTCCTCTGTCATCTAAAGACTCCTTTAATGACAAACACCCCAAGTCAAGGAGATCAAGTAAAACAARACCAAAGTCTTTGTTCTCCCCGCTCAGGGAGGGTTTTTTTTGGGCTGCTGAAAATGAAAACCTCTGTGATCAGAGGTTGAGAGGCTCGAAACGCCCCCGGTGACGGCGAACACGAAGGTCACATCCACAGCACCCTTCCCACACCCTGGAATCCCATTCCTGCCCCCGGGGCAGGTGGCTTTCATTTACTGCGATTTATGAGAGACATGGCACATTTCTAGTGATGTCATCAGCATTTGTCGGCCCTGAGAAGGCCGTGGTGATGCAGGGGAAAAAAAAGGGGGGGGAAAATGACACCAATCCCACGAAATTACGAGGAAAAAGAGGGATTTTTCTAGGTGAGCTCGGACTCCCAAATCCCCCTTTTCCCCAACTTTCTTTCACCTCGCGAATAAATCTTCCCCCGCGGCGTGGGCAAGAAATATTCCAGGAATCTTTGGGAGAGAGTCCTGTGGATCAGTCAGCTGGTTTTAATCCGGGGTGACCCCCCCCACTCCCTCCTTGGGAGCAGCATCCCCCCTTCCTGCAGGGGAAGAGAAGGGCCCCATATCCCACATTTTCGGCAAAAATAGCAGCTCTTTTCTTTCCTCAGGCAACGGGAAACCACAGCAGTGGCTTCTTGGGCTGTGTCTTTGGAAATTGAAAGTTTTCGGGCCTTTTTTTTTTTTTTTTCTCCCCTCCCAGACTTCCTGGGTTTCCTCCTGTTCCCAGGGTCTGCGGGRTGGTTCTGTCCCAGCTCCGGGGTTGTCGGACACCGGGAGGGAGGGGGGAAGGGAACGTTGCATAACCCAGGGTTCCTTCCAGATGATGACTGGGCAAAAGCGGTGCCTGTGCGAGCCACATTATGGGGCTGGAAAGGCCAAATTACAGAGTGCAGGCATCCCAAAGAGCCCACGGCGTGGGTGTGCGGAGGGAAGGAGGGAAAATTCCAGGAAAACCGAATGTTGGTCGCTGCCGGCCAGAGATAGGCGGCTTCCCGGCTCGGGGCAAGAGCACAGCAACGTGGAAAAAGGAAATTCCTGGGGAGGAAAAATTTAAAAACCCAGTGGCCTCCGGGCTCCTCCAGGAGCTGGGCCCGGTGGTGGTGTTCTTTGCTGAATCATAAAATCGGGATCATTTTCATGGAATGTGGATGATGAGTTAAAAAGTGTGGCCRCTTTCTAAAGGGCGACGCGGGTGTGGGGCTGGTTCTGGTGGCACATTTGGGCTGGGATGGAGCCTAATGCCATTGATCCGTGTTCCTGCAATCCCAGAATCACTGAGGCTGGAAGATCCCTCCAGGATCACCGAGTCGAACCTGTCCAATCCCCACCGGAGCACTGAGCGCCACGTCCTGGCATTCCCTGGACACCTCCAGGGATGGGGGCTCCAAACCTCCTTGGGCAGTTCCAATGCCTGGAACCCTTTCCATAAGGAAATTCCTGCTGATATCCAACCTGAGCCTCCCCTGGCACAGCTTGAGGCCCTTCCCTCTTATCCTACCCCTTTCCCTGGGAGCAGAAGGAGCATCTTTTCTGCTTTTTTTTTATATTTAAYATCTCCCACCCATCCAATTCTGACCTCCCCAGAGCCGAACCCTCCTCTCCCACGGCGTCATCGGTGACATCCAAGWGAAACTCTGGAGGCCTCGGAAACCAAATCCAAGGAGCAGAGAACTCTGCCGGTGCCGCAGGAAATCCCCCACCCCAAATGACCCCCGGGGGCCCCCTCCCTGCACGGGTGGGACGGGGCCAGGGCAGCGTTCCACACCCTGCTGGGAGCATCCCAAACCTTCCCRTCTGTCCTGTTTGACATCCCTTTGTCCCTGAACACAGAGGGTTGGCAGTTATTCCCAGCGGGAACACCACAAGCTCCCTGGTGCAGGAGGTGGCCCGGTTTAGGGTCCCTCCACGGTGAACAAGGATAAGGGGGAATGGCTTTAAGCTGGAGGAAGGACGAGGTTTGAATGGGATATTGGGAAGAAATCCTTCCCTGSGAGAGTGGGGAGGGGCWGGGATGGAATTCCCAGAGAAGCTGGGGCTGCTTCTGGAAGCGTCCAAGGCCGGGTTGGATGGGGCTTGGAGCAGCCTGGGATTGTGGAAGGTGTCGCTGCCCATGGAACTGGCTGATTTCCGAGGTCCCTTTCCCACCCAAACCATTCCATGATTCCTTGGAGAAGGCTCAGGAGGAGCAGGGACACCTCACGAGCCCAYCTCGGCTCCGTGACTCCGACCCCGCACCTTCCCTGCTCGCCCAACCATTCCCAGGCTCATCCCAAGATTTCCCAAGCTGCCCCTCCATCCCAAAGCCGGGTTTGTCTCCCTCTCGGATCCCGTTCGCTCATTCCCAGTTTAACAGGAACGCTTCCGCTGAGCCAAGGGAAGTTGGGTCCGGCAGAAGCTGAACCCTTGCCCCAGGGGAGGTGTTTCCCAATGTCATTCCCATTCCTGGCAGCTGCTGCATTCCCTTCCCTCTGACGCGGGCCAGGCTTTTCAGCACAACGGATTCGTTTGGAGTGATGTCATCCCAGTGCCGGATCCCAGGAATCCCGGATGTATCCAGTGATACACACGAGAATCCCGAAGGAAAAAGCTTGCTGCTTCCAAGATTTATATCCCAAAATATGGCTTTTTTTCCTTGGCTTCAATCCCCTTATTGGGGCAGGTTTTTGGCTCAGTTTGGACCAATTTTCTATTTAAATAAAAGTAAAAATAAAAGTGGGATTGTTGCTGCTGTTTGGGTTTATGCTCTGTCCCTCACACCTGCATCCAAGCATGCCCTTTCCTGGGATATAAATCAATTTATTCCTGAGTTCCTTAGCCAGGATTATTAGAGGRAAGAAGCAGAAGGATGTAGGGAAGCCTTGGCTGAGGTGGCTTCCAGAACAGAGCAAAGGAAAAGGTTGGAAAGAGGGAAAATGGGTGAAAAGAGACATTTTTGAACACGGCTTGAGCCAGGGATTCACCGCGTCTTCAGGCAAATAATTTAGGAGAAAATTTGTAATTTTCTAGAAAATTTCTAAGTAAAATTTAGAAAATTTCTAATTAAAGAGGCCACAGCTTTGGAACGTCTCAGCTTTGGRGCAGCAGGGCCAGACGTGAGTCCAGGGGAGCTGGCCCCGTTCACCTCAGGCACTTCAGKGTCGTTTCACCTGGTTTTTTACGAGAATTTTTTCGCCCTCGTTTGTCATTTCAGCAGCTGTTTTGCCCCCTCAGTTCCCTTTTCCTGCCGAAATCTAAATCGAAATCGCATTTTCAGCGACTCGAACTCAGCAGCAGAGCCCCAGGTGAATGTGGGGTTTTGCTCCCAAATGGGCAATTTTAGCAACCAGCCCAGTTCAGGCTGGGGGGGGAGACCCAGAGAGAGAGAAAGAAAGAAAAAGAAAGAAAAGGACTGTAAAAAAAGAAAATTTTAAAAAATGCAAAGCTGAAACCAATCAATTTCAGAAAACAAACCGGGCTTGGAAAGCCCCCGGTCGGGATAAATTTAGGTCATTTCAGGGGATTATCTGTGGTCACCAATTATGCAAATGGTGAAGAAGCACTGCCCTGACATTTTACATTCAAAATATTGCAGCTTTTTGCATTCAAAATGCAGCTTTTTGCATTCAAAATGCAGCTTTTTACATTCCAAATACAGCTTTTTACATTCCAAATGCAGCTTTTTCCAACGCCCCTGCCCCTGTCCGTGCTTCCCGCCCTGCCCTGATGCCGGAAGGGAATTTCCTGGGATCGGCTGGAGGAAGGAGCAGGGATGGGGAAGGGGGTCAGATGTGTCCATCTGTTCCCTGCATCCAGCCGCGTTTTCCACGAGGAAAATCAGGGCAGCGGGGCTGGAGCCAGCCTGAGGAAAGGGGGAGGGATGGGCAGGGAAGGAGGGTGGGATTTTCCCTTGGCTCCGCCAGGTGTGAATGGGGCTGGATTTCCTGGGAGAATCATTCCCTTTCCAGGGAATGAGGGAACCAGGACAGGACAGGGCTCGGTGGAAATCCTCCGAGGTCSGAGGAATCTCATCCCATCGATCCCTGCTGGATTTGGTTCCTCGGAGAGGCGTGGGCTGTGCTCTGTGCCTGGGAATGTTCTGGAAGGTGGAAAGAAGTGACATCCCACAGCTTTTCCCACTTTTGGGAGCCTCCCTGTCACCTCCAGCACGGCCAGGGATGGGATCCGAGGAATTGCATCTGTGTCCTCCCCGTCCCGGGAGCGCTCATCCCTCCTCATCCCAAACTCAAAGCTGAGGAAAGGAAATTTCGGGAGCTGCAACCCCCAGGATAAGGGCAGGTGAAGCCAATGTCAACCCAAACACATGGAATAAAGGACATTCCCATTGCTCCAATGACCCCCAGCTTGGAAGTTTCCTTGGATAAGGATTAGGCTCTGCTCCCAGGACACTTTTCCCTGGTGGCACAAAYGATCTGTCCCAACAGATCCATGAGGTGCTGCCATCCATGATAAAATATGGATGCATTGCTCCCAGCTGTGCATTATCCCCGTCTGCTCCCGCATCCCTGTTGTCCATAATTCCTGCCATTAACACCCTGCTAACGAGGCTCACACACGAGCAACATTCCCGCTGTGTCCGGGCACATCTTTGGAGCTGGAATTCCAGCGGGCACCTGGAATATTCTCCATTTATTCCAGCACTGAGCTCCTGCTTTGCCTTCGCTCCGAGCCTGCTGCTGCTCCTGCCTGCCCCCAGCATCCTGAAATCAGGARTGGGATGTAGGAGAGTTAGGAATAAGGGTTGTGTCCTGTTGAACTATTCCTTGGGAAGAGCCTGGCTTTGGAGAGGTTTGGGAGCCACCCCGGCTCGGCCTGGGGTCAAAACGCTCCTGCCCTGCACCTGGAATTCCATCCTGCTCATCCAACGGCTGGAATCTGGGCAGGGAGGGGGCAGAGAGGGGGAAAAGGAAGCAGAAAGGAGGAGAAAAGAAAGGAGGAGAAAGGAGTCATAAAGGAGTCAGGACGAGAAAGGTGGCAGAAAGTAGGAAAAAGGAGAAGAAAGGAGTAAAAAGGGGAAGAAAGGAATAGAAAGGAGGCAGAAAGGAGTAGAAAGGAGAAGAAAGGAGTTAGGGAGGAGAAAAAAGAATCAGAAAGGAGGAGAAAGGGATAGAAAAGAGGAGGAGAAAGGAGGGAGACAGGAACAGAAAGGAGTAAAAAGGAATAAAAAGGAGTAAAAAGGAGAAAAAAGAATCAGAAAGGAGGAGAAAGGGATAGAAAAGAGGAGGAGAAAGGAGACAGACAGGAGTAGAAAGGAATAAAAAGGAGTCCGAAAGGAGTAAAAAGGAGTAAAAATGAGTCAGGAAGGAGTAAAAAGGAGTAGAAAGGAGTCAGACAGGAGTAGAGAGGAGTAAAAAAGGAGTCAGAAAGGAGTAAAAAGAAGTAGAAAGGAATAGAAAGAAGTCAGAAAAGACAAGGAGAGAGTCAGAGAGGAGCCAGAAAGGAGTAAGAGGAGAAGAAAGGAGTCAGAAAGGAAAAGAAGGGAGAAGAAAGGAGAAGAAAGGAGTGAGAAAAGAGAAGAAAGGAGTCAGGAGGGAGCAGAAGGCACTCGGGAGGAGCTGCACTGCCRTGGCCCAGCAGGGCCAGGCTGTGCCCAGGCTACGACTGTGGCAATTCAAACCTGAATTTCCAACCCGAACTTCCTTCCCCTCCAACCAAAGCTCCCTGGGATGAGCCCCGAGTGCTCTGCAGGGAATTTCTGCAGCTCTCCGGCATCCCTGGCAAGGTGAGCTGGCAGCCCACGCCCCCCCACCAGCGGGAACATCTGGATAACAACCAGCTGCAGGTGCTGGGAGCTGGCCCGGCTGCGTTCCGGGGCTGGAGGATGGAAATCCAGCGGGAAGTGCTCCGCTCTGGATGGCTGCAGACACGGCATGGATCCTGCTGCGAGGATCTTGGAACTGCACCACAGCAGCTGCTGGGGAAGGACAGGGATGGAATTCCCAGAGCAGCTGGGGCTGCCCCATCCCTGGAAGTGTCCAAGGCCAGGCTGGAYGGGGCTTGGAGCAACCTGGGATCGTGGAAGGTGTCCCTGCCCAGATGAGCTTTAAGGTCCCTCCCAAGCCAAACCATTCCATGATTCCAGTGACCTCCATGGGAAGCCACGGCCCTTGGAGGGGGAGGGGAGCAGGTGACAGCCTGGGGGAGGACGTGGGGACAGGGACACCCGGCGGGGTCGGGGTGGCCGGGTGGGAGCAGCGATTTCCCTTTGCTGTTCCCTGCCCTGGGACGGCCCTGCCTTTGCTCTGCCAATGTCACTTTGGAGCAGGGATCCTTGGARCAGGGATCCTTGGAGCAGGGATCCTTGGAGCAGGGATCCTCGGAGCCTCTCCTTTGGCTTTTCCCTGAGGTTTGGGGCAGCCTGGCCGAGCTGAGCTCGTTGCTGTGACCCTCGGGAGAAGGAGAAGAGGGACCTTTCCCGGGAGAGAACGGGATGGGAGGAGAGGGGGAAGCAGGGAAAGGGGCGCAGAGCAGGTGAACCTCCGTGCTCTCCCTGCTCTGGGACAAACGTGGGAGGTGACAGGAGCAGCTCCAGCCAAGGAACTCTCGTTTCCCACAGGATGGGAAGCAGAGGGACTTGTTTCTCCTCCCACCTGAGCTCCGGGGATTCCTGGCGTTCAGAGGAGGAAAATGTCCAATTTGGCGCAGGATTTTGACCGCTCAGCCCAGGCAGAGAGAGAGAAACTGGGAAGATTCATGATCCCAGAGCCAGGAAGAGGAAAAAAAGGGAGGATGAGGAGGGAAAAGTAAAAGCTAYGTCAAGGGCTGGAATTTCAAAGGCACTCGGCAGCCAGCAGGGGCTTTTCTCCCAAGGCTGTGGAAGAAGCAGGGGCTGGATTCAGGAGCCTGCCCCCTCCCTTCCCTGCTGGATGAAGATTGCACAGAGCTCCCTTGGGTTTGGAACTACAATCCCACGGGCACAGCACACAGGTCTGCGTTTCCCAAACGAGTTTCCCAGAGGGAATAACGAGCGTTTTTTCCGCTCACCTGGAAAATACGACGTGCAATAAAAATATTGGAAAAACGCATATTGGGAGGGGACAGGGATGCATTTCCCAGCTCTTTTCTGCCATTCAGCTGCTCCATGCCTCAGTTTCCCTCCAGCCAAGTGGCATCAAGGAGATCCATAGAATCTCCATGGAATTCAGCCAGACACTCCAGGCGTGCACACGGAATTCTAAAATTCACCATATTTATTCTCCAAAGGCTCAGCCCCCCACCCCCAGCAGCCACCTGGGACTTCAGGGCACCCACAAGGACACCCTGGGAGTGTCCCCCAGCCCCAGCACCCCCTGTGATCCCCCTGGGAAATCCTTGGCTCA
>JACAXG010000081.1:183890-199165 GCA_018881555.1 Amblyornis subalaris | reverse complement strand
TTTGGGGTCCCAGGGGGCTCAGAGGGTGCCCCCAGGCACACAGGCACAGCAGAGCCCCCTCAGCCCCCGGAGCAGGCACATCCCAACGCGGAAAGGCTTCAACTCCCAACAAAAGCCGTGCCCGGCTGCAGCGGAGCCAGGAGCAGATTCTGCTTTACAAAACACCAACCAACCAACCCCACAACCCAACAACGGCAACCAACCCCTTTCTGCTGGCAACCGCGGCGAAAGGAAGCAGCTCTGGCTCTGCTGAGCAAACCGGGAGCGCTTGAAAGGTTTCCCGGAGACACCAAGGTTTTCCCACCGGGAGCAGCGCTCCCACCTCGCTCTTCCCGAAGCGCTGACCCCGCGGGGCCGGGAGCCGGCGGCCAGCGCTGGCTCCTGCCGCTTCCTCCGGAGCGTGCCGTGCCAGCTCCTGGCA
Source organism: Amblyornis subalaris (assembly GCA_018881555.1). Classification (NCBI taxonomy): domain Eukaryota; kingdom Metazoa; phylum Chordata; class Aves; order Passeriformes; family Ptilonorhynchidae; genus Amblyornis; species Amblyornis subalaris. The sequence goes on along the minus strand of JACAXG010000081.1, from coordinate 198,744 downwards.
GGATGGCAGGGCACGAGGAGCCGGGATGAGGCGCGGATAAGGCAGGGTTGCGCTCYGGGATGCGCGGGAGGAGAGGTGAAATCCCACGGAGCGGCCCCGGTAAGGGTTCTGGGAAATATCCCTCGGCTCCTCCTGCCCTCCTCCACGATTTCTGTTTTCTAGTCGTTTAAGCGAGTTTTTCCGAGAGAAAAATGAGTGTTTTCCCACTAAGACGATTTGCGATAAAAATCTGTAATCAATATTCACAGTGAAAAGCGAGTATTGGAAAGAGRCAGGGATTCATTTCCCGGCTCTTTCCTGCTTTTCTCAGAGCATTCAGCCGCTCCAGGCCTCAGTTTCTCCTCGAGCCAAGCGGGATGAAGGAAATCCATAGGATTCCACGGAATTCAGCCACGTGGGACTCTGAAACTGACCGTATTTCTTCCCCGCGAGGCTCATTCGCCTATAGGTGATTAATCATTAATGATGTTCTCTTATTAAAGGTAATAAAAGGCCTTCGGGACGGTGGAAAATTCCCGGGAAGATGCTCAGAGACGACACCTTCCGAACAACTCCGCAAACAAAGGATTTAATTCCCCCTGAAAACCACCCCGCGAAACRGAACGCCGGGATCAGACCCTCGGAAAAGCACCTAGTAATTAACTAGGTGTAAATTAATCAGCTTCACACAGGATTTAGGGACTTTTCACAGCTCGCTGCTGCCTTTTGTAGTGACAGCTCCCAGGAGGGCTTTGAAGTCCAAGGGGTGGCACAAGGCTCCGGGATTTGGGAATGTCATGGACTTACGAGGGGGATCAAAGCACCCCCACCCCAAAATCCGGGGTTTTTCTGGGCTCTGTCACACACAGGAGGTGCCAACGTGGAGATAAGGCGGCCAAAGGAGCTGCCTGAGAAGCCGGGGAAGCGGGGCCAGCGTGGGATTTGGTTTCCCGGGAGAAGCTGCCAAAGGGTCTGTCCCGCATTGTGCTGCCTGCCCTGGCCTGGCTGGGGGAGCCAGGACAAGGACAGGACCTGGCAAAGCCGACAGGAAGAGGAGGGATTTGGGAGGGATTTGGGGCGCCTCTGCCTCCCCAGGTCAGGTGGGCTCGAGGCAGATCAAAGGTTTTTGCTCCTCGCAGCAAAGGATGTTGTGGTGGGGAAAGCATCTCGGCGTAGCTATATTTAAATCGGCAGAAATGTAAAATAAACGGGGTTAATGTAAAGCGTGGCCRTATTTGGGTGAGAGCATCTGCTGCTCGAAGGGGTAAATCAACCTCCCCCAGCTCGGGAAGCAACTCCTGAGCTCCAGAGGTTCCCACACACGGAATAAGAATAGTAACAAGGAAATGCTCATTATTATAAAAGAACACAGAAAGTGAGGCTCCTCCGATTAATTAAAARACAAATCAGAGCTGCCTCGCCGGAGCCTAAACATTGGGGGAGAGCTAAAAAACAAAACCRGTGGAAAAAAAATAATAATAATGCAGATAAGTATCAGAGACTACACCCCCAGGGTGGGGCTGGCAGCATCCGTCCGGGGATCCGTCCCTGCCACGGGGAACGGGGAGAGGCCCCAAAACASCCAACTCCAGAGGATGTTTTTGTCCAAAAGAGGCTGGGAAGGGTTTGGGTTGTTCTACCTGAAGATGAGTGTGTGATGTTCTGCCTGGTTGATCCGTCTCTCCTCGTTTTCCCTGTGCCCTGTGGAAGAGCAGGGCTCGGCTGTGCTGCCATAAAGGGGAATTTGTGGGGAGGCTGCAGGACACAAACCCTCCCTGTGGGTCCCCACTGTGGGTTCCCCACGCCGGGTGAAGCTGGAGCTGGGCACGGAACATTCCTGCCATCCCACGTCGGGATGAAGCCAGGAYGTTCCAGCGCTTCCGGCCTCGTTCGCTCCAGAAACAATCCAGCKGCAATCCTGCTGCCTCGGCCTCCCCTTTCCCAGAAATCCTGCATCCTTTGGCTGCTTTCGGCCGTGCCCGGGTGAAGGCACCACGAGTGTCACACGGGGCTCGGGTCCCACCGAGAAATGCCAACAGCCCYTCCAGACACAGAGAATCCACCCGGGAGCCTCGGTTTTGTGGGAACGGCGCCTGGAAAGCTGTGCCACATCTGGGCACCTCGGCGTGGCTAATCCTGCCAGCCCAGCCCGGGCGTTCCCAGGGCCCCGTGGCCACCCTGACACCAGAAAGGGCACAGATAAGCAGAAAGATCCCTTTTTTTTTTGTGCTCCTGCAGCTCCCCGGAGGTTTCTCAGAATCCAGCTGCCCTCGAAGGAGAAATGAGACAAACAAGTGTGTGGGGACAGGGACAGGGACAGGGATGGGGACTGATAGCCCTGCCAGGAGCCCCTGGCACCGACCCCACACCCCAGGCACCAGGGAGAGGCTGCCCCGAGGTATCATCGCCCTGCACATGAAGGTGGGGAAGAGCTGCCTGCACTTCCAGAGGCTGCTGTGCCGTGAGACTGCAGGGTTGGGAATGGTCATCCCGTGGTTTTCCTCAGGCCCCTCCGGCAAATCCATCCCGCCTCGGTTTCTGCGTGTGAGAGGATCGAAATAACCTCAAATATTAATATTTGTGCTTTTTCTGCTCGGCCCCCTGCCGGGGCAGCTCCCTCCCACAGCCCCTGGGTTGTTGGGAAGTGATGCCAAGGGTCTGCAGGAATTGTTTTAGGGGGGCAGAGATTGGGATCTGCGTGCAAGAGGGGRGACACATCCATCCAAGTGGCAGCTCTTGCTGGGAACACAGAGACTAAAAACTGGGAATGCCTGCTCGGATCAGGAGCTGTGCTYGGCCCAATTTGACATCCAGGGAAACAGGAGATCCCTCTTTCTCAGGGACACACTGCTTGACATTAATGTGATCCTAATGAACAAACTAGAAATARGCAATAAACCATATCCTAAGTAATMAATTATATCCTAAGTAATAAACTATAAACCAGGGGCTGTGTATTTATCCTGAACCTCACAGGGCTCTCCTGCTAAACGGGGTTAGAAAATGCTGCAAGACACTCCAGATTCCCAACTTTTGCAGCTCTAACCACCAAAATCCCGGATGATTCCTGCCCTGATGGAGTCAGGAGAGCCCTCAGTGCCTGCACACCCAGGATGCTTCCCCAGGGACRCAACAAGAAACCAAAGGCTCCAAGCCGGGGCTGGGTTTGCCATCAGTTCTACCCCGGATCCCCCCCGATTTCAAGGTGTCCCCACAAAGCAACCGAGCCCTACAAACTTCTTTTGACCCGCCAGGCACGTTACAAACATTCAAAGTGTTTATTTACTTCCTGCTCAGCCAAAGTGGAGCGGGAGAAAAATAGACGCCGAGCAACGACCTCCGCTCACCTGCAGGGCCCCGAGCGCTCGGGTGCACGCTCGGCGAGTTCTGGGGTGCCCCCGGAGCAGTTTGCACCCTCCCCTAGCCCCACGGGCGGCCCCAACACCTGCAGCCCGAGGTGCACRCGCGGGGGAGGCTTTGAGGTGCCGAGGTTCCGCTTGGGGAGGGGTCCCGAGGCGCCTCCGAGCTCTGCGAGGCTGAGCTTTCGCAGGGGCTTTTCGGAGGGTCGCGCCGGGGTTTGAAAGCAGCCGCGAGAGAGGCTTTGAGAAATGTGGCGTTTTTTGAGAAGCGTGCAGCTCTGAAGGCTCCAGGGTCACAGCCCGGGGGTTGCTGTCACAGCACGACCGCCTCAGGTTCGGAGTCCTTCGGGTGGTTGCGCTCGGGATTCGCAGCGCCGCAAATATTGGGATTGCAGCCTTGCCTGGTCATCCCGAGCCACGCCAGGATGAGTGACYTACAAATATCCCCCCCCCCACACACACCAAATTCAGGGTGGCCTGGCTCCCTCCTGTGCAGGATAGAAAACTGCTGAGATACAAATAAAGTGAAGAATTTGGGGAAATCTCTGCAAAATTYGAGACTTTCTGGGGGTATTTCCGATGGAGAGGCTGATCCGGGCTCTGCTTGTCGATGCAATGAAAGGCATCAGACAGAAAAAACAGGGCAAAGCTCCCGTTTTATTTATTTATTTCCTGGATCGGSATAGAATTCCAAGCAGGGCTGGTTTGGAAGGTACTTTCCATGAGCCTGGAGTCCATCTGTGCCTGCCTGGGCCCTGCTCCCACACAAAACCTGCCCGTGGAAACCTGAGCTGGGCTGGGGAGCACCAGGCCCCGAACACCTGAGCTTGGAACAGCCTTTTTCCAAGGGAAAAGTCCTTGGAAGAGGAAAAGAGGAACACAAACTGCACAAAACTGCTGGGTTAGAGCCTGCAGATCCATATCCRCGTGCAGGAAATGCAGGGGACCTGCCTGAGCCAGGAAAATGCTTCCCAGAAGGAGGAGAAATGCAGGATGGAGCCCTTTCCCAGGGGATGTTGCTCCTCACCTCTCCTGGTGGTGATCCAGGGGGTCTTGGCTCCAAGCCCACAACATTTAGGCSTGGATTTCGGAGGTCTCATCCCCTGGACATGCCAGGCAGAGGCACAAACTGCTGGTTTATTGCTTTCCACGAGGAATTTGGACACAGGGAATTCGGGCCATGGACGCTGAGGCGAGCCCAGTGAACCTGCACGAGCAGCAGGGCTGGTTTGGGGGCTGATGCCAAAAAAATAGAAACCAACACGCTTAAAATATTGGAATTCCGCGGCTGTTCCCCGCCCTGAATTCCCTGTTTGTCCAGGAATTCCCTGTTTGGCTCCTGCACTGCCACACTGGACCCACTGCAAGGACAGGGGAGGGTCCTGCCCCAGCCTCCCTGCACCCATCCAACTTCTGCTCTCACATAGGAAGTTGATCAAAACCTCACTGGGTTGCAAAAAAGAAAATCAGATTTCAAAACCGCYGTTCAGAGGAGGCTCCAGAGGCTCAGAGCGGCCCTGGATTAACCCTTTCCAGAGGGGCCCTTCCAGCTGCACCCGGAGGGGAAAGATCCTTTGGTGTCTTTCCTCAGCTCTTTGGGTTTTTTTTTTTCTCCCCTCTTTATGTTTTCTTGGTATGTGGAATTTATTTTGGGACCTATCACYTGTCAAATGTGCTGTCATCAACAACCAGGTTGGGAGAGGAAGGGATGGAGGAAAAGGGGGGGTTGGGAAAGCTCAATTTAAATGTTCATTCACTGCAAAAAGTGAGCAGAAAATGGGGGGAAAAAAGACCCCCAGTTGGCTGGCAAAACCCATCAGCCTGTCAGAAAACCCTGGGCTCCTTGCTGATTGCAAACCTTTCCCAATCCTGGATTCCAACCCCAAAATCCTCATGGACTCCTCATGGAAAGGCCAAGATTCCCCTCTTTTGTGTATTTTCCAATCTGAGAATATTTTTCCAATTTTCCAATCTGAGAAGATTTTCCAGTGCCTGAGAGTCATTTCTGCAGCAGTGACCCTGCCAGCCTGGGAACCCACTGATCCATGGAATCCAGCTCCCACAGGGATCCCAGAGAACCTGGGGATGGASCAGCACAGCCGTGGCTCTTTGTGGACAACGGAAAAAAAGATATTTGGCCTGGGGGCTTCGCTTTGGGAAGCCACAATTTCAGGATCCTTCCCRCTAGGTAGGAAAAATGCCACTGAAGAGGGCACTTTTGGGGTTTTTTTTTCCCATTTCCTGGAAGATCCCTGGCACTGGGTGTGGAGCAGAGCCACAACACCAAGACCACCAGCTCAGCCACCTTTTTTCCACACCCAGCCATTCCTCCTCCTCCTGGAAAAACTCCCAGCCAGCTGCAACCTGACAGGGAACAACCCGGGGGAGGAGATTCCCTGCTTCCCGGGATCCTACCCACGGGATTTATCCCACCTGCCGTTCCACGGACCTGCACAAACCCTCCCTGCCATCCCCATCCCCTTCCCCACATCCCTGGCGCTGCCCAAAACCTTTCCCCACGCTCCCAACCCCCTCGGGCAGGATCCGGGCGCTTCGCTTCCTGCTGCTTGGTGGTTTTCCTGCCCCGGGATGGGGAGCAGGTGCCCCGTGCCTGTCACCCCGTCCCTGTCACCCCTTCCCCTGCTCTCTCTGTGTGTGTGTGTCTGTGATTAAATCGGGTTCAACCGCCAGAGCAGATGTGGGGAGCTCACTTGTGACAGAAGAAAGGCAAACGGCCCCAAGTGACACGAGGTGACAGTTGTGTGCACGTCAAGCGTGGCCTCTGGCCCCCCAACCCCCACCCCGGCTGCCCCCGAGCCTTCGCTGGGCCCGTGGGAACTCGCTTTTAGCAATCTGGGAATTGGYTCCCCCCAAAACAGACCCCGCAGCGGTGGTGAGGATGAGGAAGGGCCTGCTCTGCCCCACTCCATCCAAACTTGCCTCTGAGTTCAGGGAAGAGCTGGGTCTTCCTGAGGTTTTTCCAGGAAAAAAAAAAAAACCTGCTCTTCCCCAAATCCATGGGCCGATATGAGAGCACCTTCCCTCCTGCCCCACTGGAGAATTCCAGAGCACGGAAAACCTGCTCAGATCAGTTTTTGGGGTGGCACCAGCATCCCCTGGGAGTGCTGGAATTCCTGACACCAAACCCAAGTGACGTGGTCGCACTCTGAGGGAAGTTTTGCCCGGGGACGTGCTCCAGCGTCAAGCTTTTAACCACAAACATTTTCTCCGCTCATTTTTCCTCTTCAAACTTGCATTTCCTGGGATCCCAGCCCATCATTCCAAGGTGGGACCCTCAAAGGTGGGACCCTCAAAGGTGCCGGATCCCAGAGAGCTGCACAAGAGGGGCAGGGAGTGGAGCCAAGCCAAAAACTTCCAGGGCAAGCTCTGGACAAACCTCCAGCTGAGAGAGGAAGAGATGGAGCTGGGAGAGAGGGAGGAAGGGAGGGAAGGAGGGAGGGAAGGAGGGAGGGAGTGACCCATCTCTGTCCCCATGCCCAGGGCAGGGAGGTGACAGCCCAGGACCTATCGTGGCCTCCCAGCTGGTGCAGCCCCAGCCTGTGGCTCTCAGGGCAGCCCTAAAGGGGACTTTATCAGGGGCTGCTCCCTCTTTAGGGCTGCCATCCGTGGGGACCTTTATCGGGGGCTGCTCCCAACCCTCCATTTCCAAAAAGGGCGGGAGAAGCGGCGGAATCGGCGGCGCATCCTGACCAGCCGTGCCACCCCCTAGCTGGGCCTCGCCCCTGGCACCTCCTTGTGGCTTCTGAAGCCCCTAGAGAYGCCAACTGCCCTGCCAGGCTGGTGGGGAGGGGTGGCAGGACCCCAAAAAGGGCTGCAGAGACCTGGGGGGTTCAGATCCGCGTGGGAAGGGGTGACAGGACCCCAAAAAGGCTGCAGAGCTTTATGGGTTCAGTTCTGGGTGGTGAGGGTGAGAGGATCCCAAAAAGGCTGCAGAGACCTGGTGGGTTCAGACCTGGGTGGGAAGGGGGGACAGGAACCCCCAAAGGCTGCAAGGACCTGGTGGGTTCACTTCTGGGTGGGAAGGGGTGAGAGGATGAYTTTTAGAGACACAGCTCCTTCTGAAGTCCAGGAAAGCCGTAAAAAGCCAATTTTTTTGAGGGAGGAGGGAGAAAAAAGGTCCTCGAAAGAAAACCAATGTTATTCAAGCGATTTAACAAACCTCCCTCTCCCAACAGCCTTTTTCAGGATTTCTTCCCGAGAAGCCTCCCCTTTCCCTGAAGATCCCGTTTTTTTTTTTTGAGCCCAGATGAATAAACTCCAGGCTTTGTTCTTAGGGAGGAATCTTTTATCAGCTCCTGGCCCTGACAGCTCCAATTTCCATTTCATCTGCAAACGGRGACGGGGAGCTGATCTGATCAAACACGAACCAGCCCAAACCCAAAGCTCTAAACTCAGCTGGAACTGTTGAGAAGGTCCAATGAGTTCACCCAACTTCCTACATTTCATCCCTCGCTATTCCCTCTGTATTCCCAGGATCCCACTGGGAAGGAAGAAAAAAAAAAAAAAGGGACTTTTCATCAGGCTCTGGGCTCAGATTTGAGGGGGTCCAGGCGTTTTCTCAAAGTACTTTTTGCTAAGAGGCACCGGCGGCTTCAAATGACAGATTTAATGAGCGAGAAAAGGTGACAACGGCGCTGTCATTGTCACCCATCCTGTCACMCCCAGCAGCTGCTCAGCTCTGCCAGTCAGCCCCTGCTGCTTCTTCAGCTCTTCCCCCCTCGATCCTTTTTAMAAATAGGGAAAAAAACCAGCTCAGCAAGGGAAACTCTTTGAGCCAAAGACCCCCCCAAGGCTCCTGTGCTGGTCGGCGAATCCCAAGAGCAGAGTTTATCCCATATCCCGCCGTGGGAAGCRTCTCCAAACCCCCGCTCAGCCCAGCGTGGGAGGATCCCTGCAGCTGTGGCCGTGGATGAGACCCAGAACCACGCGGCCAACTCCCTTTGCCCGTCAGAAATCGGGAATTGCTCACGGAAAGGACCCCAAACCCAGCCGGGATCAGCAACCTCTGGCACCAACCCGCGGCTCGGAAGAGTTTTCCCGACTTTCCCGTCGCTGCGCTGGGAAGCGGAGCCAGGCCGGCCCACGACCCGCTGCGGGAATGACTCAGGCTGGCCCTGGATGCTCCGCGCCAAGAGGAATTCGGGCGGCTTCGCCCGAGCTGGGAGCTGCCCGGAGCCCATCCCAACCCCCATCCCTGGAGCAGCAGGATTCCTTCCCCCACCCGTGCCCTGCGGAGGCAACACCCAGAGTGCGGTTTCCTGCCGCGACACGGGTGTTTTGTCACCCCAGCGCGAGTGCTCCGGGGCCAGGATGTCACCCCGTGGGGCCGCCGACACCTCCCTGTGACAGGGAGGGGTTGGCACCGAAGGGACGGGTGACGCCGATGTCCCCGCGAGCAGGGGAGCTGGAGTGCGGCGCTTCCTGGGAAAACATGGGGAACACGTTTCAGTCCAGGCAGGCACCCGGAATGGGCTCCTGGCCCGCGGCAGAACAGCCAAGTGGGGATGCAGGGTCAGGGAATAGGGATAATTCTGGGATTGCTGCTGTTCAGTGTTGTATTTGCACCTGCTTGGTCGGGGATGACCAAGGGAAGAGGAGGATTCCATAATGGAATAATCCTGATGATGAATCCATGCCGGGGATGAGGCAGAGGCCTCGTGTTCCTTCTCCCAGAGTCACCCTAGGCMGTTTTAAGGATGCCTTAAGGGAATCCGTGCCAGGGATGAGGCAGAGGCCTCGKGTCCCTTCTCCCAGAGTCMCCCTAGGCAGTTTTAAGGATCCYCCAAGGGACCAGCTCATCCTCATCCCTGGATAAAGCAGGAGAGGCTGGGCCAGACAAGTCCTGGCTCTGCTGAACAYGGGAATCTGATGATTCCCAGCATCCCTGATCCCAAGGGACTGCCCCAGTGGCTGTCCTGTCCAGCCTCTGGCATGTCCACTTTGCCCAAAGCCAGGATGGGAAGTGACAATGCCAATCTGCAGGTGACACTGGGCACAGAACTTTTATCCTCTGCAGTGCAGGAGGGCAGGTGAAGGAGAACTCAAGGAATTTGTCAGGAAGAATCCGGGAGATGTTCTCTGTGCTGGGGAGCATCCCCTAAACCTGCAGTGCTCCTCTGCCTGTTRTGCATTTCCACAGGAAATGAAGTTCCCATCTGAATTGCACAAAAAAAGCAGCTCGAACCCATCTCCTCATCCCTTTGGATCCCAAAACTCCAGGACAGAACATTCCCTGAGTCACTGGAGGAGCTGCCCAGGACCTGCAGCAGTTCTCGGCAGCGGAGGCTGGGGGTGAAATTCCTGCTGGATTAGACGTGGCCCTGAYTCAGGAGCTGGTGGAATGGGAAGGAACGGTTTTGACATCACTGGGTGTCGAAATGAAAGGCCCAAAGCAAATATCCATCGACTCCTGGAAGCAGGAAAGATGTTCTGACATCCCAGTCCGGCCAGAGAGAGCTCCTGGGATCTGGTGCGGGCTCATCCTTACGGAGCAAGACCTTCCAGAAGGAGACGTGGGGTGTCCAGGCCATGTAGGATACSCCGGGAACAGCTGGGAAGGGTCTCCTGCCTGTCAGGGGTGGCTGTGAACCCCCCAGCTCATTCCGTGGATGAGCCACAACCCTCTCCAAGGAAGTTTTCCCGTGGAGCTGGATTTTTGGGAGCACCCTGCACCCCTGAGGAGCCCAATTCCCTGCTGGTTTCCTGCTCCAGCTGTGCTGCCCTGCACTCCCAGCACCTGGAATTTGTTGTGTCTCTGTGGGATCAAAGAGCCTCCACCACAGGCACCTTCTCCCCCCTGTGGTTGTTTAGAGGTTGGGCTAAACTTACTCTCCGAGCTTTCCTCTGGAAAAATTCCCCCCCTGGAACATCCTAACTCACGGCCTGAGAGGTGTTTTGCATTCTGGAAACTCTTCCTCACTCTCTGTGCCTGTGGCATCATTGGGAAAGTCTAAATTCCAAAATGGGACCACTCAGAGCTCACCCACATCCCCACACCTGGCTGGGAATTCCTTTCCGGATCAGATTCCTCTGATCCAGACAACAAAGCCAGGGGGAAATCCTCAAGGCTTTCACTTCCAGAGCCTTTCATAACCTCGCATTGCCAAAAAGAACACTTGAACAAACAAATAATGTTTCTCAGATAGAAAATAAATTCGCCAAACTGTAAATAAAATATAAAAACCAACAGCCCCAACATGGCTTTAACCTTTCCGTGCTGGAGTTTTCATTCCTGCAAGGCACAACCCAATGTCCATAGGGGGGGGAAAAACCCATAAACATTCCCAGAAGTGCAGTTTATTCCCTCCTGGCCCAGCAGCAGCTTCCTGAGCACATCAAGTGTTTGTCACTGCCAAACTCCACCCCAAAACCGCTCAGATTTGGTTATCCAAGGAATTTGTGGGAGCTCAGAGGAGCTTTTCAGTAAAAAGTGGGAGCAGGCTGGATTTTGGTGGATTTGTTTTGGATCCTCACGGGTGAGGGGTGTAAAAATCGACATTAATTCAGTGTTGGTGATTCGGTTTCTGAATTCAGTGGCTCGGAAATAGGAACTTCTCGGTCCCAACGTGCCCTCTGCTGGCAGCAGGGCTGGGACAGGCAGGAAAACCTGGGAAGGAGGGAGAGAACCAACAGCTCCATCCTCTGCTCCAGCCCCATCCAAGGCACAGCTCTGGGAAGCCACAGAGCACAAAGGGACGTGAGATTMAACGGCTTCGAGCTTTGCTCTGGAAAATTCCCCCCTGGAATTCTCGCCCTGAGAGGCGTTTTGCGTTCTGGAAACTCTTCTCCCCACTCTCTGTGCCTGTTGCATCTTTTGGAAAAAGGAATCTCAATTCCAGACGGGACCACTCAGGGAATAGAGATGGACACAACCTGCCAGCAGCGTTTTGCTTGCAGATTCTGTCCCTTTCAAAGTGGATTCATAGAATCATAAAATCCYGGAATCCTGGAGGTTGGAAAATCCCTCCAGGATCACCGAGTCCAACCTGTGCCCCATCCMCACCAGAGCACTGAGTGCCACATCCAGGCATTCCTTGGACACCTCCAGGGRTGGGGACTCCAGACCCCCCTGGGCAGCCCCTTCCAAGGCCTGACCACCCTTTCCATGGGGAAATTCCTCCTGATGTCCAACCTGGCGCAGCTTGAGGCCGTTTCCTGTCATCCTGTCCTTGTTCCCTGGGAGCAGATCCTGACMCCCCCCCCCCCCGGCTGCCCCCTCCTGTCAGGAGTTGTGCAGAGCCAGAAGGTCCCCCCTGAGCCTCCTTTTCTCYAGGCTGAGCCCTCCCAGCTCCCTCAGGAGTTCTCCAGCCCCTTCCCCAGCTCTGTTCCCATCCCTGGACACGCTCCAGCCCCTCCATGTCCTTCTTGCCGTGAGGGCCCAGAACTGGGCACAGAATTCCAGGGGCCTCRGCAGTTCCCAGTAACATTCCCGGACATTCAGCCAAGGCTCCTTTGTGCTGGTCCCCCCTGTCCCGGCTGCTCGCCTTTAGTGGCTGCCAAAAGCCACTGCAGAGCCCCTGCATCCCTGGAAGTGTCCAAGGCCAGGCTGGATGGGGCTTGGAGCAGCCTGGGATAGCGGAAAGTGTCCCTGCCCATGGGATGGGATGATCCGTAAGGTCCTTTCCCASCCAAACCAGCCTGGGATTGGTTGTTTCCATCCCTGGGAACAGCTCTCCATGGCCTCAGCCCACGCTGGGTTGACCCTCGTGTCCCCCCAGCCCTGACACACGCAACACCCTGGGAATTCCCACCGGGAAACCACAGCCGGATCCCCAGACCCCTCCCACAGAGCCATCCCAGGGCACCTTCACCATCCTCGCCACAATCCCGAGCACAAAAAGCAGGAAACCTGGAACCGCTTTGCCTCCTACCTTTGCTGCTCCACAAGTTKCCTTCGCTCCAGCTTGGAACAACGCGGCTCCGCCTTCCCGCTCCTCCTCATTTCCCTGCTTTTTACTGGATTCTGCTGCTCTCGCAGGTGAAAACCAGCAGCGTGCGGGCTCTGTTTTTCCGTCCAGCCCCAGGACCTTTAATTCCCGGCGTGGCAGATGTTGTTTACATCACTTTTTTCCCCTCTCTCACGCTCGGCCATTGGCTCTCGCCCCGTCCCGGCTCTCCCACACGTGCCGAAACAGGAAGCGAGGGGTGGGAGCTGCCCCGGGGGGGGTTTCCTGTTCTGTCCTCCCGAAACGCTTCGGGGGAGAGCAGGGCTTTGATCTCGGGTACRCCGTGTACAGCTCAGGGTACACGGAGCTTACAACAGGAAACCTCGGCGCTCTCGTGGTTACGGGGCTTTCAGAGGGGTTTTGAGTGAAATCGTTTCCAAGCGGGAACGCGGTGCCACGGCAGGGGGTGTGTGTGTTCCCTGTTGGAAAATGTGGGATAAAGTCATGGTTATCTCAAGTCAGGATGTTGTTTGATGCGAGGTCTTTGTGCGCTTTCGAGCCTAATCAGCAAGAAAGGAGAGTTAATCAGTGGAGYAGGTACATCCCTGGCTCCAGGACATCCTGGAATTAACGAGCTCTAGGGATGTCATAAATCAGGATGTCGATGGAGACTTTGCCAACTTGGCAAAATCCACGCGGTCCCTGTGTCCTGTGGAATCCCAGAATGGTCTGGGGTGGACGAGACCCTAAAGCCCATCTCGTTCCACCCMCTGAGGATCCAGATGTGCGGGGGGGGGGGGAATCCAGCTGTCGCCCCCCTCACCCGCACTACAACTCCCACAGCGCCCCGCGCGCCTCCTCCCCCGCTCCGCCGCACCTGGCGCATGCGCACAGCTCCCTATGGCTCCAAGATGGCTGACACAGCGTCCGGRGGCTCCGGCACGGTAACGGCGGCTCGTCCGGGGGGCGCGGGGCCGCGGGGTCGCGTCCCGCGGTGGGGCCGGGCGGGCTGGCGGCGCCCGGTGCCCCCGGGGCGCGGAGGCGGCCGCGGTCGGGCCGTGGGGGGCGGGGGCGGCGGCGGGAGAGGGGAGGGCGCTGATTGGCCGGAGGGGGCTGAGGCGAGGCGGGGTTTGATTGGCTGAGGATGCTGCGCGCTGATTGGTCAGCGGGGAGCGGCGCGGGCGGGCGGGCGTGAGGGGAGGGCCTTAAAGGGGCCGCGTCCTAAAAGGCGTCCGGGGGAGTTCATAGGGATATGTGTGTAAATATGTGTATAAATATGTGTATAAATATGTGTATATTTATAGGTATGTAGATAACGGGATGTAGAGGATGTATATGAGTGTGGCCGTGCACGCGTGTGTGTGTACCTGTGTGTGTGTGTTCAGGTGTGCAGAGGGACACAGGCAGGGCTGGCGCCGTCCCCAAGCCCTTCCTTAAGCCCATCAGAGTCCCCATTCCCTGGGGGGCCAGGGTAGGGTCAGCGCCTTGGTTCATCCCAGTACCTGCTTCCTGAACTTTCCCAGGACCTGTTCCCTAAGCTTTCCTGTTATTTGTTCCCAGACCCTTCTCAATACCTGTTCCCAGACCCTTCCCATTATCTGCTCACTGACCCTTCCCATTATCTGCTCCCTGGCCTATCCCATTACCTGCTTCCTGAACCTTTCCGTTATCTGCTCCCTCGCCCATCCCACTCCCTGCTTCCAGACCCTTCTCCGTACCTGTTCCCAGTCTTGTCCCATTACCCGTTCCCTGACCCATCCCATTACCTGCTTTCTAAACCTTCCTGTTATCTGCTCCCTCACTCTTCCCGTTATCTTATCTCTGGCCCATCCCATTACCTGCTCCCTGACCCTTCCCAGTCGCTGCTCCATGTCCCTTTCACCTGCTCCCGAATCCTTCCCATTATGTGCTGCCAGATCCTTCCCATTACCTGCTCCCAGATCCTTCCCATTACCTGCTCCCAGACCCTTCTCAGTACCTGTTCCCGGTCCTGTCCCATTATCTGCTCCCTGACCCTTCCCAGTCCCTGCTCTTTGTCCTTTCCATCTGCTCCCAGTCCCTTCCTGTTATCTATTCCCACACCTTTCCCAGTCCTTGCAGCCTGACCCTTCCCATTCATTACCTGCTCCATGTCCCTTCCCAGCGCTTGCTCCCTGTCCTTTCCCAGTTCCTGCTCCCAGACCCTTCCCAGCACTTGCTTCATGTCCCTTCCCAGTCCCTGCTCCGTGTCTCTTCCCAATTCCTGCTCCCAGACCCTTCCCAGCACTTGCTCCGTGTCCCTTCCCATTACCTTCTCCCAGACCTTTCCTGTTATCTACTCCCAAGCTCTTCCCCTTCATTACCTTCTCCATATCCCTTCCCACTTCCTACTCCCAGACCTTTCCCAGTCCCTGCTCCATGATCCTTCTAGCTGCTCCCAGACCCTTCCCATTATCTGCTCCCAGATCCTTCCCAGCACTTGCTCCTGAACCTTCCCAGTCCCTGCTCCCAGTCCCTTCCTGTTACCTGCTCCCAAACCCTTCCCATTCATTACCTGCTCCATGTCCCTTCCCACTTCCTACTCCCAGACCTTTCCCATCCTTCTCCCTTCCCATTACCTGCTCCCAGACC
>JACAXG010000081.1:147225-160916 GCA_018881555.1 Amblyornis subalaris | reverse complement strand
GGGGGCGTTATAAATATCATCCCTTCCCCAAGGAAAATCCTGCTTGCTTTTCAGGCTGCGAGGCCTCCGGGCAGTCCAGTCCTCAATCCCTGTAGCTCCTGAAGGAGTGGGAGTGCAGGAGGAGCTGCGGTGACCATCGTGGGGCCTGGGCCGGAAGATCCCAATCCTGCTCCGGCCAATTGACCCCTCTGATCCAATTGCACATAATAACAGTGATTAAATAAAGCTTTCTGCAAAACCAGCAAACTTCCTGTTCCAACTCGTCTTGTTCTTCATATTTTGGTATTCCAAGATTCTCTGGTGATACTCGCAATTACAGTCTGGAAAGGGAAGAGCCTGACCCCACAATTTCTATTTTAAAGAGTCATAACCGGATATTTTCCAGGGATTTCTTGCTGTGCCAGTGGGGCAGGCGGTGAGAGGGAAAAAAAAAACAGAAGGAAGGGGCAGGGAAGGTCCTGAAAGAGCACATGGAGAAAGGTCACAGTGGCACGAGCAGGACTGGTGCGAGGCCTGGGCGTTTGGCCAGGAAAAAGCATTCTCCTCTTGGAAAAGTCACCTTTTCCAAGGTCTCAAAACTCCCCAGCCCTACTGACCTGGCTCAGAGGCAGCTGGAGCAATTCCTCTTTTCAGGAACAGTTCAGCTGAGGATATCCCAACTCACCACAAACTCCTGATGTGTCCTGGAGCCCCAAAAGGTCCAGTCCCGTCCCATTGCGGCAGCCTGAGGGTGGAATTGCAGAACTGGGATCTTCCAAATGGCTTCTCCTTTTCCCTGGCAGGGAAGGAGCCTCAGGTATTCCCTGGAAAAGCAAGCACAGAGCAGGGAATGCTTTGTGAGAGCAGCAGCAGCAGCCCGGGGGCTCCCACAGGGACGAACAGAGGTCTCCAAGCAGCAGAGCCGGAGGCCGTTCCCAGCACAGATTCCCAGTTTCCATCCCAGGCGCTGAGGGTGCAGCTCCCTCGGGCGCAGCATTCCAGCCCCACGGATCCCAGCAGGTCCCATGGAGCAGCAGAGCTGAGATCCCACAGCCACCCCTTGGGGCCCTGGGGCACAGCCAGCTCCGCGAATATCCCTCGGGATTCTCCCATCACTGCCTCACCTTGCTGGCCTCACCTGCTCTCCGTGGATCATTTTTTCTGGGAGCAGGTGGGGTTGGAGAAACAGGGAGGGAGCTGGAAATGCTGGAGGCTTTTGGGTGCTTGCGGCTGTGGCACAGAGGGAAACACGGATCCGTCTCCAGGGTAAGTAATCCCACACCTCCCTGCTCCCTGCTCCTGGCCACGGGCAGGTAAATCCTGGTGCTGAGCCTGGGGCCTCGTGGCTGACAGGAGCTGTGATGGTAGAGACCATAAATATGTGTGTATATGCAGAGAAATATGAAATAAATATGCATATAAATATAAATAAATATGTATATAAATATGTATATAAATATAAATAAATATGTACGTGCAGAGGAATATAAATAAATATATATGTATATGCAGAGAAATAGAAATAAATCTATGTGTACATGGAGAGAAGTAGAAATATATATGTATATGAATATAAATAAATATGTGTGTGCAGAGAAATAGAAATAAATATATGTATATGCAGGTAAATATAAATGTTTATGCATATAAATATAAATGTATATGCAGATAATTAAATATATGTGTATATGCAGATAAATATAAATGTATATGTATATAGATATAAATTAAAATCTGTATATGTAGATAAATAAATAAATAAATAAATAAATATGCAGGCATCTTTGGGGCAACATCCCACAGGAAAATTCCCAAGAACACCACTCCACACTAAAATAAGCCATCGAGGAACACCAGACCAGCAGGCCCTGCTCTCCCAAGGTTTTCTTGGGAAACTCCCCCAGCTCCTCCCATCCAAATCCGGAATGCAGCCAAGTGACCTCAACGGCACCTTGGCTCCAGGTGGAAATCCAAAGCTGGATCGTGGCTATCCCGAGGACCCACCTGACCCCCCTGCCCTTGGCACAAATCCCTCTGTGAGCTGCCAGCTCCAACGTCCCTGTTCCAGGAGCCTGGGACCTGCATCCCCGCACCCAGATAAGGAACGGGAGRAGGTTTTCCAAAGCCCTTGCACTGACCTTTCCATTTGTCCGTGGACTTTTCCATGCCCAGCAAGGGCAGGAAGAGCYGAACAACTTCCCTGAAGGAATGGCTTGGGTAGAGCGAGGTCAGCAGGGTTGGGATGGATGAGGTTTTTGGGGAAAACAGCAGGGTTTTGRGGTTTTCCCGAGCTGCCAGACGCATCTCAGGGAGTGGGTGCCAGGCTGTGCCGGTGCCATCCCTGGATCTGACAAACATCCAGAACAAAAAACTTCAGGAACCATCCCAAAAGGAAGACSTGGGCACTGCCCAGCTGGAGACAACGTGAATGTCGGGGCCTGCTCTCTGTGAGCCCTCAGGAAAGAGCTGAGGGACAGGCAGACTCMATCCCAAGTCATGGAATAGGCAGGATGACAGTTTTAGAGGGAAGGTGCAGCAGGAACAGCCCAGAGTRGTGGAATCTCTCTGCAATCCATCTGTGGAATAATTGGAATGTCCCTGTCTGCTTTTTTTAACTGGAATTCTTTCAGCAAGCACCAATTCTTCTGCCCTTGGTTTCTTCCCACCACTCCCAGGGAACCCATGGCAAACCCCTTTTGTTATGGCAGAAAAAAGTCTGAAAAAGTCCTGAAGGAAAAGTCCCAAAGGAAAAGTCCTGAAGGAAACCTCCAGAATTTGCCCAATTTCCATTTGTTACCCCCACACGAGGACAAATCAGTGCCCTTGAGCCTGCCCCAAACGCTTTCCTTTCCACACCAAAACACTTTCTAGGAAAAACAAACCTGAAAACGCTCCAGAGGTCACTGAGTGTGGGCTTTTCCAAACTGATTTGTACCATGGGACTTTATCAACCAAGGAACACGTTGGAAAAATACTCCTTGAGGATGCTATCTCGTTATCACCCCGTGCCTGAACAAATCCCAAAGGGTCAGGCTGGCACATTTTTAATCTGCAGGTCAGCCAGCATCTGATATGAGGCTGTTTTCCAGGATCCCATTCATCCAGGATTGGTTGACCTACAGGAAAGTCACCTTCCTGTCACCCCAACGGGAATTACGCAACATCCCAGTGCAGGGACAGGGCCGTGTCCCCGCTCTGAGTGTGGAAAAGGGAAGAAATCCCCTGTCTCTCCACACAGGGTGAGAGCTTGGAGTCTCCACCCGGACAGAAGATGAAATAAAAAAGGTGGAGAGGATATTTTGAGGCATTCAGCTGATGGAGGTTCACCCAAGGAAAAACAGGAATGCTCGGCAACACGGAGGAGTCTCAGTTTGGGAAAGAGCTGAGCAAAAAGAGGGGATAAGTGGGAGAGGAAATGAAACCAGCCCCATGTTCTGGGGTCTCATAGAGCTTGTCCTCCAAGGAATAAAGAAACTTCCTCTGCTTCCCTGAAGTGTTCCCACCTCAGCTGGGGTGGGAAGAGACAGCTCAGACCACRAAGGTCCCTCTATCCCAACGCTGCCCACAGAGAGTGAGCCCAGCTCCCACGTCCTCCAACATTCCCGGTGCTGGGAGCCACAGCCCCGCTCCGTCCTGCCTTGGGACGGTCCCACCGAGGACACCCGAGCCTCGCAAAGCCCAAAGCTTGGGTTTGGCAGTGCCACCATCCCTGGAAGGACTCAAGGACAGCACARGGTCAGACACTTCAGCCCTCAGTCCCTGTGCGGTYGCCAGCRGGGACACAGAGCTGGGAAGAACCTTGGAACACTCGAGGAAATCTGATCCCATTCTTTATCTGCTCTTGTAGCACCAGGACATGGCACGGCCCCACACCAGTGACCCCTCCAGCTGGAGGGCTCAGGCCCATTGTCCTGGTGCCAGTTGTGGTGATGTGGAGCTTTGCCAAGTTGCGTAATGTTTGTCTGTCCCCGTTGATGCAAGACTGGAAGGGGAATGGGGAAGGATATAAAAGTGGGAGAGAGCCTGGGCACATCAGTCCCGGTCCAGGATGGCCAAGCTCACCCTGCTCACCGGTGAGTCCTGCTGCACACGGGAGTGCTCTGCCTTCCTCACAGGGGCTGGTGGCTCTGGCACTGTACAGGGGATTGGTGGGATAAAAATGCTGCTCTGTCTTTTCTGTCAGAGACTTCACAATTTCCTTTGGGGAGGGAGAATTCTGCTCTTTAGTGCTGCTGCTGCTGTTTGGGATCTGTTCTGCTTTGGACRCGAGCAGAGYTCATCACAGGCTGGAATYGAAATGTGCCTTTAAACATAAATCTAAAAATCCAATTGCTGCTTTGGCACCTGTCTGGGTTCTTTCCTGTGCTTTTACCTGGAATCTTTTGACAAGAYTCCTCTGCCTCAGCTTGGGAGCAGAGTCTTGCACAAGACCTTTGCATTTCTAAGAGCAAACAGTGACCCCTTTGTTGTTTCCTTCTGCCCTGCCAGGCCTGGCGCTGCTGCTGAACGCCCACGTCGGTAGGTGCTGCTTCCTGAAAACAACCCCTCCAAACCCTTCTTGGCCCCGGCCAGCCTGCCCAGAGCCTTCCCCCTTCCCAGCTCTGCTCCAGAGATCCCCTGTGCCCCCCTGCTGCCTCCTGGGCAGGGAGGGCCCTTTTGGGGAAGAGACCCCGAGCCAGGAGCTGAAGGGCACCGGAGGCTCCGGGACCGACCCATCCCCAGGGATAAAAGATGGAGGCAACGACTCCAGAGCTGTCCCRGGGAGCCGGGCAGTGTCCGAGGGATCCCCAAMCCTCCTGCCCTTTCCCTGAGCTCCTTTCCCATTAAGGAACCTCTTTCCCAGCAGCTCCAGCGGGGATGCTGTGCCTGCAGTCGCTGGGTGTCTCCAGCAGAGGCCAGATCCCTCCGTCTCCCGTGTTTTCCGCAGGCACTGCCTATATCCTGACCTGTTACTTCACCAACTGGGCCCAGTACCGGCCTGGCGAGGGCAAATACACCCCCGAGAACATCGACCCCACCCTGTGCAGCCACCTGATCTACGCCTTCGCCGGCATGAGCAACAACGAGATCACCACCTACGAGTGGAACGACGAGACCCTCTACAAGTCCTTCAACGGCCTCAAGAGCCAGTGAGTCCCGGCAGCCACGGCCAGGGCTGGCTCTCCCGCCCAGCCCCTGCCCCGCGGCTCAGTCTCTGCACAGCGAGGCAGCGGCTCCGGGCGAGGGATGCTGAGAAAAGTGGGAGAGAGACACAGGCAGGGCAGGGCAGGGGGACAGCCCCGGCCCCTGAGCACAGGGACAGCGGCTCTAGGTGCTGGGGGCTTGCAGTAACTGCGGTTTCTCCCCCTTGCTTTGCAGGAACAAAAACCTGAAGACCCTGCTGGCCATTGGAGGATGGAATTTCGGCACAGCCAAGTGAGTTCAAACCTTGAACTGCCCTAAACAGCGCCCTGGAAAGGGAAAGGGAGGAGGAAGAGGCTCCATTAAAATCCCAACTGTGTCGTGCTCCGCTTGCCCAGGTTCACCACCATGGTCTCCACGGCCCAGAACCGCCAGACCTTCATCACCTCCGTGGTCAAGTTCCTGCGCCAGTACGGATTCGACGGGCTGGACCTGGACTGGGAATACCCCGGCTCCAGGGGCAGCCCCGCCCAGGACAAGGCTCTCTTCACCGTGCTGGTCAAGGTGGGCTTGGCTCCAGGCCCTTGAGCTCCGGGTGGGCACAAAGGCTCAGCCCGGAGCCCCCGRGTGATTCCTGCTCTGGGATCCCTCAGGAACTGCTGGCAGCCTTCGAGCAGGAAGCCCGACAGACCAACCAGCCCCGGCTCCTGGTCACSGCCGCCGTGGCYGCCGGACTGTCCACCATCCAGGCTGGCTACGAGATCGCTGAGCTGGGCAAGTGAGTGGCAAAGCCCTGGGATCACCGTTGGGACCGGGAGGGTTTCTGCAAGGGAAAGCTCCAAAGGGTCCCGGAGGGATCCCCACGGGCAGGAGGAGGGGCCGTGGGAGGGGCTGTGGGGGGTGAGCGGCCACCCTCGGCTCTGGTGCCTCGGGGCTGGACACGGCCACTGCTGCCCACAGGTACCTGGATTACATCCACGTGATGACCTACGACTTCCACGGATCCTGGGAGAAGAACACGGGGGAGAACAGCCCCCTGTACTCCGGCCCTGCTGACACCGGGGACTTGAAGTACTTCAACGTTGTGAGTGTTTTTGTGGGACACGATCACASGTCTCAGCTCCCTGATGGCTCCCCCGAGGAGACTTTGGGGAATTCATCCCGCAAATCCAGGCAAAGCCTCGAGCAGGGATGGTTTCTTGCAGGAATACGCCATGAATTACTGGAAGAGCAACGGTGCCCCAGCTGAGAAGCTCCTGGTGGGATTCCCGACCTACGGAAAGAGCTTCACCCTGCAGGACACGTCCGACACTTCCGTTGGAGCACCCGCGTCCGGCCCCGGGCCCGCTGGGCCCTACACCAGGGAGGCTGGAACGCTGGCTTACTACGAGGTGCATGTGTCCCCATCACTTCCCTGTCCCAAATCGTGTCAAGGAATTGGTCTGGAAGCTCCCAGGGAGTTTTCTGAGTGGCTGCCTCGGACACAAAACTATCCATGGAGTCACTAGGAGAAAATTAATTGCACTCAGAGAAATGACAGAAACCAGAGGATAAAGCCAAGACAAAGCAACGGCAGAGCCATTTCACTTTTTGAGGATAACATTCCACCTCTTGCTTCCTTCTCCCCAGATCTGCTCTCTCCTGAGCTCTGGAGCCACCCAGGCTTGGGATGAACCCCAGGATGTTCCCTACACCTACAAGGGCAGCGAATGGGTCGGCTACGACAACGAGAAGAGCTTTGGCATCAAGGTCTGGGGGGAGTGGGAATGTGCTGGGAGTGGGAATGTGTTGGGAGTGGGGCTGTGCTGGGAGGGAGTGGGGCTGTGCTGGGAGTGGGAATGTGCTGGGAGTGGGAATGTGCTGGGATTGGGAATGTGCTGGGAGTGGGGCTGTGCTGGGATTAGGAATGTGCTGGCAATGGGGCTGTGCTGGGAATGAGGCTGTGCTGGCAGTGGGGCTGTGCTGGCAGTGGGAATGTGCTGGGATTGGAAATGTGCTGGCAGTGGGGTTGTGCTGGGAATGGAGCTGTGCTGGGAATGGAGCTGTGCTGGGAATGTGGCTGTGCCGGGAATGGGGCTGTGCCGGGAGTGGGGCTGTGCCAGGAGTGGGGCTGTGCTGGGATTGGGAATGTGCTGGGAGTGGGGCTGTGCCGGGAGTGGGGCTGTGCTGGGATTGGGAATGTGCTGGGAGTGGGGCTGTGCTGGGAGTGGGGCTGTGCTGGGATTGGGAATGTGCTGGGAGTGGGGCTGTGCCGGGAGTGGGGCTGTGCTGGCAGTGGGAATGTGCTGGGAGTGGGGCTGTGCCGGGAGTGGGGCTGTGCTGGCAGCGGGAATGTGCTGGGAGTGGGACTGTGCCGGGAGTGGGGCCGGAGAAGCCTCGGGCGGGAGCGGCTCCCGGCGCTCACCGGGATTCCCGCAGGTGGATTGGCTGAAGAAGAACAACTTGGGAGGTGCCATGGTGTGGGCCCTGGACATGGATGACTTCACCGGGGATTTCTGCAAGGAGGGCAAATACCCACTCATCTCCAGCCTCAAGAAGGGCCTGGGGCTGCAGGACGCCGGTGAGCGACTCCGGGAGAGCGGGAGCAGCTCCTTGACGGCGACTCCCAAACTCCCCACAAAGGGATGGGAGGGATGAGACACTTCCAGCACAAAACAACCCTTTTCCTGCTTTAATTCCAGACTGTGTCGCCCCCTCTGAGCCCCTGCCCCCCATCACCGAGGCTCCCACCACCACCACCACCACCACCACCACCGGCAGCTCTGGCGGCTCCGGCGGCTCCGGCGGCTCCGGCTTCTGTGCTGGGAAACCCAACGGCATCTACGCCAACCCCGACAACAACAGGAACTTCTACAACTGCCTCAACGGGCAGACCTTCGTGCAGAGCTGCCAGGAGGGGCTGGTCTTCGACCCCCTCTGCACCTGCTGTAACTGGCCCCAGTGATCCCAACCCTTTCCCAGCCGCCCGATCCCTCGGATCCGACCGCACGCCGTGACAGTGGTTAAATAAAGTTTTCTGCAAACAATCCTCGCCGTTTTGGCTTTGCTTTTCGCTGTTTCTTGGCTCTGCGGGAATGTTGGAGGCCGCGGTCGTTGGAATTCCCGACAGCAGGTGTCAATGTTGCCTGCTCTTCGTCCCAGCCGTGCGGCTGGAGGGATTTTCCGGGAGTCTTCCGGCAACACTGCGAGAAGGAAAGGGGTGGCAGGCCGGAGAGMTGAGTTGTTGTTCCTCTTTTTTTTAGTCACAAATCGAGAGCTGAGGTGAAGGGGAATTTTTTTAGCACTTTCACACGGAAACGGAGCACTTGGTCCTTGCCAAAGGGAAAAAAAAAAACGGGATAAAGGCAGTTTGTTTGTCCAGGGTTTTGAAACCGGCATAAGACATGGAATCAGAGAGTCCCGGACTGGTTTGARTGGGAAGGGACCTTAAAGATCATCCAATCCCAACCCCTGCCATATGCAGGGACACCTTCCACTATCCCAKGTTGCTCCAAGCCCCATCCAACCCGGCCTTGGACACTTCCAGGGATGGGACAGCCACAGCTTCTCTGGGCAGCCTGTGCCAGGGCCTCCCCACCCTCCCAGGGAGGAATTGCTCCCTAATATCCCATCCAACCCTGCCCTTCTTCACCCTAAGGCCATTCCCCTYGTCCTGGCACTCCAGGCCCTTTTCCAAAGTCCCTCTCCAAGACATGGTTTAAAGAGAAATTATTWAACACATCTGTCCAAAACCTCCGGGGTGCCTGGTGAGGCATTAATCCATTTATTGACACGCCCAGGGATCCCATCCCCTATCCCAGTGCCTCAGCACAGATAAATCCACCCTTTTGGGCCATCCCGGATGTCCCAGTCACGCAATCCCTGCGCGTGCCCGTCCTTCCCCGAGCTGCTGGAGCTGCTGGAACAGGGGCAAGGAGGCAGCTGGAATGCTGGCAGGGCTGGCACGGAGCTGCTCTGGCCCGAATTCCTTCCCGTTCTCCCAAACGGATCGTTTGGTGCAGCTGCCGTGAGATCCATCCTGTGGGAAGCCCTGGRTGAAGGTCCAGCGCTGTTCCCTGCCATGTAACACAGAATCCCGAAATAACTGAGGCTGGAAAAGCCCTCCAAGACCATCCAGTCCGAGCTGTGCCCCATCCCCACCTCRTCACCCAGCCCGGAGCGCCGAGTGCCACGTCCAGGCATTCCTTGGACACATCCAGGGATGGGCACTGCAGCTCCCAGGAGTCTCCAGGAGCACGGGATCTGGCAGCTGGTTGTGGTCACAKTCCCGGCGGGAAAGCTTTAGAGCTCCTCAAATCCCCTCCTCCCAAAGGCCCTGCTCGGGACACTCCATGAATTTCAGGATGCTCCTCCAGGAAAACTCCTCTCTCCCTGAGCCTCATCGACGACATCGGATCATTTACGGGGAGGGCTCCGTTTTTAAGCTCTTTCCCCCAATCCCAACTCCTCATCCCAAAGGCTGGCTCTGCTCTCCTTCCACCCCTCCTTCCCCTGGCATTCCATGCCCTTTCTCTCCCCGGCTCCGTGCCGATCTCCAGATGCCAACCCCTTCCCTGCTCCCGGGGGGAGATTCCTGCCTCCCGTACGCACATTCCCAGAAATACCAGCTCTGACTCAGCCCGGTTACGAAATCCTGCAGCCATTCCCCCCCTGCTGCTCCTCCAGTGTCGTTTATTCACCTCTCATCCCCAGGGATGTTCTAGAAGAGCTGGGAAGAGGTGGTTTTTTTCCCCTGAGGATTCGCTGCGGTGCTGCCATTCCTCCATTCCAGCGCATCTTTCCTCATTCCTCATTTTCCTGCTGGCATCGGGCTCTGGAAGCAAACCTCGAGCCTCTGTGATGTTGTGGAACGGCTCCCACTCGATTCCCGACCGTCCCGTTCCCCAGATAGCCCTGCAGGAATCTCCCTGGCATTCCCTGGCGCTCAGCATCCCGTTTCCCYGCCGTGGTGAACCCCAGGGTGCTCCGAGCGTGCGGGAAGGGGCTGCAGATCCTTCCACCTATCCCAAAAATCCCTGCATTATTTCCTGCCTTTCCAGGTGGTGAGACAGATTCCCAAATCCCTTCCCTGCACATAAATGTATCCATGCCCAGCACAGGCGGAAAAATGAGGTGGAGAAAGGTTGGATTTACGTGAAGGAAGAGGCACATGGGGGTTGTTTTGGCCGAGGAAATATCTCATGGATAACTGGAGCTGCGTTTCAGCTGCTCTGGATCTTTCTTTATTTTTGGACGAGCCTGATGTTCCGTGAAAAAAACAGGATTTTTTTATAGTCTGATCTTTTAAAAATTGGATTTACTAAAGCGTGTAATCTCCCAAAATCCATTTAGGATTGGTAACGCATCTTAGAGGAGGCTGAACTAATATCAGCCATTATTCAGGAAAAGTATCAGCACCGGGCCGATCCCGACCTCCTTCCAGCCAGGATTCCAAGCTCCAGCCATGGAACACGACCTGTTTTCCTCATCCATCCCCACCCTGTGCCAGTGAAGAACCAGATTCCCTGGATTGGGAGCTGGGAGTGAATCCATCCCCGAGCTGTGGCCCCCACAGGGATGTGGGGCCAACATCCCGCATTTCCCCCAGTTTTTGGGAAGTTCAGACCTCCCCAGGAGCTCAGGATCTGCCCTGAACCCTYCCGAGGATTCTCTGCCTCCCAGGGCCCCATCCCAGCTCATCTAATTCCTGCCTAAGCCCCTTTTTCTGGGGAGCCAACATCTGCCCCTTCCCGATTAATCTGCGTTCCCGAGCTCCGGAACCCGAGCCATCTGCGGAGGGGAGGGAGAGCGGCTTCCCGGGAAACATTTACAGGGCACCACGGGGGCGCCGAGGCTGATCCCGCCTTTCCAACGCCCACGCTGCGAGGAAAACCGGGAAAATAAAACAGAGGGGTCTAAAAAGGAGCGTGGATCATCACATCCCTACCCCCGGGATAAAAACTCCTCTCGTTCCCATCTCATCCAGGGATGGTTTTGCCGCGTTAAAATAAAGGTTTTTCTCTTAAATAATTCAGGAACGTTTCGGGGCCCTGCGAGCCCGAGCAACCGAATATCCTTTAAATAAAACATTCCCTGCTGGAGCAGGTGCCCTCCGACCTCGCGGGGCTCAAAATAGCTCCGGAGCCAGGCTGATCCCGCAGTTCGGCTTTCCCGAGCGGGGTTAAAYGGGAATTTCATCCCTGCAGGGCCCAGCAGCCGCTGGCGTTGTGGGAAACAGCCAAAAATCCGTTTCCAAATCTTGCTGGATGGGGTTTGTCTCCCGTCTTTTTTCCCGTCCGAGGTTTTTTGGGGGCAGAATATCCCGTCCCCTCAACAGGGAGCAGAGGGGGAAAGCCTAAAAATGGTAAWGAAAACCAAGGAATGAATCCAGAAATGGAGAATATTTCCAGTGCAGCTCCAGGCCCAGGGTGAGGGGAGGGGGATTGTGGCTTTTAAAGGGGTGAGGAGTTTACGGAGCCACGGAATTCCACAGCTCCAATCCCGTGTGAAGCGTTGGGCCCYTCTTTGAGGTGCTGGAGCGTGGAGAACGGAGCTGGAGAAGGGTCTGGAGCACCCTTGGAAGAGCTTTTCCCTCTGTGAGCTCATGGATCCAGGAGATTCCTCTCCCAGGAGCTTTGAGTCTGAGACTCCTTGTGGCACCCGGMGCAGATTCGGCAAAAAACTCTGGATGTGGCAGCCAGGAGGGGAAAACTCTGGCCAGCTTGAAAGGAATAAAAGTGAAATTCCTCCAAGAAGCTGCCAATTCCCGCCGGCACTCCGGGCTGTGCCGGAAGCGCTGGGATCCGGGCGTGTGAATCCAGTTGGGATCGCCTGTGGGAGCGGGGGAGCCGGAACGAGGGCATTGCCCCGGGTTTCCTGGGTTATTCCCGGTTTTCGCCGTGGGGCCGGTCCGGGAGCTCCCAGGGAGGCTCCCAGGGTTTGGGGGGAGAGGTGGAAGGAGTGGGATTGTCCATGTAGTAATTTCTTGGAGCAGGCAGCAATTTCCCTCATGGAATTCCCTCCCAAGGGGCTTCCCTTCGGTTTGCTGATCCTTTATTTCCCCCCCAGGGAAGCGTTTTCCCACAGGTTTCCTGATCCTTTATTTCCACCCAAACTGGGACACGGAACGGGACCTGCTTTCCCCACCCACCCCACCCCACCCCACCAATCCCCATTATCCCAGGAAACCCAGACAACCCAGATCGGATCTCTCCCATTCCTTCCTCACTTCCAGCCCCTCTTCCAGTCATCCCTGGATATTTTTCTCCCTGTCATCCCAATGTGCTGCCAACCTCTACCAAAACCCCCGGAAAACCTTCCCACACCCCCTCCAGCATTCCCGGTGCTCCCGAGGCCATCCCAGCGCCGGAATCCCGGCGGGATCTCCTTCTTTGGAAGCGTGGCCGCGCTCCAGAGCCCGGTGGGTCCCTGTCCGTGGCTGCTCCCACGTCACTTGTTTGGGAGCAGGGCCTGGCAGCTCCCGCTGCTCCCGCTGACGTCCGCGGGACCACGTCAGGCACGGCCAGGGAAGCGCGGCCCTTTTTTGGGATTCGGGAACAGCTGGGCTCTGTCAGACCTCCAACAATCCCCAGGATAAACAATCCAGGGCTGCCAGACCTCCCTGGTTTTTTTTTTTCCCCCTCGGCTCAGCACAATATTTTCCTTTCTGTTTTCCGCCGCCGAGCGTCGGTTTGAGCGGAATTCTCTGCCGGAGTCACGTTCGGATTCGCTTTTCCAAGGGCATCCCCCCACCCATTCCAGCCTCTCCGTGTTCCTTTTGGGAATGGGAAGGGGAAGAACTYGGGAGTTTCGTGTCCTGAGGTGGAATTGGGGCGTTTTTGGGGGGTCCCAAAGGTTGGGTTTGTGGGGGGATTTCAAATGCCTGGGAAAGGGGGATAAAAAAAAACCCCAGGAGGATGAAAAAAGAGGGGATAAAAAAGGGGGGATAAAAAATAAAGGGAGATGGAAAATAAACGGGGATAAAAAAGTGGGGACGGAAAATAAAGGGGGACGGAAAACGGGGAATAAGAAAAAAACGGGGACAGAAAAAGGGGATAAAAAAGGGGGATATAAAAATAGGAGGATGTAAAAAAAGGGGGATAAAAAATAAAGCGGGATAAAAAAGGCTTTAAAAAGGGGGTTAAAAAAAGGGGAAATAAAATGAGAGCACGCTGACAGTGGTGTGTTATCCCAAATTATCCACAATTATTTGGAAATCGGAACACTTCACGAGGGATCCTTTAAGTCAGGCTTGAGTCAAATCCCCACCTGCCTCCTCCTGAGCTCCTGGGAAAAGCCCCRAATCCCTGGCAAAGCACCTTTTTCCCTGGCACACACGAACTACCTGCCCGGCCGGGCTTGGCTCTCCCTGCCCCCCAAAATTCCTCCTTTCGTGGGAGTGGCTCTAAGACAGGGCCTTAAAAAGGAATAAGTCGGCGGGAAAAGGAAGAAATCGGCGGGAAAAGGAAGAAATCGGTGGGAAAAGGAAGAAATCGGCGGGAAAAGGAAGAAATCGGTGGGAAAAGGAAGAAATCGGCGGGAAAAGGAAGAAATTGGCGGGAAAAGGAAGAAATCGGCGGGAAAAGGAAGAAATCGGCGGGAAAAGGAAGAAA
>JACAXG010000081.1:136017-146970 GCA_018881555.1 Amblyornis subalaris | reverse complement strand
AGAAATCAGCAGGGAAAAGAAATGATCCTGATGAGGTGACGGAGCCAGGAGGAGGAAAGGTTCACCCGGGAGCAGCCCCAGCCAAAGGACAACGACACCGGGAGATGCCGCCGGGCCGGAAAGTCCCTTCATCCCGATCCCAGGGATCCGGGAGAGGATCCCGGGCAGGGCTTTCATCTTATCTGGGAGCCGGGAAGCCGCAGGGCTGGGGAGAGGGAGGCACGGCGAGCCGCGCCGACGTTCCCACGTCCATCCCGACGCGCTCGGAGCCTCTCCCGCCCCGCGTGCGCTGCTTTTCCTTGCGTTGCCGAAGCGTCATCAGGCGGCTCCGTGTAATTAAGGTCATTAAGGTCATTAAGCACGAGGCGAGCAGCCCGCAGAGTAATTGGGGCCCATTTGGGGCGTCCCCAGGAGCGTTCCCAGAGCCCGAGGTGGCCCSGGAGATGATTTTCCTGCTGGCGCCTTCTCCGGGCGCGGATCAGGTGACGCCTTTGGAGTGGACGTGGTTGTGCTGGGATATGGCTGGAGAAGAACAATTCCCTTTTTTTCCCCCCTTCCCCCTTCTTTCTTGTTAAAAAAAGGGGAATTTTATGTCTCGTTTCGGTTCTGAAGGAAATTCGACCTGAGGATCCAGGTGGGATGAGCAAGGGATGGACTTGGAGAGCTGGCACCCTCCAAGGGATCACGTGAGGCTCATGCCTTCCGTCCCTTTTCTTTGGATGAGGAATTCCAGCCTGGCCCTGAGAAACCTTCCCAACAAAACGGGAAAAACTTCCTCAAAATGTTTCATTCGCAGCGGAAAGATCCGTCAGTTCTGCGGATCCTTCCTTTAGATCCCGCTCTTTGGAGGCCAAAAGGCATCTCCCTGCTTTTTTTTCCAGGCTTTTCCATGTTCCTCCAAGCCGTTCTGTCCCTTCCCTGCCTGAGGAGTGAGCTCTGCTCGGCAGGAAAATGCCCGAGGCCGCTCGGATCCTCACCAGCCCTAAATCTGGAGCAGCTCCAGCCTCATCCAGGGAAATACGAGCCCCTCTCTGAACGTCAGCGCCTGATCCAGAGTCACTTGAGCACCGGGAAGGGCAAGATTCCAAGGGAAAATTGCATCAGGAGGGAGGAAGAGCCTTTGTGGCTCCGTGCTTGGAGCAGGGGGGGAGCGAAGGGGACCCAGCTCTGGGCATCCCCCCAGCTCCCTCTGCTCCCCATCCAGGTGTTCCCTCCAGAGAACTCCAGGAAAATCAGGGAATTTGATGGCTTTGGCAGCTTTTAAAAGCTTCAAATCCCAGTGGGTTTCACCCTCTCCCCGCCCCRAAACACCAAGAGCCCACAGGGGAATTCTGGGGTTGTTCTTTATTCCCTGTTTCCTCCAGCTGACTCCCGCGTTTCACCTGGATCAGCAGGAGTCAATTCCCYGTTTCCAGCTCTCCCCTGAGCCAAAATTTCCTTAATTAAAGCCTCAMCCCTCGCAGGGGGGAGGCAGGAAAAGCCTGGAACAGGAGCAGACCCGTGAGGAGCTTCGGGGCTGGGATTTCTCCGGCTGGAGCGGAGCGCTCGGAGCACAACATGGAAAACGCTGGAAAGAGGGAGGGGGGAAAAAAAGCCATTTATGGCTGATAAATGTGGACGGAGGCCAAGCAAGGCCCTCCTGGGCTCCGGATCCGGCAGGGAGAGGGGGCGGGAATTATTTTGGAGTTATTTTTAGCTGCTTTTTGTGCTCCGGAGGCCTTGGGGTTGCCTCGGTCCCGGCGAAAGCTCGGGAGCGCTCCCGGGGAGGAGGGAKTGGAAAGCTGGAATTTGAGACCCTTTTAAGGTCTGTTTACTCTTCCAGCCTCCGCAGATTCCAAGGGCACGGCCGTGGGGCCGACCTGGGTTGGTTTACTCGGGAAAAGGAGGGAGGGGAGAGCCTTGGAGTCCTGGCAGCCACGAAAAATGGGGCACCTGGGGGATGTTTCCCTGCTCCATGGGCCATTCCCACCCCTAACATCCCAGATCCGGGCTGGGAACGGCCCCTCTGCAGGGACCATGGGGAAACAGGGCCCGGGCTGTGCCTTTTCCCACAGATTGTTGCTCCAGGGAAAATGGATCTCCCCCTCTTGTGCAAAATTTGCTGCRGGGGGACCTTCCCAGGCTCAGCCTCTTTCCAGCAGGGATTGCCTCACATTCCCAGCTCCTGCCCCTCCCTGGAAACCTCTGCGGGTTCCCGAGTCTCCAGGTGCTTCCAGAGTGGGAAGTGAACCTCCATGTCCGTCAGGGAATGGAGAATGGCTGAGTTTTAGCAGCCRCGGAGCTGGATCAGCCCTGCGGAGCGAGTTTTCCAAGGCAGGAATGTCCTGGGGACAGGAAGGGATTTCACACCTTGGGATGGGCAGCAGGGATCCACTTGGCTTTGGAGCCTCCACAGGGTGGAAAAGCTGGATGGATGTCCCCAGAGCCCCGTGCTGGAGGCCTGGGAGCTGGAATTCCTGTTTTATCCCATCCCTGGGAGGTGGAATTCCTGTTTTATCCCATCCCTAGGAGCTGGAATTCCTGTTTTATCCCATCCCCAGGAGCTGGAATCCCTGGTTTTTTCCTGCCATAATATCCCCAGTGCTGGGATCCAGGTTTCCCAAGCGCTGGTGATCCAAGACCCTGCAATTTAACGTGGAATAATGACTCGCAAATCATRGATTATCCAAGGTTTCACATCCAGACCTGAGCCAGGAGGAGCAGACCCGGCTCACAGGGGCTCACCCGGTGCTGGATTTATTGGGAATGCATGACCCGGGTGGTTGGGAATCTGAATTTTGGGGGAATATCTCCCTCCAACCCCTGGCTCCTTCCCAAACCTGCTCCCCTGGGACTCAGTTCACCCTCTGGAAAACAGGGAAAGGAGCAGCCCCTGCCTTTGTGAGCTGATTTCGGGGATAGCCGGGTTAAAGCCCCTTCGGGCCTTGGGGTATCCCAGGAATTTGGGGTGAGCAGGATGGGGCTGGACAYGGAGGGAAGCAGCAGGACACATCCTGCTGGGACAGAGGGGCTCCATCCCCGCCTGGCACCTCTGTCCCCTGCCCTGTTGTGCTTTCCCAGGTTTTTCCAGAGTGCAATTCCCTCAGCACGGCCCCGGCCTGAGGGGAAAGGGAGTTATTGTCGTCGCTGTTTTTCCAAACCTCCTTTTGTTTCCTAAGGAATGTGGCTGTAAATCCCRGCTGCCAGAGCCTCTGGAGCTGCTGTGTCCAGCAGGGATCCATGTGAGCARGGATTTTGTTTTTCCTACACCCAGGGAGCTTTTCCCTCGGGACAATCCCACCCCCCTCTCCACCATCCCATCCATTGTTGTGGATTTTCCACGTTTCCTCCACACAACCTTTTCCTCTGCCACCTTGCAGGGAACGTTGTCCACGCGCTGGATTTCCAGTCGCTCTTGGMATCCTGGGATGGCTTGGGACGACCTCGGGGTCACCTCTGTCCTGGCAGTGTCCATGTCTTCGGCCATCCTGGAGACCATTCCCAGGATATCGAAGTCCTGTTCAGCTCCAGCAGGTTTGGGTGTGCCTGGTTCATTCCCACACGGAGCTCCTGGGGTTTTTTGTGGAGCTCCGAGCAGGAGTTGAGCAATGGATCGAAACCTTGGACAGGCACCAAGGGCTGACCTGGAAACGGTCAGGAATCCGGCCCCAGCTCCTCTCCTCCGCCRCACTCGGATAAAACCACGACTCCCCTCACTTCCTGAGTGGAAAAAATGCCCCCGGAGCCTCTGCCAAAGCCTCGGAAACGCTGAAATAGGAAGAGGGAGCTGACGTGCTGCTCCGGGGAGGGATCCCTGCGGCTCCGGCCTGGAATTTGGSCTCCAAACCCACAGGATTAGGAGCAATCCAACCCCAGATTTTCKAGCAAATGGCCCCTTTTTAACAACCCAAAAACTCCCTCCCTGCTGCACACACCCAGCTCCAGCTCCGGAGCCGCATTCCAGCTCCGGCCTCCCGGATTTTCTTGGATAACAGAAAATCCGTGGGATTTTGGGGAGAAAACCCCATSTTTTTCCTCCTGGGAATCTCCGGGACAGACAGAAACACTGGAGGGCGAYGCTCAGCCCATCCTTGCTCCAGTGCTCGTCCAGCTGTCGGAATTCCCTGCGGAGCAACTTCGGGAGAATCRTGGATGGCGAGGTGTTTTCCAGAGRGTGGATCCACGTGGTTCCCCCTGCCCCTGCCCAGGCGCGGGGAAAGGGCGAGGAACCCTTGGGAACAGCCCGGAGCGGTCCTGCGGAGCGTCCCTGGCACCCAACAAGGATCTCCRGGAGCAGGGATCAGCTCGGGAAGAGGCACCACCCGGATCCGAGCGCCGGCTTGGGTGTTGCCCTTCGTTATCTCGGCCCTAATTGATGTTTGCGGGGCCTGGCAGCTCCGGGAAGCCGCGGCCTCCTTCGTTTTTCGTGGGTGTAGCCTGAGAAGAACCCCCAGGACCTTCTCCCGCCGGCCCTTCCCTCCCACGCCGGAGCCGGGAGCAGCTGGGAAGGCAAAAGTCCACCCCGGATTCCGGGGGGAGAGGGGCGGATCGGGCAGAGCTTTGGCCGGGGATTATTCCCGGCGTAATCCGGGCCGTGGAATGAGAAGGGGGAYGGCGGGGAGGGAGAGGAGGGCAAGGGGGATCCATCTGGACGGATCCGCGGCCTGGGGAGGGAATGAGGTCTGGAATCAGCGCTGGATGGGTCAGTTTGCCACGAACTGGGACAGGCCCCAAAATGGGGTCCTACAGCTCCTTCCCTGCTTATCAACCTGGGACTGCCTTGGTCCCTCCGGCCTTGTGGGAAAGCACGGAACATCCCAGAAAGATCCCATTGGGACCCTGTGGATCACGCGAAACCGCGGAGCAAAGGGGGTCAGGCCCGCGGTGCCCCCRTAAAAAAACCCCTTTAATCTGTGACCACCTCCTGCTCTTCCCCTCCGAAAACGGGGAGGAATAAACTGCTTTTTCCCAGCTTTTCAGCCAACACATCCAAGCCCAGCCGAGCCTGGAGGCGGCTCGGAGCAGGGTCAGGGAATTCTCCTCGCAGCCGCGGAGGCTTCGGTGCTCTCGGCCTTGTTTTGGTGCCGGGGATTGGGGTTGCCATGGAGCCGCACGGCGCCGTTCCCCTCTCCCGGCGCTCCCCGAGCGAGAGAGGCGGATTCGGGGCCATGCGCTGCCTCGGCTGAGCTGCAGTTCGGCAGCCGAGCCACCTTCTCAGCGCCTGAAAACAAAATAAACCAAAAAAATCCTGCCTTGTGGTTTCGGCCAGAGGGGTTTGGGTTTGGTTTTCTTTTTTTTTTTTTCCGTTTTTTTTTTCTTTTTTTGGTTTTACTTCTCGTTTCTAAGAAAAGAAAAATCCCTTTTGTCGTAGCTGCCGTGTCAGGGAAGTGCGAAATCCTTACAGACATCCCTGCGGCCTGCCTTAGAAGGAAAGGTGTGAGACGTGGACCCGAGGGAGGTTCGCCTGGAAAAATGCTGGGAGATGGGAGGAATTCCGGGCCCCTTATCCCGCTGGGCTGGAGCATCCCTGTGTCCTGCCTGTGCCTGGTGGCTTGGAACGGGACGGGGCACCTCTGCTTGGAATTAGGATGTGGCACCTCTGCTTGGAATTAGGACGTGGCATCTCTGCTTGGAATTAGGACATGGCATCTCCCGGGCTCATTTTTCCCCATTCTGGCCGTGCCTTTCCCACACTGGACCCCAATTCCTCCTGGATTCTTACCCATGAGTGCCTTCACGGTACCGAGGAGGACTCTGAGTTCTCCCCGAGTTTCCCACCGGAGCCYTTCCCTGTTCCCAGGTGCGCGCGGGGGAAGGGCCGGGCTGTTTTGACTGGAGCCCTTGTTTATCCCGGGAGTTTCCAGAGGGGAAAGAGCGAGGCCTGGCCGGGCAGCCACGCCCCGATAAGGGGGGAATTAGCGCGGGGCAATTTGCCCGTGCCCATCTGCGCCTCACACGTGCTGTTTACCCCGATCTTATCACCGGGGCGGCACCGGGGGCACGTCTGCCCTCCATCCCTCATCCCCGCTGCTCCCTGCGCTGTTTCCAGGCCTCCCGGAGCGATTTTATCTCCTAAACCAACARGCCCGCTCCCGGTTTTACAGGTGCCAGCTTTCCCTGGAGCGAACGGCTCCGTGCCCAGCGCCGCTCGGGGTCCCCGGGACAAGGACGAGGCGGTGGCATCCTGCAAGGGAGGATGTGGGAAAAAGCAAAAAAAAAAGAACAATAACCGAGTGCCGAGAACAGGAAACCGTCTCTGAGGTCATCCCCGCACCTTCCCCGCCGAGGCGGCTCCGAGGCTGAGGCTTCCTCCCCGAAAATGTTGAGCTCCGCACRAAATTTTTCTCGCCCCAGAGCACGTCAGCAGGAAGCTGAGACCGAGCAGAAAAGCCCCTGTGGCACCCCGAGCTCGGCACTGGTAGAAAACCAGGTCCAAAGGCCTCGGGAGTGGGGAGAAARAGCGATTTTTGCCGCTTCCCCAAATCCTCGGGAGCGGACGGCACGCTCGCAGCGGGTCGGACGGGATGTCTGCCACGAGGGAACGCGGCACGGAGRGAGGAAAGCGGCTCGGAGGGAGGGRGTCGTGGGCGAGGCAGCTCCCGGGGACGCCGTGGTGGCCGCTTTGGGTTCCAAAAGCCCAGCCCTGTGTGGGAATCAGCTCCCGGCCGCGCCGATCCTCGCAGGAGGAGGGGGGAATATTTAAAGCTCCTCTATAGGGCGAGCGAAGCCGCCTGGACATGCCCTAAATATGTCCTGGCATGTCCTGTCCGCACATCCCAAAGTCCCTGGGTGGGGTCGGTCTGGTGACAGAGCAAAGGACGGAGCTGACAAAACACCCCAAAATCGGTGTCCGGGCAGAAGGCGGGGCGCCGATAAGCCCCGAGCAGCCCGGAATTCCCCGCGGTGCCGGGAATCCAGACGCGCCGAGGCTCACGGAGCGTTCCCGAGGTTCAGAGGTTTCTGCTCGGCGTCCCCCGCGCCGCCTCTCCCCCCCTTTTCACACGCTCCCCTCGCGGCCCTCGTTGCACAACCTCGTGTTTGGAAAGCTCCGCCGAGCCCTGAAGTGTAGGGCTGGGCTTTACGGTCCCTGCCTTATTGTTGACCCTATTGCCCGCCGGGGCGGCTCCTGGGGTCACAGCCGGGTTACCCATTACGGCTCCCATGAAACATCTCAGCCCGGCTTACCCCTGGGCTTTTTTCCGCCCCCCGTAAATTCCCGGTGATGGCGTTGAACCGGTGGCAGCGACCAGGTGGTTTGTCTGTCCCTCCTCCGGCRCAGCCCCATAATGAGATTTGAGCCATTATTTTTGCGGTTCTGGACCGTTCCCAGCGGGTTTTTTTTKCTTTTAAAAAAAGAAAAGCAGCCCTCGGTTTCTCGAGTCTCCGGGGAGAACCTTCAAATCCTTCCCAAAGGTTTGGGTGGTGGAAGAGGGAGGTGACAGCTGATTTGGCGATCGGTGGGACGCGTCTAATGAGCGGGATTTGAGCGTTAATTCCGAATTCCGTGGGGCTGTTTTCCTGCCGGGGACGGGGGGTGCAGACCTGTGGCTCTGGTGGCACTCCGGGACAGCTTGGCRTTGGGGGTTTCGTGTCTCACGCCCTATAAACTTCAGACTTCAGGGGTGTCGTCAYCCCCCMAAAAAAAMAAMCCCATAACGAGCCCAAGCGAGGCGTGGGAACTGCTGCCTCTCAGGTGAACATAAAACACCACGAGCTGCTGACTTGCAAAGCCTCGGTCCCTGGGAGCAGCTCGGGTTTTAACCCTGGATTGAAAGCCAAACGTTCCCCTTTTTATGGTAAAATTTCCAGCTGGACTGGTCGGGAGCCTCGTTCGGATAAACAGGCCCCGAGTGGTTGGGAGCCTATCTGAGCTCCTGATTCCTGTCAGACCGGTTCCAGCTCCAGCCTGGCCAATCCCTGAAGTTTATTTGGTTTGGGTTGGTTTTTTTTTTCAATTTTTTTTAACATTGAAATCCAAATGCTCTCAGCCATTTCCAGCTGCACGCAGGGGTGGAAAAYTCATCCAGCCAGAACGGCCTTAAACCCCATCTCTAACTCCTCTTTTTCAACCGAATTTTATTTTCTAATTGTTTTTTTTTTTGTTTGCTCCGTGACTCCTCGGAGCGGTTTGAGAGGGTTGCCTTAAAAAGCCTCGCAGCGGGGCCAGAAATTAGGGGCACATAAACCCGCTTAGAGCCCCTCGAGCTCCACAGGAAATCTCCTATTGGAAGGGCTTAGCCGGGACAATCTGATCCGGGAGCTCGTGTCCCCCACCCSACGAACACGCCCCGGGCACGGTGAGGGTGATTGGGAATACATGGGAAGACCTGAATTTGGGGAATGGTGCCACCATCCTGGGGGGACCGGGACAACCTGCCGGGCCGGGTTGGCTCACGGCGATCATCGGCGCTTAACGAGCACAGTTAGCCCTCGTGGCGAATAAATAGCCCTGGCGAGCGGAGCTATTCCGGGCAGGCTGCAGGACCGGAGCGCTCTTCCCACCGAGTCCGGTGACTCAGGGCTGGGTGATTCCACCCCAATATTCCTTAGGCTGGGAGAAGCCAGCCCTGCTGCCTGCTCCCTGCTCGGCTCAGCCTCCCGAGTGGAAAAAAAAAAACACCCGAGGGGGTTATTTTTGCTGGCTTTTCCCGGCCGTGTTCGCACGGGGATGTCTCCCACCGGCATGGCTTTGCGGGATTCCCACTTTTCCGCTGGCGGAGTGGGCGGGGGGGGCCCGGACCCACGCGCCGGGAGCGTGGCTGCCCGGCAGCGCAGGTGTGTTCAAAGCTCTGGAGCCCTGCACGGACACGCTGGATGTTTATCCAGCCTCTTCCAGGGGCCTCTGGAATAACCACCCCCCCACCTCCGGCTTTCACGGAGCCTCTTTCATGTGTGTGTTGCTGACTTGGGAAAAAAAAAAAAAAAAAAAAAAAGGAAAAAAAAGTCCTTGGACTTTAATCCTTGGGTTTATTTCAAAGCTTACAAAGGCAAATCTGGTTTGTGGCGAGAGATTTGCTTGATTT
The DNA here is from genome assembly GCA_018881555.1 of Amblyornis subalaris. NCBI lineage: Eukaryota > Metazoa > Chordata > Aves > Passeriformes > Ptilonorhynchidae > Amblyornis > Amblyornis subalaris. The sequence continues at coordinate 137,968 of JACAXG010000081.1, read as the reverse complement.
CTTGTGCGCTGGGGATGAATGGGGTGGCAGATGGAGCGGGGAGGGGACGATTCCGGGACCCCTCGGCTCCAGCCCGACCCTACCCTGGGGCCTGCTGCACTTCGGAGCTGCACAGGGCACGAAACGGGGTCAGGAYGTGTTGTATCCCCCCTTTTTATGGCTTCCAATGCTGTTTTCTTCCCGGATCCCTGTCTGATTGATCCCACGTTCCCGCACGGCGCTCGGCTCGCGCTTCGGGTGCGCAGTCCCAGCGTGTGCACGCAGGGGCTCTGAACAAAACCGGCTGCAGGCTGGAAGGAAAAGGCCTCAAAAAAATCCCATTAGACCCCCGGAGCCCTGGGAAATAATTGGGAGTTTGAGGCCTGTGAAAAGAAGGAGAAAACCCCAATGACATTTTGGGGGGCACGGGGTGGGTGATGCTCRTGCTGCCCCTCGCTCGGCAAGTCCATAATAATTATCCAGCGGGACAGGACCCCCGAGGGGCTCGGGAAGAGCCCCAGGGAGGTGGGATGTGCCGGCAGGCACTGTGCCAGCAGCCCCAGCTCCTCCTTTCCAGGGAATGCTGTGCCAGCGCCGGGAATGGCCACGGGGCAGCTCTGCGGGCACGGCACGGCCACGGCAGCTCCTGCCCTCATTCCAGCGGCTCACGGAGATGCCAAACGAGGCCCCAGCCCCGGGAGGAGAAGCTGGTTTTGGTTGGGATCACAGCAGAGCTGTGGCTTCAGGTCCTCCCCCGGTGCAGGAGGAGGCATCCGGGGCCRCCAGACGAGGGCTTGGAACGATCCCGGGAATATTCATCCAGGATCCCAGTCCTGGGTTGATAGGAACTCTCCCAGGGTTGATCAAAGCAAAAGAGCTCGGCCTCCCACTGCTCTGTAGCTCGGGGCCAGTTTCAGCAGGAGCTGGGCGAGCGCTTTCTGGGCAGCGTGGCTGGGCCAGCCGGGCCAGCTCCCGGGATTGAGGCGGCTTCCAGGTGCTCCTTCGGCTCCCACGGCGTCAGGGTTGTCCTCTCCGTCCTGCTGGGCGGGATGGAAGCTCCTGGAGGTCCTGGGTTTCGCTCCGCGCTTGCCTTGTCCTCCCTGCTCCGTGGTGGGACACGTCCTTGGCGCTGTGGCTGCCTCCTCCTGCATCCCGCTCGTCTTCCAGCCTGGAKTTTGGCTGGAGTGAGGCTCCGAGGCCCAGGGTGTGTGTCCTCACCTCGGACAGGGAGAGGAGGGTGGTTACGGCGGTGTCACCCCCCTCGTCCCCCTCACCTGCCTGGCACACTGGGCACGTTCTCCCTGCTTCGGAGATCTCTGGGAAGGGTTTGGCCCTCTCTGAGGGACAAGGATCTGGGAATGTGGCTCGAGGAAGGACATTTGGTGATGGAAGCACTGCTGGGATGAGCCCCCCTGTGTGGAGGGGTTTCAGTGGGGTGGCAAAGAGCACCTGGGCGGCTCTGGCATCTGGAGGAGACTTCTGGATGGGAGGTCTTCCAGAGCCTAAASGGGCTCCAGGAGAGCTGGAGAGCAACTTTGAACGAGTTTCCAGAGTGCCAGGACAAGGGGGAATGGCTTTAAACCGACAGAGGGAAGATTTAGGTCGGATATTGGGAAGGAATTCCTCCCTGTAAGGGCGGGGAGGCCCTGGCACAGGTTACCCAGAGCAGCTGCGGCTGCCCCATCCTTGGWGGTGTCCAAGGCCRGGCTGGACTGTCCTTGGAGCCACCTGGCTCGGAGCGGAAGGTGAGATGGAAGCGGAACGSGACGATCTGCAAGGTCCCTGCCAACGCACCCGATGACTCGATGCTTCCACTGCTCGGGCCGGCTCTGCCCCSCCCCGCTCCCGGGGGGTGGGTTTCGAGCACGGGCAGCTGCCCAACGAGCCCCAACCCCCCCGCGGGGGCCGTGCCGAGGGCCGGGTGTGCCCCTATCCCTGTGTCCTTTCCCTGTCCCCATCCCTGTCCCCCCCC
>JACAXG010000081.1:29862-62266 GCA_018881555.1 Amblyornis subalaris | reverse complement strand
ATCCCTGGGGAGGTTGATCCCTGGGGAAATTCATCCCTAGGGAGGTTCATCCCTTGTGGGGTTCACCCTTGTGGGGTTTGTCCCTGCGGAGGTTCATCCTTAGGGAAGTTCATCCCTTGGGGAGTTCATCCCTTAGGGGGTTTGTCCCTATGGGGATTCACCCCTTGGGGTGTTCATCCCTAAAGAGGTTCATCCCTTGGGGGGTTCATCCCTTGGGGGATTCATCCCTAGGGAGGGTCATCCCCGGGGAGGTTCATCCCTAGGGAGGTTGATCCCTGGGGAATTTCATCCCTAGGGAGGTTCATCCCTTGTGGGGTTCGTCCCTTGGGAAGTTCATCCCTTGGGGGGTTCATCCCTTGGGGGATTCATCCCTAGGGAGGGTCATCCCCGGGGAGGTTCATCCCTAGGGAATTTCATCTCTGGTGGGGTTCACCCTTTTGGGGTTTGTCCCTGGAGAGGTTCATCCTTAGGGGGGTTCATCCCTAGGGAGGGTCATCTCTAGGAACGTTCATCCCTAGGGGGGTTCATCCCCTGGGGGGTTCATTCCTTTTGGGGTTCATCCCTAGGGAGGTTCACCCCTAGGGAGGCTCATTCTTAGGTGGGTTCATCCCTCAGGAGCTTCATCCCTAGGGAAGTTCATCCCTCGGGGGGTTCATCCCTATGGAGGAACTCATCCCTAGGGGGTTTCACCCCTGGTGGAATCCATCCCTAGGGAGGCTCCTGTGTCCCCCCTCCCCGCAGGACCTGAAGCAGCTGCAGTTCCTGCACCTCTCCGACAACCTGCTGGATTTCATCCCGGTGCCGCTGCCCGAGAGCCTGCGCTCGCTGCACCTCCAGGTGGGACCAGGTTTGCCTGTACCCGAATCCAACCGAGCCCTTCTCCTCCTCCTCCTCTTCCTCCTCCTCTTCTTCCCCACGCCTCGGACTGGGATTTATCCCCGCATCCCAGAACAACAACATCCGCACGATGCACGAGGACACCTTCTGCGACAGCCACGAGCAGGGCCGGATCCGCCGGGAGCTCGAGGACATCCGCCTGGACGGCAACCCCATCAACCTGAGCCTCTTCCCCGACGCCTACTCCTGCCTGCCGCGCCTGCCCACCGGCCGCTTCTCCTGAGCCAGCCCCCCCGGAGCTGGGAAAGGCGGGAAGGCGTTCCCAGAGCCGTGGAAAACGTGCTCAAGGCGGATTTTTCACCCCGGCGCGAGCCGAGCCTCTGTGTTGGGGTGGAAGTCCCGGGCAGGCGGAGCAAGGGGGGAATAAAACAAAGATGAAATAAAGAGTTTTGAGTGCATTCCGTGGGTTGGTTGTAGTGGTGAGAGCAGCGGGAAAGCCTGGCCCATCCCCTAGGTGCTAAGATGGGACTTCCCTGTGTCCCGTTTCTTCCCCCACTCCCTCGGGAAGATCCTGAGATCCTGTTTGGGGGTGTCCTGGACAGGGATCAGGAGCTGCACTGCTCCCGAGAGGTGATGCTTTGGCMACCTCAGGGGTGATCTGTCCCCTCGGCCGTCCCCAGGTCCGTCGGAGGGATCTGGGAAGCTCCAGAGGGGTGCGGCACATCCAGGTGTGACATCTGGGCTGTCCCCGTGTGCTCCCGAAGGGAATGAAACGGGAAATCCCAGCACGGGGCAAGCTGAATCCTCCATCCCCTCATCCCGGACCCACCGCAGTCCCGGGAACCGGGATCGGGATCCGTCCTTTGCCCGGCGGGACGGCAYCCCTGGGCTCGGGACTGCGGAGAAACCCGGAGATCCTCGAGCCGAACACCCCCTGGGAGCGGCAGGAAAATCAGCGGGATGAAGCCGAAATATCTCGGATCATCCCAGCTCCCAGCATCCCGGAGGAGCGGCCCCGCGGGGCCCGTCGGTATTTTCCATGGGATGCGTTCATCCCCCTGTATTTTTATCCGCCCGTAACCAGCGCCGTGACAGGGATGACACATCCCCGGAGAATCCAAGCCCCCGAGCCCAAACCACGGAGCTCAGCCCACATCCCCGCGGCCTCGGGAGGCATCCGAAGGCGGCTGGAGGAAACCTGGGAAGAGGATCCAGCTTTTTTTCCCCCCGCCCCCCCCCACCCCTCTCCGGGCACCTGGGGCTGCGGCGCTGGCGCGTGGGCRCCTCCTCCGTCCCCTTTTCCACGCAAACCCCAGCTCAGGCGTGGATTGTCGATGCARAAGTGTTGGGAAATGGGAATTTGGGAGCTGTTTTATCTAAAATTCCGGGATTTATCGCTGCTGTTGTCACGTCACCCATGAGACAGCTCTGCCTGTGGATCCCCCGTCCCCACATCCTCCTCCGTCCCCATCCATCCTTCCAGCACCTTCCCACCAGCCTTCATCCCGCTCATCTCGCCCGATCCCATGGGATAGAGCCCTCAAGCACTCACTTCCCAAAATCCTTCCAGAGCTCTGGAAAAGGGGACACCCCCTGCCCCACCCTGGGGGTGAGGGGACCCCAAAGCCACGCAAGGCAAGGCAACGCCCCTAAATCCCAACTCTCCCCAGCAAAACCCCCCCAGAGCCGCTCATTTTCCTTGGAAAAATCGGGATTTCAGTACATCAAGGCCGGCCCTGCTCCAGCGGCATGGAATCGGCCGAATTTTCCCGACGAGGCGTCCCGGTCCTTCGCGTTCGTCCCGCTAGAGGGCAAGGCAGAGTGTTTGGGATCGCCTGACCTTCGCTCCGGACCGCGCTCTGCCCCATTCCCTCCCTTCGGCGTCTCCCGGGAATGCCCTCCCGGCCCGGGAGCAGCCCCGGCGCTGGGGAATAGCCCAAGAATTCCCGGGGAAAAGGGCTCGAAGGAGCTGCGGGAGGTTGGGATGCAGCACGGGGGTGAGGGCGGGGCGGGGGTGGCTTTGGGGCGCCTGGAATTGCAGAAATCCCAATTTTCCARGAGAAATGAGCGGCTCTGGGGGGACTTTGCTGGGGGAGAGCTGAGATTTAGGGGGGGTGGTCGTGCCCTGGGTGGCTTTAGGGTCCCTGTCACCCCCAGGGTGGGGCAGGGGGTGTCCCGTGTCCCCTTCCCCAGAGCCCTGGAGGTGTTTTGGGGCCTCAATTATTGATTATTGGGGCAGTTATTGATCCTGCCCTCGTGTCCTTGCTGCTGCCACGGGGCAGAGGGTGTCTCCTTCCCCAGAGCCCTGGAAGGGACAGAGCTGGAGGTGTTTTGGGGCCTCAATTATTGATTATTGGGGCAGTTATTGATCCTGCCTTCGTGTCCTTGCTGCTGCCACGGGGCAGAGGGTGTCTCCTTCCCCAGAGCCCCGGGGGGGCCGAGCTGGGGGTGTTTTGGGGGTTCAATTATTGATTATTGGGGCAGTTATTGATCCTGTCCTTGCTGCTGCCACCAGGGAACGGCCACCCCCTCCCACCACCGCTCCCCTGGGTGGGCAGGGACCGTCCCCGAGCTCTCCTGACCACCCCAAATCCTTCCCCGGAGCAGCCGGGAGCGCACAGAGCCCATCCCCAGCGGGCTCGGAGGGGCTCYGCATCCTCCCGGTCCCTCTCCTTCCCTCCATCCCTCCTCCTCCCCGGCCCGGGGGAGCATCTCCGTGCGTGATTCCTGCCGCTCCCTCCTCCCCGTGCCGCTCAAGGTCACCTTCCCGGCCTGTCACACGCTGATGGCTCGGCGCTCCCGGCGCCGTCTCGGAGCGCTCCCGAGCCCCCGCCAGCTCAGCATCTTGCGGCTCTCCGGGAAAAGCTTCTCCATATGGGCCCCCTCCTCCTCCTCCTCCTCCTCCTCCTCCTCCTCCATCCCGCCCTCCCCCCCGCTCTCGCAGCCCCGGCGGTGCCTCGGGAAGCAGCACCGCGGCACGGACAGGGAATCCTCCCGGTTTTCCCGGCTCTGGGGAGCAGGATCCCGCTTCTCTCCGCGCCCTCGGGGCGGTTTGGGAGGGGCTGGGGCAGCGTGGGACATCCCTGGGGGGTTCTGTGTCCRTCCAGGAGCTTCCTCCTCCAGCTCCTCATTCCCGGTGGGAAACCACCTCCTTTCCCTCTCCCAGATTTCTCCTCCCTCTTCCTCCCACCGGCACGCCCGGGAGCAGCCCGGGGTCCCTCGGCCRCCGCGTGGGGACGGAGCCGTCCCCCTCGTGTCCCTCCTCAGCCAGGGCAAGGCCTGGAGCGGTGGATCAGGGATGCGAAACAGGGATCAGGGAAGGAGGACGGAGCTTTTCAACCTTCCTGGGCCCTGGAAAAGCCGGGAAGAGCCCACAGGGATGTCACGGGGACAGCGACTGCCTCAGGCGGGCAACCGGTGGCTTTCTCCGCCAGGCGCCCGCTCCGTGGCAGGGCGGGAAAAGGCCGCTGGAATGGGAATGCCGGCGGGCTCCCGGCCTGCTCCCGGCTGGAATTCACCCGGAGCCGCTGCTGGGGAGGAAACGCTGCGGCCCAGCTCTCCGGGGGAGCCGGGCAGGGCTGATAAGGGAGTTATTTACAGCCCCGAGCCGGCTCCCGGCTCCCCTTGTGCCATCGCCTCCTTGTGCCCGCGTGTCCCACCCCTCGTCCTCATCCCCAAAATTTCGTCTTCCTGCCTCAATCCCGACGGGGAGCCTCGGGGTGGCACGCCCCGGGCGTCCTTGCCAGCGGCCCCCACCCCGGGAGAGCCGCGGCGCTGCTCCGATTCCAGGCCTCTCCCTTTATTTCCCCCCCCCCCCCGGAGGATCCCGGCGCTGGGATCCGTGAGGTGGGAGCCGGGGATGAAAGGGCCGTCCATGAATTATCCCCGCGGTGCGGACAGCTCTGGGGTGCCTCCGGGGAAACTCAACAATGGGAATGGGGCGGGGGGGAGAACAGCCCGGGCTTTTCTTCTCCCCGTTTTCCCCTTCGCCACTGGAAAAAAAAAGAAAAGGAGGAGGGAAAACGCAGCAAAAGGCAGCAAACACATTCCTCGCCTTTTCACATCCCCCTCCCCCCAGAACGGTGCGAAAATAATCCGTGGAAATTCAGATTTCTCCCGATCGGCCCCCACCCTGCAGCGCTCCCGAGGGACTCGGGGGGGGTTGCCTGCAGCATCCCGAGGCTTTCCCGGCTTTCCCCCACCCCTCTCCGGAGCGGGATCCCTATGCCCCGCGCGGCTCCGGGGTGGGAGATGTGCCCGCGGCGCTGCTATTTTCAGCGGCGACGCGTTAGGTCCTGTCAACAGGAGCCCTGACGCCTGGGAAAGGCTTCCCGGGATGGGAAGCACGTGTCCCGTCCCCCCCCCGCCCCCTCCCCGGGAATGGGAGGCCTGGATTAACCCGGTTCCTGCTCGGGGGAACAGCTCCGAGGGGCCCGGGGTGGGTGACAGGGGCGGGGGGGGCCGGGGTTTGGGGTGCTGGGATGGGATGGGATGGGATGGGATGGAGGAGGGGGAGTCTCTGCTGGAAGTGGGAGATGGGGTTGGGATGGAGGATTTGGGAGCGTTTGGGAGGGGGTGGCGCTGGGGCAGTGGGGAGTGGCAGTGTCACCCCCCCCAAAACAGGGAAGGGGTTCCCACCCTGGGGCCGCTCCCGGCCCAAGGAGCTCTCGGATCGTTCCCCGGGGCGTCCCGACCTGTTGCTCATTCCCGAGCGTTCCCGCACCGTCCCCAATCGCCTCTGATCGGGGGAGAAACGACGAAATGGAGGAAAAAGGCTCTTCCATGCCGCAATCCAGGCTTTTCCAGGGCTGCTGGGAGCGGAGCCAGCATCCTGATGGGCACGAGGATCTCCCCCACAGGGAATTCAGCGTTTCCCCCCACCTTTTTGTTTTCAGATTTTTAATTATTTTTTTTTTTTCCCAAATTGACCTAAATCCAAGCTGTTCCAAGCGGGATTTGGGTGGGTTTTGGGGGGGACGCTCCGCTCGGGAGGGGTTCGGGGCGGCAGCAGCTGCGGCTCCAAGCGGGAGGAGGGGAGCTGAGCTCGGCTCTGATTGATCTCCATCGTTTAAAATAACCACCCGGAGCCTGGATCTTCCCTTTCTGTAGGATGTGGAAAACCTGGAGAGGGGGAAGAGCGAAACAGCTCCGAGCGGGCGAGCGCCAAGTATTGCTAATTTATGATCAGAGAAGTGTTTTCAGTTGGAAGATTACAGGGAAAGGACCCGGCATTCAGCTCGGGAGAAATCTGTTTTCTCCGAGGGCTCGGGGTAAAAAGGCTTCCCCGCCGGGAAAATTGTGGGAACGCGGAGCACGCTTCCCCCAAAATTGCCGCCGGAGGAATTATTCCTGCCTACCTGTCCCTCCCCTGGTGCTTCCAGCTGAATGGGGAAGGTTTGGCTTTCCCTCCCTCGCCTCTGCTCGACAGCCCGAGCCGGAGGAGCCCGCGGGGATGCGCTTCCCCGCCAGGATTTGGGGTCACTGCCAGCCCCAGGAGCTTCCTTTAGGTTGTTTTTTTCCCACTTCTGGGTCGGGTGCCCAGAGCGGGGTGGGGGGATTCGCATTCCCTCTTCCCACACRCAGCATTTCCCGTGCTGGGAAGGCAGCGGAGACCCACGGGGGGTGGTCCACGTGTCCACCACGGCTTTTCCCCCGTGTCCGGCCGCGGGGTGAGTGACCCGCGGGGGGAGGGTGGCGGGGCCGCTGTGGCCGTCCCTGCCGCTGTCCCCGCCGCTGTCCCCGCCGCTGTCCCCGCCGCTGTGGCCGTCCCTGCCGCTGTCCCTGCCGCTGTCCCCGCCGCTGTCCCCGCAGCTGTGGCCGTCCCCGCCGCTGTCCCCGCAGCTGTCCCCGCCGCTGTGGCCGTCCCCGCGGGCTCGGCGGCGATGAGGTAATGAGGGTTTTACCGCAGTGGGCCGTGGGCAGCCTCGCTAAGCGGCCCCGGAGAGCTCCCGGGCGCGTCGGGAATGGATGCGCATCCCCCACGGATCGCCTTCCCCCCCTGCCGGGGCTCGCTCCGCCGCCTTCGCCCTGTCCCCTCGCGGTGTCACCCCACGAGCCCGCCCGGGCCAGCCGAGGGCGGGGGGAGAAGCGAGCCCGGCGGGAGCGGGGATGGGCTCCGCATCCCCGGGACGTGCCGGATGGTCCCTCCCGCCGGGATCGGGGACCCGTCACCCCCGCCCAGAGGTGGCCGCGGAGGGAGGGGAAGTGACGGCAGCGGGAGGCCGAGGTGTTTGGAAAAGGGACGGTGGGAGCGGATTTGCCCGGGATGGGCTTTTCCCTCCTGGGAGGCTCCTCCAGCTCCGTTAGAAGATTATTCTGATTTATCCCTCATTAATGGAACGGCGATCAGGTCAGGAAGGGCTCTGGTCACGCCCCAAAAGCTGCGGCTCATCCCCGCTCGGAGCTCGTGGCACAGACGGGATGAGATCCAGGCAGGGGAGGGAAACTGAGGCACGGAGGGAAAGGGGCGCTTCCCGAGGACTCGGCGAGACGTGGAAAAGGAGRGCAGTCCCGCACACCCCTCCGCGGCCTCAGGTTCGCCGCAGCCTCACCCGGCTCATCCGCGACTCCACGGGGATGGAGAGGCTTTGGGGGTGCTCCATGGGGCGGGAGCAGGGATGGGGCGATTTGGGTGAGAGTCCCACTCAGCACCTTAAACACCTTATCCCATTTTCCTGCCTGGATCCAGGGTGTCCAGGGTGCTGGGGACAGAGGGACCCCTCGGCCCCGCCGCGCCCGGGTTTGGCTCACTCGGCCCCGCCGCTCCGGCTCGCCCGGGGGGGCCTTGCCCCAGAAATCGATGGCTGCGCTCACGAATTATTGATTCCCGCGCGGATCGATGCCGCTGCCCCGCGCCTGCTCCGCTCCCGACGGCCGCCGGCAGCGGGATGGGGCCGGGAATGTGCTGCACCTGGATTTATTCGTCTTTGGAGTCSATCTATTTCGAATTTAAGCTGCTTTCCAGCCCCGAGCGGGCCATTCCCGCTGCAGGGACCTCGCGGGCGTCGCTTCGGGGGCGGCGGATTTCGGGAAGCGCCGGGAATGGGGGGCTGGGACGGGAGGCAGGCCCCACGAACAGGGATGTGGGGAATTTCTCGTGGAACACCGCAGCTCTGGGTGCTGGGATTATCCCTGCGATTCAAATCCTTCCCCCCCCCCCTCCCCCCCCACAATTGCGTAAGGAGCTGTCTGTGACTCACCGGCCCTGGGAGGGCTGAGGTGTGAAAATCCAGCTTTTCCGGTGCTTTTCCAACCTCGCTCCCTCCCGATGTCACCKCCCCGGGGTGGCGTGGGGACCCCCYGGCCAGCGAGACCCCCACCCAGCGTGGCCTGGGGGTGGTTTTGTCCTTGTCCCCGCRGCTCTGCCGGCGCAGGGGTGACCCTTTGGGGTCGATATTGGCGTGTCCCAGATCCCCGATCGACCCCTGCGGTGTCAGGCTTGATCAACATCCGCTGCCGGGCCTGGAATCGGGATAAAAACCCCCATTAGTTGGGATAAATGGGGGGACAGAGGGGCGGCGGTGCCAGGGATCCGCTTCGATCCCTGTTCCCCATCCCTGACATCGGCCCCTTTGGGAAAAGGGGCTTTGAATCGTTAATTAGTGGGGATTTTGGGATCGGTTTGGTGGTGTCCGAGGGGATGCGACTCGGSGGGAATTGTTCATCCTACCCCAAAGCGGGAAGAAAATGCGAAAATTGGGATTATGGAGAGGGGGAAATTCCCGCTGCGGCCCATCCCGGTTTTGTCCCGCAACGACAGGAGGGAGGCGACCTCCGGTGCCATTAAGCCGTTGCCTAGGAAAAAAAAAAACCCGGGAATCGATAACTAATTGGGGCCCCATCGATCCRCGGCCGCGCCGCTCCCRCTCTCCCYGGCGCTGGGAGCAGATGGAGAATCCCGGCGCTGGGGGTCTGGGACGATGCCAGCGCTTTTCAGGTGAAAACCGTGGAATTTTTCCTTAAATAAAGTGTGAAGTTTTTCCTTAAATAAAGCGTCGATTTTTCCTTCGACGGAGTAGGAGCGGCAGGGACAGGAGCCGGGAGGGTTTTGCCTCTCCGGGGCTTTCCCCGGAGCGATTTTCCCTCCCCGCGGCGCCAACTCGGACCCTCCGACCGCAAGAAAATTCCCCTTCCACGCCCCAAATCTGCCAGGCGAGCCCTGCTGGGAACCCTGGAAGTGCTTCCGGAGACCGGGAACGGAGAGATGGAGCCCGAGGAGGGCTGTCCGTGTTTTGGGGGGAACGTCTAACCGCGGGAATGAGACCGGGCCCGGCAGAGCCGATTTTTAGACAAATTTTTCTGGAAAAATTGGGATTTGTTCAAACTCRCCGTGTTTATGGCAAAAAAACCACATTGATCGCAACAGATTTCTGCTTCCACACGTTTGTTCTTTTTTCCAGGAGGGAAAGCAAAGCTTCCTGAATTGCTGGGAAAATCCCAGCCGAGCGCTTTTCCCGGCGGAGCAGAATCCGTTCCTSGGCCCCGAAATGGCTTTTTCCCTTTTCCTGAACGCGCTCCAAAATCCCCTTTGCAACGGAGCTGCGATCCCGATCCCGCTGGAAGGGCCGGGYGGGATCTCAGGGCGGATTAACCGGRATTAACCCCTCGCAGCCCGGGCTCTGGGATTTTCAATGTCCTCTTTTTCCTTTTCCCCCCCTTTCTTTTTCCGGGAGAGTTTTCCATCCCTGGAAATCCCAGCGATTCCTTCCCGGCGTGGAAATCGCTTCATCCGCGGGCAGAGGATATTAAAGACCCTCCACGGGGTCAGAGCAGCTCGGTTTCGTGCTGGTTTTTCCCTGATTCCCGCTTTTTTTCCGCGGGATTTTTGTTGCTCCCGCTCCGGCGGGTGACGCTGTGTGGCCAGGCCGTTTGTGGTTGGGCCAATCCAGCAATAATTCCCTGGAATGAGGCACGGGAGGGCGTTTTGGGTAGGGAGGGATCACCTCCATCCTTCYCCGAGCCTTTGGAATTCCAGGTTGRAAGTGCAGCCTCCGGGGGGTTTTCCTTGGGAGCCTCGCCAGAGCCCAGAGCAACTCCTTTATTAAACTGGCATTTCCATAGTTTTTTTTTCCCTATTAATCAAAGGAACTCCAGGTTTTGGCTTTCCTGGAGGTTTCCCAGCCCTTGGATGCTGGAGCAGAGCGAGGAGTCCCCAAATTCCCACTTGGAGCCATGGGAGGATCCAAAGAAATCTCTGGTTTGGTTCCGGACCCAAATAATTCTCCCAAATCAGCCTCTTCCTTCCCTTCCGTGAGCATTTCCGGGCTCAGGACGGGTTTGGATCTGGGAAGATGGGGATGGAATCAGGTCTGGGAATGCATCTGCTGGAGTCTGGCACTGGGATACTCCCGTTCCCACCCAGGGAAGAGCCAGGAGCTCTTCCAGCTCCGTGTGCCAGCTCCTTCCTCCAACTCCAGAGCCGCCAAACGCTTCCCAAGGAGCTGTGCCAGGGATCATCCCGCTCCCTGCTCCGCGCAGAGAAATCCCTTGGATGCAGGGGTGGGCACAACGCGGGGCCGGGTCCCGGAGCAGAGCCCTGGCCGGGTCCCGCCGCCGTTTTCCAGCCATTCTGCGGGATTTTGGCGCTTATCCTTCTTTTCCCGCTCCACGATCCCACAGCGGGTCTCCCACAGCTGGGAGAGGGAGCGGGATCCATCCCCACCCTCGGGAGSAGGGAGGGGAGTCGGGTGTTGGGGGATAACCCCGGGAATGGGGTGAGGACGCAGCTGGAAAAATGGGGCAGAGCTTTAGGGCCAAATCCCGGGATTTCGCAAACATCCTGTGGTGCTCCCTGTTCCTTCCCGGAGCAGAGGGAATTGCTGGGAATGCTCCGGAGGGCTCCAGTGGGTGGGGATGGGAATCCCAGCTTGGCCCCGAGGGGCTCGGGGTGGGTGGGGATGCGCTGGGRTTGTCTGTCCCTGGGTTTTTCCAGGGTTTCCGGCAGCCCCGGGATGGAATCGGGCACAGAGGGAAGAGCTGGGCGTGTCGCCTGCCCCAAACTATCCCAGGAAATCGGGGGGAGAAACGTGGAGCTGGGATTGAAACCTTGGCCTGGTCTGTGCTGCGGCTCCAGCACAGCCTCCACTCCAGCTGTGAGCGGGGGCAAATCCCATCCCATCCCATCCCATTCATCGCATCCCATCTCATCCCACCCCATCCCATCCCACCATACCCCATCCCATTCATCCCATCTCATTCATCCCATCCATCCCATCCCACCACACCCCATCCCACCCCACCCAATCTCATCCCATCCCATCCCATCCCATCCCATCCTATTCATCCCATTCATCCCATGCATCCCATTCATCCCATCCCATCCCACTCCACCCAATCCCACCCCACCCCACCCCATTCCCTGCCCCACCTGCATCCCCATGGATCCCCACGATCACCCCCGAGTGTTTTCCCCCGGGATCAGCTCTCCAGACCCTCATCCAACCCCCCGGACCATCCCCCGGCGACCATTCCCAAACTCCAGCGCAGCTTTTCCCGGGAAGGGCAGCAGCTCCCCAAACCCTTCCCTCCCCTTTATACCCCCCAAATCCCCCCCGGCATCTCCCTCCTCACCCCTTTCCGGACCCCGCGTTTTTTTCCAGGGATTTCTGTGGGATTTCGCTCCTGCTTTTTTCCCCTCTCTCCTTCCTTGCGAAACCGCTTTTCCTGCGAACTCTGACATGGAAAAAAAAAAAAACCCAGGAAGAAACGTCCCCCTTGTTCCGGCCCTTTTTCCAGTCACAAGGGTGAGCTGAGGCAAAACTTTCCATCCCCAGCAGGAACAGAAAGAGAGAGGGAGAAGTAACCCAAACTCCTTTAAAAAATCCCAAAAAATCAGCAAAGCCAGCGCTGCCTTTCCCGTTTTTTGGGAAAAAGCAGGGAATTTGCAGCGTTAAGGAGGAGGAGAGACTGGAATTCCTTGAGCTGGGAGGGGCGAGGGGAGACCCCGCGGGGGGGATTTGGGGATGGAAAACAGGGAATATCGGTGTGTTCCGCGTCCCTGCCGGGGGAGGGACACTGGGAGCCATCCCGGATCCCAGCGCCGGATCCAGGGATTTTAGGGGTTTTTTGGGGGTGGAAATGTGGTTTAAATACCCAAAGTCCTCATGCAACCTCAGGATTTGGGGAGCTGGGGCTGTGGGGACACCCCGRCCGAGGAGAAATGGGATCAAGCGTTGCTTTTCCGGTTGGGAATTGTCTGGGAGCGCCRGTGGAGCGAGGCCTTGGAGAGGAGAAGGGATGTTTGGATGCGGGGGGATTTTTTGGGAATTTTTRCTCTGCAGCCTCCTTGGCTTGACGGGGGCACCCAGGGGTGCTGGGGAGGGGTCGGATCCCTGTAGGGCGCTGGCAGGGAAAAGCACAATCCCGGATATCCCACGTGGATATCCAGGCTCAGCGGGAGCAGCGGGAACACAATTCCAACCTCCTCCAACCCCCCCCTGGAGCCGCTCCCAGCCCCGCAGCTCCGGGGACAGCGGCGACAGCCTTAAAAGGGGTGACAAGAGCTCCAGCCGTGGCAATTCCCCAAGAATTCCCTTCCTTTATCTCATTCCCGACATCGGCACCGCGCGCTGCCCCGAGGGCACCTCCGGRGCCGGGATGGGGCCGCTCGGGATGGCCCCAAGCTCCCCAGGGATATCGGCGTTCCAAATCCCTCTTGCCCAGCTTTCCCGGGAAGGTTGGATGTGGGGGAAGGCGAGGAGGAAAATCCCTCCATCCCTGGGGACGCGGAGATTCCCGGGAGCTGCCTCCCCTTCCCTGCAGGGAAGCGGCGCATGGAGCGAATTATTTCTAAATCCCCTAACTCCCGAGCCGTAATTTGGGACAAAGGGGAGAAAAATTAGGAAAACAAAACCCCCAGAGGGGTGTGGGCAAATAAATGCAGGCAAAAATAGACATCCAGGCCGCCTGGAATGGCAGAGACGGGAAGGGTTTGGGTTGGGAAACGTCTCCCAAAGGGGCTTTTCCAAAGGCTCCCAGCGCCTCGGGGGGGGGCCGAGGGATGGGGGTGGTGGGGTTTGACTTGACCAAAATCCTGATGTTGAAGCCCCACAGAAGGGACCCCCAGGCGGGGGGACATTCCTTGGAGCTCTCTGCACGATTCCCACATGGATTTATGGCCTCGGATCCCTCGGATTTAACAGGTTTGGGGGTCACCACCCCCGCGGGGGGCCAGCGGGGCCGGGTGACACCGCCCGGCACGGCCCCGGCGGCACCGGCTTTTCCCACATCCCGCGGTTTTCCCACATCCACGCGGCCCCGGGATGTGGGATGGTGAAATGTCCCTTCCCTATCATCCCCCTCCTCCCGGTTTATTTTGAGCCTTTTCCCGGCTCGTGCTGCCGCGGGACTCTCCGGGAGCCCACGGGCGTCTCCGTGCGTCCCGCCCCGTTCCCGGCTCCGGCGCCCCCAGCCCATCCCTGAACCTTCGTCCCTGCGGCGGTGCCGGGAAACAGCTCCATAAATCACCGGGAAGCCTGGAAATGAAAACCATTCTGGTGACGAATGGGGGTTCGTTTCTCTTTCAAGGAGAGGGATCGGGGAAAGAGCAGGGCAGGGGGAGCGGGAAGAAGGAGGTTTCCCTGCGTTTCCCACTGGTGACAAATCGGGGGATAAAGGCCGTGGGATGAGAGCTGCTGGGAGAGGGAGAACCGAGGGAATGCTGAGCATCCCTCGCGGGGATGGAGGGAATTTGGGAGGGTGTGAGGGTTTCCCGCGCGATTCCGCGGTTTTGTGTTGCGCTGCTCGGGGTGGTGCTCGCCCCAGAGAGGTTTTCCTGGCCATGGTGTGGGCCAGATCCGCAAGGAAATGTTATCCCTGGATCTGGGTTGGGGGTGATTATCCATCGGCCTCGCCAGGGCCTGCAGCGCCCACGTCCTGGGGCATCCCAACCCTGCAGTGCCCAAATCCCACAGCACACAAATCCTGCAGCAACTGCATCCCACAGCATCCCAATCCTGCAGTGCCCAAATCCCACAGCACACAAATCCCGCAGTGCCCAAATCCTGCAGCAACTGCATCCTGTGGCATCCAAATCCTACAGCACCTACATCCTGCAGCGCCCAAATCCTGCAGCGCCCAAATCCCACAGCATCCAAATCCTGCAGTGCCCAAATTCTGCAGCACCCACATCCCACAGCATCCAAATCCTGCAGCACCCACATCCTGCAGTGCCCAAATCCTGCAGCACCCAAATCCCGCAGTGTCCACATCCCACAGCACCCAAATCCTGCAGCAACTGCATCCCACAGCATCCAAATCCTGCACCACTCACATCCCGCAGCATCCACATCCTGTTGCGTCCAGATCCTGCAGCAACTGCATCCTGCAGCATCCAAAGCCTGCAGCACCCACATCCTACAGTGCCCACGTCCTGCACCACTCAAATCCCACAACATCTGCATCCTGCAGCGCCCAAATCCTGCACCACTCACATCCCGCAGAACCCACATCCCACACCTGTGTCCCGCAGCACCTACATCCCACAGGACCCACATCCCACAAAACCCACATCCTGCAGCGCCCAAATCCTGCGGCACCCAAATCCTGTGGCACCCAAATCCTGCAGTGCCCAAATCCTGCAGTGCCCAAATCCCACAGCATCCAAATCCTGCAGTGCCCAAATCCTGCAGCGCCCAAATCCTGCAGTGCCCAAATCCTGCGGCACCCAAATCCCACAGCATCCAAATCCTGCAGCGCCCAAATCCTGCTGCGCCCAAACCCTGCAGTGCCCAAATCCTGCGGCACCCAAATCCTGCAGCGCCCACATCCCACAGAACCCACATCCCGCAGCACCCACATACCAAAGAAACCACATCCTGCACCACACACATCTCACAGCACCCCCACCCTGTTGCACCCAAATCCTGCAGCGCCCAAATCCTGCGGCACCCAAATAACGCAGCACCCACATCCCACAGCACCTCCATCCCACAGCAACCACATCCTGCGTCACCCACATCCCACAGCACCCACACCCCAAACACCCGTGTCCTGCAACACCCACGTCCCACAGCACCCACATCCCAAATGCTTGCGTCCTACAACACCCACACCCTGCACCCTGTTGCATCTGCCTCCTCCAGCACCCAAATCCTGCACCACTCATATCCCCCAGAATCCACACCCCACAGCAGCTGCATCCCACAGGACCCGCATCCTGCAGCACCCAAATCCTTCAGCACCCAAATCCTGCAGCGCTCAAATCCTGCACCACTGACATCCTGCGGAACCCAAATCCTGCAGAACCCAAATCCCACAGAACCCAAATCCCACAGAACCCGCATCCTGCAGCACCCAAATCCTGCAGCACCCAAATCCTGCAGCACCCAAATCCTGCACCACTCACATCCCCCAGAATCCACATCCTGCAGAACCCACATCCCACAGCACCTGCATCCCAACAACTCCTGCATCCCACATCACCCCCATCCCACAGCACCCACATCCCACAGCACCCTCACCCCTCAGCACCTCCATCCCAAAAACTCCTGCATCCTACAGCACCTCATCCCAGAGCAACCGCATCCTGCACCACGCACATCCCACAGAACCCGCATCCCAACAGCTCCTGCATCCCACAGCACCCTCACCCCTCGGCACCTGCATCCCAACAATTCCTGCATCCCAACAATCCCTGCACCCTCGCCCCTCAGCCCCAGCTTGGCTCCCGCCGGCCCCGCAGCCCCCGTGGGCTCGGGAAGCAGCTCCCGCAGCCAAGGGGCAGCTTTGCGTGGAATGACTTCAGGATCTGGCCCCAGGTTGGCGAGGATGGGCGCTTGGATTAACGAAGCATCMGTGATCCAAGTCACAGGGCATTTCCGGGGATTAATGAGGGGCTGGGAGGGGTTGGCGACTTGGGACGAGGCCAGAAATCCCATTTACCCCGAGCGGAGCCGAGTCCCAGCGCGCTCTTCGCGCCAAGGTCGGCAGCACCTTTTCCAGCCAATTTTAAAAATTATTATTAATAAGAACAATCGAGCGCTGGAATTGGATTCTCCTTCCCGCCAGGGCCGTGATGCTCGATCCCCGTGGAGAGGGGAGGGGGATGGATGCCCCTCCTATGGAAAACGGCCATGGAAAGAGCA
Source organism: Amblyornis subalaris (assembly GCA_018881555.1). Classification (NCBI taxonomy): domain Eukaryota; kingdom Metazoa; phylum Chordata; class Aves; order Passeriformes; family Ptilonorhynchidae; genus Amblyornis; species Amblyornis subalaris. The sequence goes on along the minus strand of JACAXG010000081.1, from coordinate 46,346 downwards.
TCCCTCTCCCCCAGGAGCCCTTTCCCGGCTCTCCCGGGGATGGGAGGGTGTTGGGGACACTCCTCGGCCTCTCCTGCCATTCCCACCGGGATGGCGACCCCGGGAAGGGCCGGGAAGCGATGGGGCAGGGACAAGGCGCTCCCGATCGGAGCAGGATGCGGCCCCCGGCGATTCCCAGTGATGGATGTTTGCGGGTTGCCGTGGCAACGGAGGAGCCGGGCTAATCCTTGGCTTTCCTGCCTCCAAAGGGGAGAAAGTTTTGGGGCTCCTGACGGCGGGCGGGAGCGGCGCGGCGGGAATGCAGCGGGATAAGGCGGGAATGTGGCGGGATAAGGCAGGAACGCGGCGGGATAAGGCGGGAATGCCGTGGGAGCGGCACCATGGGATGCTCGGGCTCGGCCGCCGCCGCCCCCGCGCGTGGGCAAGGACACAAAAACATCCACAAACACCGGGAAAAATCCTCCCCAAACCCGTCCCGAGGAGCGGGAGAGCCCCTGGCTCCCGCTCCCCGTTGCCATGTGGAGCCGACGGATCCTGCCCGAGATTCCAAGGACAATGCTCCTGTTTGGGATCGCTGGTTGTTTGCAGGCCCCATCTGTGCCCCTGCCTTCCCCGTTACGGGGACATTCCAGTGCAGCACCAGGATGCAGCCCTGGATGCTCCCCCTGGGCTCCGGGGATGCAGCTTTGGGGTGGAAACAATGCCTGGGGCAAGAAGATCCCAAACACACCGGAGCRTTCCCAGGTGGAATCCAGGCCCCGGGCAAATCCTGCCCCTGGCTTTCCCCCTCTTCCCGACCCCGGGAGAGCAGCCCTGGTTGCCCTGGGTGCCGTGGGGAGGAACATCCAGCCTGGAGAGCATTCCCAACTCCCGGCCAAGGCGACACCTCCAGCCAGGAGCTCATCCCTCTCCCGATCCAAGAGGGAACCCAGCAGCCAGGGACCATCCCCGCCCTCCCCAACCCTGCTGGAAACCCAGCCCTGCTCCCGGAGCCTCTCCAGCCGCCTCTGGAGCTGCTCCTCCYGCTCCCCCTCCTTTTTCTGGGAAGCTTTCCGGCCGCTCGCTGTTGGTGATCAATCATTTGGGTTTAATTGCCGCTGCTCCGGCTGGCCCGGGCTCCGAATCCAGGATTCACTGCCTCTTGGCTGCTTCCCTCAGGATGGAGAATCCYGGACCAGGAGCAGCTTGGGGCAGCGGGAGGGGCAGGTTTGGGATGCCGGACCAGGAACCAGGAGCTCCCCGGTCCCGCTTGGAAACGGGATTTTGGTTCAAGCGCTCCGGGTTTGATCCCAGATGGATGGAAGAGCTGCTGGCAGCACCAGGGTGGCCCGGGGGGCTCCTGGGGGGTGACACGAGGTGGCCACATGGGTGTCACACCAGGGCCTGTCCCAGCGGGGCAGAGGGGACCGTGGGCGGTGCCCTGGTGAGCTGTGGCACGTGTGACAACGGCCTCGGGCGTCCCGAGGGTCCGGCTGCTCTTCCTGCCTTTCCCAAACTTCCCCAGGGCAGGGGATGAGTTGGGATGTCTGTCCCCTCCTTCTGGACAGCTCAGCCCCCTGCCGAGCCTGGGAGCAATGGGAATTTTCACCTCGTTCAGCCTTGRGAGTGGGGGGATTGGTGTCCCAAGTCCCAGTGTCCTAGGTCACAGTGTCCCCACAGATYGCWCTGGGAGCAATGGGAATCTTCACCTYGTCCAGCCTTGGGAATGGGGGATCAGTGTCCCAGCTCCCAGTTTCCCCAGATCCCACTGGGAGAAATGGGAAACTTCACCTCTTCCAGCCTTGGGASTGGGGGATTGGTGTCCCACCTCCCTGTATCCCAGCTCCTGGTGTCCCAGATCCCAATTTCCCCAGATCTCTGGGAGCAATGGGAATCTTCATCTCGTCCAGCCTTGGGAGTGGGGGATTGATGTCCCAGCTCCTGGTGTTCACAGATCCCACTGGGAGCAATGGGAATCTTCACCTCATCCAGCCTTGGGAATGGGGGATCAGTGTCCCAGTTCCCAATGTCCCCAGAGTGCAGTGTCCCATCTCCTGGTGTACCCACAGATCCCACTGGGAGCAAYGGGAATCTTCACCTCGTCCAGCCTTGGGAGCGGGGGATTGGTGTCCCAGCTCCCGGTGTCCCCAGATCCCACTGGGCGCAAACCTTGGGATGAGCACACGCTGGGAGCAACTCCACGGCTGCAGCAGCAAATCCCAGGAGCAGTGGGAAAGCTGTGAGCGTGGAAAGCAGGGAGCAGACCGGATTTGCAGCCAGAAGCCACAGCATTCCCTCCATCCCAGCCTGGCTCTGCTGACCCCTCGCTCCCTGGGACAGCCTTCCTGGGAATTCCAACAGTTTTGCCGGTGAAGCAGCTTCATTCCCGGGCAGGATTCCCGGGCAGTCCCGAGCTCCACGTGGCCTCTGTATCCTGCGGTGCCACRAGGAGAGCCCCGGCCCCGGCTCCGGAGCCACCCGCGCTGCCCTGCTGGATGATCGAAACCCTGAGCGACAGCCACGAATATTTAATCACTTCTTCATYGAAAATTTACCCTGATTTGAGCTGGCGAGGGCTGAGACAGGGCCTGACGGGGCCGGGCAGGGCAGGGGACAGCCGGGAGAGGGTCATCCAGCCGGAGGGAGCCATAAAGGATCGGGAATTCAGGATGCCACAGCCCCGTGGACAAGGGGATGCCCTGGGGATGGGACCCTCCTTGCCGGGCAGGGTTGGGGTCAAAAGCCACCCCGGTGTGGTGGTGCCACCAACTCCTGGTCACCGTCCCCGTCTGCCCCGGGGAGGGCACAGATGGGCTCAGCCCAATTCCCAGTCCCACATTCCAGGCTCGAAGCCATCCCGGAGCCTGCCAGGACCCGACACGGTGTCGGACGAGCCGGTGGCCGCCGGCCGGGCTGGGGGTGGCCCCGTCCGGACCCGGCGTGGCCATGGCTTGGGGGGTGGGCACGGGGACAGCCCAGCTTTGTCCTCGCTGGCCAGAGGGGCCGGCTCGGTGGCCCGGGGCCGCCGGCAGCAGGGGGTGGGAAAGGCCGCCCTACTTAGCGGGATTTACGTAAGGAAGCATCTCCACGGCAGGGTGGGAAAACAGACGGGAATGGGAAGCGCTGCCTGGAGGGGAATCCCTGCGGGTGGGGGAGGCGGCACCCGGGACCCGGAGGGGCGCAGCCGCCCCCTGCTTTGTCCTCAGGGGTCCCCGGGCAGCGCTGCCCTTCCCCCGGGGGACACCGCCAGCTCCTGTCCCCCCCTACCCGCCCTTTGGAGCCTTCCCATGGCTAATTAACATCCATWTATTAATTGGCTCCGCGCTCAGCTCGCGCAGGGCTGGCCCAGCGGCGTTTGGGGTGGGCAGCRGGGGTTTTGGGGCTCCGGCACATCCCAAAACCCGGGATACGCTGGGATTTTGCGGGAGCCCTTCCCCGCGTGGCCCGCGGTGACCGGCGGGCTGGAAGGGAGCCGGGAGAGCGGCACCTCGGCCAGCAGGTCCGCTCCCCTTATGGAAAGGCATGCGGGAGCGGGCTCGGGATGTGTTTATTCCTGTCAGAGCCCTTGGCCCGCGGCAGGGAGCGGGATTAATCCGGGAGGAGCGCGCACCTGCTGCCAAGTTCCCCCGAGAGGCACAGGAGGCTGCGCTGGGGTGGCCCCGGGCCACCGGGGGGTCCCGTTGGAGGAGGGGGTGGCGGGTGGTGGGGGAGACACTCCTCGCCATGGGGGCCACAGCGGCTGCGAAGTGGAGGGAAGGGAAGAGAAATCCCCGGAATTCGGAGGCTCTGGGAGCGGAGCTTTGGGACGCRCAGCACATTCTGGTCGGGGCACTGCCGCAGCCGGGCTGGGCCAGCAGCGAGGGCTCCGCAGCTCCAGCCAGGCAGGAATCGGGGGAGGATATCCCCGAAGCCCCATTCCCGGCGGATCTCCCGGGAAGGGGCACGGGGGTGACACGCCAGCGGCCGGCGGGGCACGGAGCCCCACTGGAACCCGGGCACGGAGCCCCACTGGAAACCCTCCACGCGTCCCCTGCGCTGCCCTCGCCCACGCCCAGGCTCTGCCAGCCCCCGGCTCTTCCCGGCCGGGCTGCGGGAATGCTGGAAGTGCCGCTCCGTCCCACCGAAGGGCGGCTGACGTGGCCGGCGACTGCCGGTGGAAGGGCAGGCTCGTGTCGYGGTGGCCCCGGGGCTGCCGGTGGCCCCGGGCCAGGGCGGGCGGYGGGAAGGGCTGGAGCTGAGCTTGTTCCCCGAGCCCGGCGCGGCTGAGCCCCCAGAGCTCGCTTGGTGTYGTAATTCGCGGTTGTCATTCCTCGGGTGGCTCTCCCGGGGTGACACGGGGACACGGGCACCTTCTGTCCGTCCTGCTGACCTCCGTCCACAGCCCTGGGACTCTCCACGTCCATTATCCATGGATTTCCTCACAATCATCCACCTCACTGTCCCCCATCCACCCGCCCAGGTGCTGCCCTGGGGCCCAGGGGGGTGTTTAGGGGATTGCTCCAGGCTATCCTCACCCTCCTCAGGCAGGCAGCAGCACCCGAAATCCCTCCTTGGGAGCCGCCCCGGGGACTCAGGGATGCAGACCCCAGGCCCCTGCCCCCAGCCTGGCTCCGGGGGGCCGGAAAACACGGGAATGTCGACGGGAAAAGGCGATTTTGTGAGGACGGCCCTGCCTTACGCAGAAATCCGTCCCCTCTAAGAGCAGGGTCCAGGTCCCTGCCACAACCCCATCCCGGGGGGGGGGGGTCTGCTCGCCCAGCCTGGAGCGGGCCCAGCCCCCGGGAGAGCTGGGAGCAGTCAGCCGATCCCGGCGTGAGTCACCGGCGCTTCCCTGCCGCCCAGCCATAAACAGCCATCGCGGCTTAGCACTTGCGTCCCAGTTTCCCGTGCTGTTTACATTGATCTGCCTTCCAGGCTTTGCTTCGCTCCAGTTTTTAAYGTAATTTCACCAGCCATTAGCCCAGAACGCCGCTCCGCCCCTCCCTCGCTCCACGGCGGGTTTTTTTTCCCTGAATTTCTCCACTCGGGATCCGCGGGGAGGCTTCGGTTCCGAAGGCCTCGATGGTTTTGGGGACYCTCGGCGCGACCTGGCGAAAGAGGAGGGAGCTCAGGGTTTGTGCCTCACCAAAACCAGCCCAATTGTGGCAAAACTGCCGGAAAAAAAAACCAGCCCTGAGAGAGCCCTCGACCTCCTGGAAGCCTCGAGCTGCTGCTCCAAAACCCTGGGAATGACCCCACGGCCTCACCCGGTGATTTCCTGGGGGGCCTGGGGGTGTGCGTGGGGAGGTCGTTTCTTTCCACGCAAAGGGAAAATGAAAGGCTGAGGCACGGCAAGGCTCTCACTTCCCTAAAAGTTAATTATAGCTCCCAGAGCTTTCGGGGTCGAGCAGCTCTCGGGGGCCTCGAGGTGGGAAACTGAGGCGCGGGAGCCCTGGCCTCGGTTTGGGGAGGTTTGGGAAAGGGATGTGCTCCTCTAACCGTCTGCTGGTGGTGGTGGTGCCACGGGATGGGGGATACTTCCCGCGCACCCGCCAGCTCCGCGGAGCASCCGCGGCACGGGGAAAAATCCCGGGAAAAACGGGGTCCCGCTCCCGAAGCTTCGGAGAGGAGCCGAAGCCGCCGGTCTGGAGCGATCCCTTCGGAAGGGCCGCTCCAGCGGCGGCTCCCGCGGGGCCCGGCGGCCGTGACGAGGCGCGGGCAGGCGGGGACACGGGGCCGGGGGCGAGCGGGGACAGCGGGGACGGCGGCGCCGCGTCACGCCGAGCGCGGCTCCTCGGGCGGCGGCGGCCACGAGCTCCGCAGCACTCCCAGAGCCTGGAAAAAATGCCCAAATCCCKCTTGTCCCAAAGCCAGGAAGCCACCCGCTGTCCCCCCCGCCCYGGCCGGGCACGGGGGCTTTGCCACGGGGTCGGGCGCTGCCTTCATTAGTTGCGATCTCATTAATTACCGCGCTGCCGCCTCTTCCGAACAGATCCGGGCGTCCAGGCGCTAATGAACAACTCCAGCAATTAATTGCAGGGGTGAGTCCACTCCTAATTAGGAGCAGATTTAGGGAATGAGCGCTGGGAGAGCTCCTTGGCTGCTGGCTGAGCGCGGGCTGGGGATTAAAAGCGGGAGCGGGGGGGTGGGTTTTAATGAATAATTGAGGACTTGATTAAGGCCGAGCTCGTGCGCTGGGGGAAGTGGAGCCGGGGATGCTGCCGCGGTTCGTGTCCCCAGCGTGGGCTGGGGGATCGGGSTGGATCCAGCCGGGATCCAACCCGGATCCAGCCCGGCTGGGAGCTGCTCTGCTGCCAGGAGAGGAGGTGTGGAGGTGGCCGGGAGCCGCGGGGTGCCCAGCTCTGCCAGGGAGCTCCAGCAAGGCTCCCCGTGGGTGGGAAGCTTTTTGCCAGCTGCTTCCAGATTCCCAAAAAAATCCTTAAACCTCTGAATTTTCCACCGTGTTGTYGGCGTGGTACCTGGAGGGGGGAGGGACAGGGCTGTCCCTTTGGGGTGTTTGGACGCTCCAGGCCGGGGTCTGCCTGTCCCCTTGGGCAGCAGCYTCGCCTCTGCTGCTCCCGGCTCTCCCTAATCCCAGGAAAAGGGGGATGCTGCATCCACGTCCCTCCCTGTCCCCGGCTGGGCCCAGCCCCTGCGCGATGGTGGCCGCGGATGGTCCCTGCCGGAGTCGGGAGCGGGGGAATGGGGCGCTTTTCCCTGTGGATCTGCCATGCTGGGAGCAGAATCCAAGCGATCCCTGCGCTGTGCCGGTGCCAGAGGTGATGCTCGCCCTGCACGGGCCGGGCAGGGCTGGGGGGGGGGGGGACAGCTGGAAATACCAAAACCCAACCCCCAAACCAGCGGCCAGAGGCCGGACAAGTTTCCATCGGCGCTGGGTCACTGGAAAATCTGAGTGGGGAGCGAGAGGGAAGGAACCAACTTCTGCTTTCTGATAGCAGTTCCCGCAGGGGGTGGGAGGCAGGGAGGGAGTTACTCATCGCGGGCACAGAGCGCTGCCGCACCCCCGGGCCCTCTCGGCTCCCTTTTCCCTCTAAAACCCCTCTGGAATGACGCTCGCGGCCGGCTCCGTGTCCCAGCGCCGCGGGGCTGCTCCTCGGGCGATGACGAGTGACAAAAAGCGTGTGATGCGTCCCAAAGCCGGGCACCCACCRGCCGGGCTGCCCCAGGGAGCCGGCCCGGCCCGGCGGCTGCTCCGTGCCCTCTGTGCCCCGGGATTTGGGTGGAAAAGCGCGTTCCCGGTCCCCGCTCAGCACCGGCTAGGGAAGCAGGAGCGCAGGGAGAATGGGAGGAAGGATGTTCGTCACGGGGGGAGCGGGACAAAGGGCGAGCGAGGGGCTGCGAGCCGAGCGAGSCCGGAGGGTCCGATCCTTCCCGGTCCCTCCTGGATGGCCCGCGGGGAATCTCTGCCTCCCGGCCCTGCTGCCTGCTTGGATTCCTCCTCGCCCGGGTTTGTCGGGAAGAGCAGAGCCCGCACCTTGCAGCCGCGGTGCCCCGAGGGGCCGCACGAACGCTTCTCCTCCTCCTCCTCCTCCTCCTCTTCCTCCTCCTCCTCCCCGTCTGCTCGCGGCGCTGCCCACAGCTCCTGCCTGCAGGGAGAGGCTGTTCCCAGCGCCGTGCCCGGGAGATGGGATCCGCAGCCAATTCCCAGCTCGGCAGAGCAGAGCCGTTCCCGCGGAGCTCGAGGGAGAGGCCAGGCCTGCGCTCCCCAAAGGTTTGGCCCCCGCAGAGCCCAGGGCGGGCGCTCGGCTCGGGACCACCCTACAAACCCCGGGATCGGGAGTCACGGCCGCGGGAAGGAGCTCCAGGGATCCCAGAGCATGCGGGACACAGCCCTGGGAATGTTGTCATGGAACCCCGGAATGGGTTGGGTTGGAAGGACCTTAAATCCCATCTCATCCCAGTCCCTGCCACGGGACACCTTCCACCATCCCAGGCTGCTCCAAGCCCCGTCCAACCCGGCCTTGGGCACTTCCAGGGATCCAGGGGCAGCCACAGCTTCTCTGGGCASCCTGTGCCAGGGCCTCCCCACCCTCCCAGGGAGGAATTCCTTCCCAATATCCCATCCAACCCTGCCCTCTGGCAGCGGGAGGCCATTCCCTGTGTCCTGTCCCTCTATCCCTTGTCCCAAGTCCCTCTTCAGCTCTCCTGGAGCCCCTTYAGGCMCTGGAAGGGAGTCCAAGGTCTCCCATCCAGAAACCTCCTCCAGATGCCAGCCCAGCCCTGGTGCCCTTTGCCACCCCACTGAAACCTCCCTGCGCAGGGTGGGGGCTCTTCCCAGCAGCGCTTCCATCACCACATTTCCTTCTCTGGGATCAGCCAGCTGGGCACACCTGGACTCAGGTGTGTATCATCCGGGAGCACATCTGGACTCAGGTCTGTGTCTGGGAGCACCCCCGGACACATTCCCACCTCCAACACCCGCCCTGGATCTTTTCCCTTTAAAACCTCAACAGGCAGCATCCCATTCCCACAGAAATCCTTCACTCCTTGTCCCATAGGCCACAGCATCCCCTTCCCGGGATTTAGGGCAGGCTTCTCCCTCCCCCCCCTGCCCGCACACCGCGTTGCCTTTCCTTCCCAAAGCCTGTGTTTCTTTTTCCCCTGGGATCTCTCCTCCAGCCTCATCCATCCCCATCCTTCCCGGATGAGCCGTGTCACGCCTGACCCGGGGTCACCGGGAGCCGCCGGGGCCGCTGCCAGCCCGGCCCGTGGCCCTCGTTATCCCACTGCTCCTCGGGATCCAGGGATGTGCCAACCCCTGGGGCCTGTCGCGTCCCGTACGGAGCGGAGCGGGGCTGGGCAGGGAAAAGGGGAGAAGGGAGAGAACACGTTGGCGGCACCGGGAATGAAGGGCAGGTTCCCACGTCAGAGCCGGGAGCCGGGATCAGCTGTCTCAGCAGGCAGCGGGGACAGGAGCTGCTGGCGTCACCGCTGCCGGGAGACACGGGCACGGCGTGCGGGGGGGACGGGAATCCGTGCCAGAGCCGCGGCAAAACCTTCCCGGCTCCGGGGAGCCGCGGATCGGGGCCGGGGGTGAATCCTGCAGCCCGGCGGGTTCATGGCTGAGGATGGAAAATCCCCCCAGGGTCACCAACGTGTGGCCGATCCCCACCTTGTCACTGAGCGCCACGTCCAGGCGTTCCCTGGACACCTCGGACACCTCGGACACCTACAGGGATAGAATTCCAACCCCCCCAGGGCAGTTCCACCCTTTCCACGCAGAAATTCCTCCCGACGTCCATCCCGACCCTTCCCGCGTGCCGGGAGCAGCGCCCTGCCCAGCAGGCGGGCGGGATGTCCCTGTCACCATCCCAAGCCAGGCAGGGATCTGCTTTTCCCAGCCCGGCATTCCTGGATGCCAAAATCCCGGGGCTTGCTGCCTGCGGGGAAAACTCTGCCCTCATCTTTGCGGGGATGCGCCGGAGGGTGACGGTGGCCGTCTCCCAAATCTCCCAAATCTCCCAAATCTCCCAAATCCCCAGCTCCGGCAGGTGTCCCGTGCCTTGGCCGCTTCCCAGCGGATCCCCATCCTTCTCCCGGCGTGTCCGGGCCGTGCTGCCGGCTCTGCCTCCCTCCCCCAGCGCTCTGCAGACGCCGTGAGCTCCCTCTCTCCCTGTCATGACTCATTCCTCTCTCGCCAAGGCTGGAATTCTTAAAGAAGCCCCGGGAGGCGCGGAGGGTTCGGTACCCGCAGAGGCTCCCGGCAGGTGCCAGCCGGCTTTTCCAGGCTGGATGCGGGCACGGGAGGAGGGATGGGTGGATGGGGACGGTCGAGGAGCGCTCAGCATCCGGGATGAGGCAGATGGAGGCAGGCTTGGGGCTTGGAATGGGGCCCCAGGCTGGTGCGGGATTGTCCCCGTGCTCGGCCCCTGGAGGCAGCAAGGATGGGGATGCTCCAGCCCCTGCAAAGTCCCTGGGAAGGACCAGCCGAGAGCTGCGAGGGAAAGGGAAAATATTTCGGGCTCAGGAGGATCCCCTGCAGGTTCTGAGCAGTCCTAATCTTCCCCTCTGGCTCCAGGGATGGAAATGTTTGTGGAGGACGGGGAATGGCTCCACTGCCCCGGCCCTGGGAGTGCCCCAGGCCAGGCTGGACAGGGCTTGGAGCAACCTGGGATAGTGGGAAGTGTYCCTGCCYGTGGGGGATGAGCTTTAAGGTCCCTTCCAACCCAACCCATTCCAGGATTCCATGAAACGGCCTTGACTTCCCTCTGCTCCAGCTTTGCTGATGCTCTCCCAGGAAGGAGACGAAGCTGCTGGGTGACATTTTCCGGGAGCTCCTTCCCTGCTTCCCCTCCCAGCAGGCCGAGGAGGGCCAGGAAGTGATGGGGACCCACCAGGCCGGCTCCTGGGCCCCTCTGGATAGCGGGAGCTGCTGTTTGGACAGCGATAGGAGCGGCGTTGGCTCTGGGAACGCCAGGCTGAGGGATCCGGCCGCATCATCCCGCCGGGATCCCCGGGATCGCCTCTCCTGCCCCACCACCCCGCCCAGCGGCACCGGGGAGGGGGATTTGTGGGGTGCGGGGCGCCTGAGCGACCCCAAACCCACGGCTCACCCCCTCCCGCAGCCCCGGCGCGGCTTTCCSGGCCTTATCCGCCAGCTTTTCCCGGTCAATATTTGCGCTCCGCGTTCCCCAAGGAATTCCCGGTGCCTGCCGCGGGCCCGGCGCGCTGCCAGCGGCACCTGGCAGGGGGAGGCCATCGCCCCCGGGTCACGCCCGCGCCTCCCGGAGCGAACTCCCAACATTCCCAGGCAGCCGCAGGGACCCTCCGGAGCCCGTGGGTGCGGCCACGTGCTCCGGGAGGAAAGTTTCTCCTGCGTTCCTGTGATTAATTCCTTCCTCCCACCACGGCCGCCCGCGGTCCCCATCTATATCCACGGCTCCCCACTCCTCCTCGGCTGTGAAATATTTATAACCCCCTACATTAGGGCCCTTCTTCTTCTTTTTTTTTTTTCCCTTTCTCCCCCCTGCCTTCCACCCCGGGCTCCCCGGCTCCTGCCGAGCTCCGGGAGCCGCTTCGTTTCCATAAATCCAGGCGAGCGGAGAAGCTGTGAGGAATAATTTAGGTGTTTTTTTTTTTTGCCGGGGGAACGCGATGCTTTTTTTGATTGCAGCCTCATCTGCGGCTCCTCGGCGATGCATTATTGATGGTGATTATCCCAACAAAAGAGCCGCTCCCGGTTTGTTTTCCCGGGGATGCGCTTGGAAGCGCCGATGGCTTTCCCTCCTCCCCGTTTTCTGGGGTGAGGTCACCTTTGCATCCAACGCTTTTCCCACCCGTTTCCACCCCTCCTGTGGGTGTTGAGGCCTTCCCAGCTCGGCCCTGTGGCGTCAAACCCAGTGATGTCCCTTAGCGTCACTCAGAGCCCCCCAAGCACCTTAAGGTGGGGTTAGGGGGGGTTTTGGCCTTTTTGGAAGCAGGAATCCGGAGGATCCTGGAGGATCCTGGAGGAGGGAAATGCCTGGAGGCTCCGAGTGGCTTTGCTGGAGCTCCACGTGTGGTACAGTGKCTGCTCCTGGCGCGTTCACCACCATTTGGCCTCCAAACCCAGGATTTTGGGAGCGTGTTGGATCCTGTTCCCTTGGAAGCGCTGCCCCAAAAAAGGCCCTGCTGGGGTCATCCCTGCCCTGGCTGTGCCATCCCATCCCTCCCCATCCCGGGAYTTTAGCCGCGCGGGGTGACGCTCCGCCATCCAGGCTGGCACCGGGACACCTCCAGCCCGTTTTTCCCCGCATTCCTGGAAGGAACGAAGGCAGGAAGGAAGGCACCAAAGCAGGGCTCGGCAGCTCCGCCGCCTCCCCGGCTCGGGGCTGCCAGCTCGGCGCCGTCACCCGCGTCCCCTCCCTCTCAGCACCGCCCACCGCGCCGGCACCGCCGCCCGCGGGGGCTTTCCTCGGGGACCAGCGAGGTCCTCGAGCTGTTACCGCGCCGCCAACACCGAGCACGAGGTTCCCCCCCTCGATGCGAGGAACGAAACGAGGTCGCAACCGAAAGGGGGGGAAAAAAAAATCAAAAATGTTCCTTTCGGGGAGGGAGCTGAGGATCGCGGGGTTTTCCCCCGTGGAGAGGTTTCCCCGAGGATTCCTCCTCAGGAGGGGATCCCACCGGTGCTCTGGGGTGSGGGGGGTGGCCCCACGGAAAAGCGCGGATCCGGCATCCCGACGGCCTGGAATTCCCCCTCATCCCGGCCGCGGATGCTGGAGGRGCATCCCAGAGGCTTAACAAGGGGCCCTGCACAGATTTAGAGCCTGTCGCGCTTCCCGCYGGGAATGCGCGGGGATGGGGAAGGGGGGAAAAAGCTCCCGGGGAAAGCCCAGCGTGGCCGTCACAGGCTCGCGGGCGCTTGGGTGATGAATCCCTGAGGTGAGCAAACAATTTTGTCTCCTAATTAGAGCCATAAAGCAAAACTCCGGGCCCGGCTTCCTCCCGTCGCGTTTTGCTTCTCCTGGCGAGGCCCTTTCCCCGCCGAAGGAGCTGCTTAATTAGGAATTAACGGGGCTGTCGGGGTAATCGGGAGCGGGGCTGCGAGAGGTTCATTAGCGGGAGCGCGGTGATGGGTAATTAGCCATCCCGAGCCTCGGGGGATTCCCGGGGGCTCCGGAGCCGCGCGGAGCAGAGCAGGCATCCCGTGGATGCAGGAAAAACGGGCTGGAGGTGTCCCGGTRCCAGCCTGGATCCCGGAGTGTCACCCYGCGCGGCTAAAATCCCGGGATGGGGAGGGATGGGATGGCACAGCCAGGGCAGGGATGACCCCAGCAGGTCCTTTTTGGGGGCAGTGCTTCCAACGGAACAGGATCCAACACACTCCCAAAAGCAGGGATCCAACACACTCCCAAAAGCAGGCGTGTGGATGCGATGGGATCGTGATGGGATCGTGATGGGACCCTTCCCAGGGGCATCCCGCGGATTCCAGGCGGGAATCCGAGCCCTGAAACAGCGACCCGTGGGTACCACAGCTCGGGGATGAGCAGGGAGAGGGAAAAGGGGGAGAAGAGGCAGGAAAAAAAATGCCCTAAATCCCCTTTTCAGCGGCTGCCCGCATCCCCTGGGAGCATCCCCAGCCCCGTGGTCCCCCCCCAGGGACACAGGACCCCCCCCGGCGCTCCCGACAAAGCCTCTCCGGGGTTTATTTATCCCCGGGCACCGCCAGGCAAATCGCTGGCGCTCTCCCTCCCTATATTTAGCCCTTGAATGGAGAGAGAGAGAGATTTTTACAGACGCCTGACTCTGCCTCGCGCTTAAAAGTCACTCAGTGTTTCCATGAGAAACCCGGGGGGTCCGATCCGGAGCTGCGCTCGGAACAAAAAAAAAAACCAAACCTTCCCGGAGTATTCCAGAGGAGCGACGCCGGATTCATCCCGCTCCTCCCCAGGAGGAGATCAGGATGCGGCCCCGGGTTTTGATGGGTTCGTAACTCGGCTGCTACAAACTCGGCTGATTTAATTCGTTTTTTTTTTCCTTTTGGAGRGGGGAGAAAAACTCCACCTACAAGTTCCCAGCCTGGGAGGCAGTCAAGGCAGATTAACAGAAATATTAGAGGCTGGGTTTAAAGGGGAATCTTCAGTGGAGCCTGGGGTTTTTTTTTTTAGGGAAGAACCTGGTGGAGTTAGGTTCTTTATTTTGGGCTTATTTCTTTTCTGCTGCTGCAGGGTCTCCTCTAGGCCAGGCCGGGGACTGCTCTGCTTTGCTTCCAGAGCATCCAGAAGAGCATTCGGGGGAGAAAAGAAGGGCCAAAAATCGGGATAACAGCTGAGATTCCACGGGGTTTCGGTCCCTGATGGGGGAGTTTGGGGGCTTTTCCCCACATGGAATGGCCCCGAGGGGAGGTGTGGGAGGGAGAGGCCTTTGGGATGCGGYGGGGATCCCGCTGCTCTTCCAGAGGAGCCCGCAACAGGCGCTGGGTGCAAGGAGAAYCCATCCAGGGCTTGGAATGTGAGTCGTCCTGGCTGGATCCCGGCTGGGAAAGGGGATGTGCTCCCCACACCCACGGCCAGGGCTCGTTCTGGGTGAATAAAAGGGAATAAATGACAATCCAGCCACGATCCAGATGGGTGAGGAGGCCAAACGATCCAGGGTCTCCCTCGGAGCTCTCCTGGGASCTCRAGCYAAGAGCCTGTCCCCATTGCCAYCCCAAAATCAGCCTGTCCCCAKTGCCACCCCAAAACCAGGCTGTCCCCACTGCCACCCCCGGGGCTGTGACTCCTGGAGCTGATCCCGGGAGCGCCTTTCCCGCAGCTCCAGGCTGGGTGGGACACGAGTGGGAGCTCTGCTGGCTCCAGGGTTGTGTCCTTCCCCTTCCTGCCCTGGCAGAGCAGCGCGGGGACACCCCTGTCACCACCCCGAGGGTGGCAAAGGTGGCCTGGGGCCGAAAGGGGTGGAGCAGGGAGGGTGGCACCGACAACCCCCAGGATCCTGGGAAGCAGGGAGGGCCTGCTTTGGGAGACCCCAAAATATTCCATGAGGGAATTTTTCCCGTGCTCTGGCCCGCTTGGCTGCGGCGTGGGGGGACGGGTCGGTGTTTCCTCGGAGGTGATGGTCCCATTCCTGCCAGGATTTTCCCTTTTCCCCCTCAAACGTGGTCTGGAAGGGGCTCCCGGCCTGTTCACGGCCCTGCCCGCGACGGGAACGCGCCAGCCCCGGATCCGCCGCCTGTCACCGCGCGGGAATCCCCTTTCCCAAACGGATTTTTTTGGCCGCTCCCTCCCACAGCGCGTCCGACCTGCCCTTTTCCCCCATCTCCCCCCAAATCCAGGAGGCCGCAAATTCCCGGCGCGGCCGAGCTGCCCTGCTAACGCGGCTTCCCCGAGGCGGGGAGGCCGATTTCCTTCCAGGAGCACGAATCCAGATGGTCGGAGACTCCCTTCCAAGCTCCCAGAACCTGTTTCAAAAGGCCATCGTGTCTCAGTAGCAGTTTTGCATCCCGGCCCGTTGGAAGCACTGCCCGCCAGCTGCTCCAAACACCTCTTTCCCAAGCTGTTCCGTGGTCGCGGAGAACCGATCTGCTCGGGGCCGAAATCCGCTYCTATTCCCAGTTTTTTGCGCCGGGCGAGCGCGGAGCCCTTCAATCSAGCTTGTTTTTTGGGGCTCAAGGCTTGCTCCCGCCGTGGGAATCCCCAGCCCTGGAGTGTTCTGTGTTCGGAGGGGATGACCCCAGGGAGGCGCCGAGGAGGAATTGAGGAGGAATTCCCAACCTGGAGCATTTTCCTCCCCTCAGAGGGGCCAGCTCGGTGCCTCCCGTGCCCCGAAGGACGCGGAGACCGAATTAAATCCAGCACAGGCAGCTCTGACGTCGCTCAGGTGACTTCAAACAACATTCCCTGCACCAAAACATCCCCTGGATCAGCTCTGCTGAGCGGGAAGGTCCATCCCAGCGAGCTGAGGAAGGGATTTCCCGGCCTGGACACCACGGGGAGGAATCCCCTGGGAGAAGGAYGTGATTCCTCCGCTGGGCTCCGCATCCAGGCTCGGCCTGTGCGGCTCCACAGCATCCTGGGAATGCTCGGGAATGTGGAATTGCCCCTGCCCCGRGGCCACCGCGTGTGGCCAGCACAGCCACGCTCGGGGAATTGTTCAGTGAGGATTTTTATCCCGGTTGCTTTAAAAAAAAAAGGGGAAAAGGGGTGCGGGTGGGATCTGTAGTGGGGGGGGGTGTGTCATGCTGGACCCTCGTGGCCCTTGGGGTACCCCGAGCGATGCTGTCCCTGTCCTCTCAGGGGGGGTCAGTGCCCCACAGACCCTGGGGATCAACCCCAAAACCGCTGTAACCCCACAAGGAACCCCAATATTGCCGCAGGTCCCGGAGCTCCTTCTGCCTTCCCCATGGAGCGGGGAGGAGTTCGGCCATGAGGGTGCCCTCGCTTTTTGGGGTGCCCACACTGCCCGAGTGGGTCCCCACATTTCCCAGGGTGTCCCCAAACTTTCCGGTGGTGCACACCCCACTTTGCCCGTGGGGAGTCCTCACAATTTTTGGGGAGCATTTAAAGTGCTGCCTGGGGGGGGTCCCCATATCGCCTGGGGTGTCCCCACACCGCCCAGGGCYGTGCCCACCCTTTCCGGGGGTGCACCCCCCACTCCGCCCGTGGCGTCCCCCCACCGCCTGGGGGTCCACCCGTTCTCTTGGGGTGCACCCGCCGCTCCTGCCCGGTGCGTCCCCACCCTTTTTCGCGTGCCCCCGCATCGCCCGGGGGGCGCCCCCACCCTTTCCGGGGGCGCACCCCYCGCTCCGCCCGCGGGGTCCTCTCGCCCCGTCCGRGGTTCCGCACCGCCCTCCACCCACGGGGCGCGGGGCTCACCCCCTTCCTTCCGCCGTCCCCCTTAAGCAGCCGTCGGGGCGTGCAGCCACCTTAAGGGAGCCCCTCCCCCGGCGGGCTGGGACGAGCCCTCCCCCTCCCTCCCCGCCGTCCCCTCCCTCGCCGGCCCGGCCCCGCACGGCCCCGCACGGCTCGGGGGGTTGCCATGACAAGCATTTTCTCCCGTTAGCTCCGGGACCGTTCCCCCCCCCCCCC
>JACAXG010000081.1:10809-27567 GCA_018881555.1 Amblyornis subalaris | reverse complement strand
TTTTTTTTTTCCTCTCGCTCGAGATGATGACGGAGGGAATTCCCTGCGCTGCCGGCTCGCCGCTCGCGTGCCGTGGGTCCGCGGCTCTTTCCCGGGGGATCTCGCGCCTCTGGAGCCGGGAGCCGGCCAGCCGGAGCCCCCCCCGCCCCGGGCAGGGAGGGGGCGGCCGAAGGGTGGCACGGGTCCTGGGGCACGATGAGTAAGAGCAGGGAGGGACGGCTGCTCCTCTCCGCTATTGTTTCGCAGTCGAAAGCTCCGGGGTGGAGCTGAGCCTGGAGTTCCCCCTCGTCCCCGAGGCTCCCTGCCCCGGGAGACGATCCCGCTCCTTCCCCGCCCGCCCCCTGCTCCCTCGCCGCGGCTGCGGATCCTCCGCGCACTCCCAGCTCCTCTCCCGGGTTGGGTTGGTTTTTTTTCCCTTTTCCTGTTTCTCCTCCCTGCTAGGCCACGAGCGGGGTTTTCCCGCAGTGGCCACGCGTGCCCGTTCCGGCCGCGYGGGATGGAGCCCGCGGGGGTTCGGGGGACCCACATCCCTGCGGCGGGGAGGGGGAACTCGCTGCCGCTGCTGCCCGGATCCGCTGCTCCCCGCGCTGGGCCCGGGGAAGGGCTGCCAGCTGCGGCTTCCTCCTCGCCCACGGCTCCTCCCCGCCGGGCACGGCTGCGCCGTGCTGGGAAAGGAGCCGGCGGAAAACCGGGGTGAGAACCCCCCGGGATCCCACCCGGCCCCGGGTGCGGCTGGGCGGGAGCTGCCGCCGCTGGACATGGAGCGCCGGGAGGGATGCTCGGTGTGGCCACGGCAGTGGATGCAGGTCCTTTGGGAAGTGACCAATCCACGGTGTGACCACGGCAATGGGATGCAGGTCCTTTGGGAAGTGACCAATCCATGGTGTGACCATGGCAGTGGGATGCAGGTCCTTTGGGAAGTGACCAATCCACGGTGTGACCACGGCAATGGGATGCAGGTCCTTTGGGAATTGACCAATCCATGGTGTGACCATGGCAGTGGGATGCAGGTCCTTTGGGAAGTGACCAGTGCTTGGTGTGACCATGGCAATGGGATGCAGGTCCTTTGGAAAGTGACCAATCCATGGTGTGACCATGGCACTGGGATGCAGGTCCTTTGGGAAGTGACCAATCCATGGTATGACCACAGCACTGGGATGCAGGTCCTTTGGGAAGTGACCAGTGCTCGGTGTGACCGCGGTGATGGGAAGTGACCAATGCTGGGTGTGACCCTGGCACTGGGATGCAGGTCCTTGGATGGGAAGTGACCGACGGTCAGTGTGACCATGGCCATGGGATGCGGATCCTTGGATGAGGAAGTGACCCATGGTCAGTGTGACCCTGGCTGTGGGATGCAGGTCCTTTGGGAAGTGACTGATGGTCAGTGTGACCATGGCCGTGGGATGCAGATCCTTGGATGGGAAGTGACCGACGGTCAGTGTGACCACGGCCGTGGGATGCAGATCCTTGGATGAGGAAGTGGCCACTCCACCCCGAAGCGGTGCCCCATCTCCCGTGGCTTGCTGGGAACTCCAGCATCCAGGGATGCTGTTGGATGCCTACAGCATCCCCGGTGAGGTGCGGATGTTCTGGCGCACGGGTGGGGGGATCTGGTGTGCAGAGGAGGAAATCAATCGGCTGGGGGACGAGCTGGGAATTTGATCCCAGCCCTGTCCCCCTCGCGGGTGGGAACACGGACCCAGAGCGCGGTGCTGGTGCTGGGGGGAAGCAGCTTTGATGGCAGAGGGTGGCAGAGCTGTCCCCTCCTCCCTCCTCTCCCAGGCGGGTGACAGGATCCCGCCCAGCCCGCRGCTCCCAGCTGGGTTTCCCAGTGACACCGGGACAGGGAATGTGTCCCGGGGTGCAGCTCCAGCCTCGGGGTCCCCGGGAGCGGTCGGGTGAGAGCCACGTTCCCTGTCACCTCCCGCCAGCGCCGAGGCCCAGCTAATGAACCCTCTGACTTTGATGTTTTAATTAGTTGCTTTTGGCTTTTAACGCGMGGGGATAATAAGAGTTTCCATGGGCTTATAAAACCTGCCCCTCTGTTTGTTCCTTAGGAAAAGGAAAGGGAAAAATGAAACGAGGTAACCCTGGGCAGGGAAAGGAGGGTGGCTTGGGCCCTGCTGAGCACACGACGCCCGCTGGGGTGTCACCCACCCGGGCTGGTGACTCTTCCAAAACCCCAATTAAGCACCTTAAATGCTGGGAGAGCCCTCTGTGAGTAACAGATGAGCTCTGTGTGCTCCTGCGTTTGTGAGCTTCGGGGAGGGGTCTCGGATTTGAACCTGGGAAGCCGATTCCCAGTGACGTCCCCCCTGGAATCGGGATCTGGGGCTGTGGGATTCCCTTTTCCTTGGCACGGAGCGAGGGGCTGGCCCTGCTCCCTCCAGGGTGGCCAGGCCACTGCTGCCCGGGCTGGTGGCAAGGGACGTGGGGACTCCGGAGTGATCCTGGGGCAGCTTCCCTGGGATGTCCGGGCTTCTGGAGCATGGCATCGAGCCCTAAATGGGGACCTAAACAGGGACCAGGAGGGTGCAGGCCGGGGAGGGGACACTCAGCAGTCCTCTGCCCGAATCCCGCAGCTTCGCAGCGAGGGAAGGGACGTGGGCAGGATCATCCCGGCGCCAAGGGGAGAGCTCCCGGCCTCGGGAATCCTTCCCTGCGCCACGAGGGGCTGCGGGCGCCCTTGGGGCCACACCGGAGCCCCGCCGCGGGGACCGTCCCGTCCCCCGCGCCCCCCGCCCACCGCGGCCACCCGGGGCCGGGCCCTGGCCGGTGCCCAGCGGGGGCCACTCCTCGCCAGGGCGGCAGCGGCCAAGCGCGAGCTCCGGGCCAAGTGTCCCCGGTTTGTGCTGACGGGGAAACTTTTCCTTCGACGCTTCCATGGCAGGGATGAGTCGGCAGCTGGGCTGAGCCGAGGCGCCGAGCGGGGCGCCGGGGGCGAATCCCCAGCGCCCCCCTCCCCCCCCCCCGCCGCCTCCCTTCTCCCGTTCCGTGCCGTATCCCGGTGTTTTCCTGGCGCCGAGGCGGCCGTGGGCTGCGGGAAGCAGCGAGCTGCTGCCGTGCCTGGGCAGAGCGCGGCGCGTAGGAGTCCCCACCCGGAAGAGTTTGTCCGGCGGGGACGGGGAGGGAGGAATCCGATCCCTCCTTTTCCCAGGCTGGGATCCCGGCGCCGCTCGGCTTCCCGTGGCCTCGGCCGGCTCCCCGCTCCCGAGCCCCCCTCCCGCGTGGGGCCGGCCCCCCGCTCCGTTCCCGCCTGCCCGGGGAGGGTCCCGCACCGGCGATCCCGCGGTCCCGCATCTCCTCTTTGTCTCCGGCTCGGAAAGGTCAGCCCTGCCTCGCTCGCTCCGCTAAGGAGCTGTAAATAATCCCGATCCTTCTGCCGCGGGAAGGCTCCCGGGCTGATCCCAGCATCCTCCCGCCCGGGCCAGGGAGCCGTGCCAGGGGAGGTGATGCCAGCCCGGGGAGGGGGGGGGGGGGGGGACGCGGCTCCGCGGGGCTGGGGGGCGGCGGGGTGGGCCGGGGCCCGGGGGCGCTGGCCGCCGGGGGGAAAAGCGGCGTGTCCCGTGCCAAGGGCAAGAGTCGGGATGGCTGATCCCGGCTCCTGCTTTCCCCGGGCTAAAAATAAGCCGCTGGCCCTCGCCGTGCTGCCTCTGCTCGGGCCGGGGGGGGGGCCGCGGGTGGGCAGGGGGCGAGTCCGGGCACCGGGGGGACCGCGGGGCAGCGGCAGGGCCCGTGTGGGGTTGGAARTGACCTTTGCTCTTTGAGCATCGCGGCGGGCGATCAGATTTTCAGGTCCGGGCTCGGATTTCGGGCCGAAGGTGTCTGATTTTCGGCGCCGTTTCCCGAGATGCTAATTAAGGACCCTGCGGCGGCAGCTGGAGCTTTACTGTCCCTTCGCCGCCCCTCGCTCGTCCCGGAGGTGCCCGCGGCCCCTGGAATGCCCTCGGCTTTTCGCTTCTCGCCTTTTGTTCCTGCTGGGGAGCGCCGGCGCCTCGCCTCGCCGTGGCTCCAGCCTTTCCGGGGGCCCGGTGGCGCGGCCCTCGCGGCATTCCACCTCTCCGTCTCCCTTCTCGCCGGCTCCTTAAAAATAACCCCGTGTCGCTCCAGCGCCGCTGCGGGCGCATCCCGGGACGCAGCGGGAAAGCCGCTTTCCCCCCACCCGCGCCATCCCGAGGGCAGCCGGGGGACGCCGGGATGAGCGGGGAGGTGGCTCGCTCCTCYGGCGCTGTCCCCTTTCCTGCAGGGGTGGAAGCCCCCGCTTCGTTTTGGGGTGGGACGGCTCCCAGCGGGATCGCTCCCGGGAGCAGCGCGGCACCTGCGGCCCCACGCGCCGGCTGCATCCCGATCCGCGGCGTGACGGATCGCTGCAGCTGGCAGCCGGCGGCGCCCGGTGCCGAGCGCTTCCCGGGGCTTCCCGTGCCGGGGGGGGGCTTGCTGCCGTGCCAGCGGCGCGGCCTCGGCGGCCGGGACGCGCCTGGGGGTGACCCGGGCCGGGAGGGAGCTCGTGCTCCGGCGTGAACCCGAGTTAAACATTATTCCCGCCTCTGGAGCGCGGGCAGGGATTAGCGCGAGGAGGGAGAGAGCGGTGCAAGGAGGGGGATTGCGG
This sequence comes from Amblyornis subalaris, assembly GCA_018881555.1. NCBI lineage: Eukaryota > Metazoa > Chordata > Aves > Passeriformes > Ptilonorhynchidae > Amblyornis > Amblyornis subalaris. The sequence continues at coordinate 22,958 of JACAXG010000081.1, read as the reverse complement.
GGAAATGAGGGCAGGCTGGATTTGTGGCTCTGCCGGAATGGGAATGCCGGGCTGGCGGTGGAAGAGCCCGAGCCGGCGGTGGGAAGGGCTGGAGCCAGGCTGGAATTGCGGCCGGCGAGGGCCGCGGCGTGTGACAGCCTCTGGAGCGGGAGGGAAGCTGGAATTCTGGAATTACGGAAGGACAGCCCGCGCTGCCGGGATTTATCCCCACGGCACAGGCCCGGCTTCCTTCACCCGGGGCTGCCGGCAGATGCGGGGCTGAATCAGCTGCGGGGAGCCGGGATCAGAAACTTGGCCGGGCCGGGAGAAGCCGGGAGCGTGGCTGGGATCTTTCCCGGGTATCCCGGCGTGGACGTGGCTGTGAGTCACCGCGTCCCGCCCGGGAAAGCGAGGGGGACCCGCGACTTTCATCGGAGCGGCCGGGGTGGCTCCTTGGAGATTCCCCACGGATTCCTTGCGGGAGCAAGGCCGCGCTCGTCCCTAGGGACGCGTCTGTGGGGCCGAGGGCCGCAAACCCCCGTGTCCAGGCTGGAGCTGGGAGAGGGTGAAGCTCCACATCCTGCATTTTCCGGTGTGACTGGTGCTGGCTATTTTTAGTCGTCCAGATTAAGCTCGCCTAAACGCTGTCTTTTGAGGTTTATTCGAGGGAGGAGGCCCGGAGTGGTGTTATTTMCCAAGTGACGAATTGCTCTTAAATCTGACCCCAACCGGACTGGCCAAAAAAGCGAAGGGAAAGGAGCGAAGCCGTGTCTGGGAAGCGGCTCCTCCCCGCGGAGCTGCGCCCGAGGGTGTTTCCCGAGCCAGCGGGAGATTTCCCGGGGGAAGGAGAAAGCAAACAGCCGAGCCCCGCTCGGAGCTCGCCTCCCCGCGGGGGAAATCCAGCTGGATAAGCTCATCCCGCTGCATGCTCCGGCATCCCCGGGGTGTGCTGTGCCCCTGGGAGCCGGCCCGGGGTGTTAAATCCATGCGTTTCTCATCCCGGGGGCATTTGGGATTTACTGGGTGCCCAAGGCAGCCCCTGGGGCTCCTGGAGGAGGTGGGAAAGGCTGGAGGGGCCTGTTTCGGGGGAGGCTCATCCAGGGGTGGCCGTCCCGCTGTCCAGCGGGTCCCTTGGGCCGAAATCCATCCTCGCTGTGCTCCAGCTCCGTATCCACCGCTGGATTCTGTTGTGCCGGCTCCTGRCCCGCTGCCGTTCATCCCTTTCCATTCACCGCTTCCCGTCTTGGCCTTGTTTTCCCACCCCTTCCCATCGTCTCCGTGCCTGTCTCGCCTCGCCGGGCGCCCGCTCGGGCATCCCACACCCGGAGCTCGGCGCAGGAATGGCCTTTCCTCCTCCTGCTGCCCGTCCCTCCCCGCAGCMGCCGGGCGTTTCCGTGCGGGTCGGCAGCCAGGGGATCCTCCGGCTCCTGCAGTCGGACGTGAAGTGCATGGAATCCCGGGAAGACGCTGCAGATGGTGTTCCTGCGGCACGGGGGGGACCCGCGCCGCGCGTCCCCGCGGGCGGGCACAGCCCGGAGCGACGGGGCTGGAAGCGTTTCCTGGYGCTTCCGTGCACGGGACTGTCCCTTTTCCCTTCGGAAAGGACAATGAGGGAGCCTCCCTTCCTCCTCCCACGCCCCCGGACGCGGCTGCCTGCGCGGAGAGGCCTTGTTGTGTCTCGGTGCCCGAGGCCTCGCTGGGCTCTGGACCCGCTCCGGAGGATCCTTTGGGCACGGCATCRCTGGGAAGGGACCCGGGAAAGCCAGGAGGGAGCAGAGGGACTTTCCYGAATCTCCTCACGTGGGACCTGCCTCCCCTCGGGGGGCGGTGTTGGAGCAGCCGAGGTGGTGCTGGGTGACCCCAAACTGTTCTGGGTGACCCCAAACAGTTCTGGGGGATCCCAAACAGTGCTGGGGGACCCCAATCCGAGCTGCCACCCTGCATTCCCGCTCTCCTTGCCACGCAGGGAGCAAACCCACCAGCCCAGCCCCTTCCYGGGCTCCTTGGAAGGTGCAAGAGGCCGATGGAGAGGGTGAGGAAGGCCCCTGATGCTGCAGGGAAAACGCAGGGGTAGGGAAGAGGAGCCAAAGGCTCGGGAGGGGAGGGAATTCCAGCGGGCAGAGCAATCCCGGGCGGCACAGCCGGGGCAGGGCAGGGCATCCTCTCCGCGCAAACCCCCGGCACGGGGGGCGTTTGGCGTTTTTCCGGCGGGCCGGCGAGCAGGAATCGGCACCCCGAGCCGCGGYCGTCGGCTCCCTCGGCGGATTCCCGGCGGATCCCTCGCTCCGTCTGCCTCTGGCGCCGCTTCCTGCCGGCTCGGCGCCCCTGACGCCCGGATTGCTCCGGTAATCTGGGCCCTATCGCTGCTAAAGCCGCGATTATCCCCGGATTAGCGCGGCCGCTTAGACACCCACCTGGGTGAATGCCGGGGCCGGGCCGGGGCCGTGCCAAAGCCTCCCGGGCCAGCCGGGACAAAGTGGCCGCTGTCCGGCTGTCACCTCGGCTGACCCCGCGGCCGCTTTGTCCCTCGTGGCGGGAGGCTGGCCAGAGGCTGCGGGGTTTTTGGGGGGCGTCGCTCGCTGGGGAGGGGGTGCCGGGCGGGGTGAGCCCCCCCCCCTCCCCCAGGGCAGCACCGTGTCCTTGTCGCTGTTGTGTCCGGTCCTGGCTCTGGAGCTCAGCCAAGCCTGGCGTTCAAGGCCGGGTTGGAGCAACCTGGGATAGGGGAAGGTGTCCCTGCCCACGGGACTGGGCGAGTTTTAAGGCCTCTTCCRACCCAAATCATTCAGGGATTCTGGGATTCCATCTCGGATTCCACCTCGGCGTCATTGCAGGTTCACCAGTGGGGTTTTTGTAGGGGAAGGGGGCAGCACCCCGAGCTGTGTTTTATGGCACRGAGGGCAAAGCCTGGCTCGGGGCCGTGCCGGAGGGGCTGGGGGGCACCGTCCCCTCTGCAGGGATGCGGATGGCACTGGAGGGAAGGGCTATCCCGGTTTCCCGGGGTTCCCGGTGCGGCTGGGAGCCGCCGGGGCGGTGGCCGGGGCGCGCGTGGGGGAAGGGAACGCGTGGGGTTGGGACGCGGCGCAAAACAGGATGGCACCGGGGCGGGGGTGCGGAGGTGGGGCCGGGAATGACGGCGCTGGGAATGACTGAGGGCGCTGGGAATGACTGACGGCGCCGGGAATGACAGCGCCGGGAATGGCAGCGCCGGGAATGACGGTGCCCAGCGCTCCGCGGCTCCGTCTACAAAATCCTTTAGGGAGCAAGGGGACAGCCCCGTCCAGTTGCGGGCAGTGCCCATGAGGAGGAGGAGGATGATGATGGTGCTGTTGCCGCTCTTTTAAATATAATCAGCACTTAATTAAAGCACGTTATCGGTTTTTAAACGCACCGACCCCCGGGGCAGGCACAGCCCTGCTCGCCGGGAATGTGTTCCCCGCTCYGGATTACCGCAGAGGCCGGCGCTGGTGGCAAGCACGCCTCGAACAAAGAGGCTCTGAAGAGCGGATCCAGGGGTTTTCCAGGGTTTTCCCCGTCCCTCTGGACGTCTCCTGCCCTGCCTGGGATGGGGAGGCTCGGGAAGGGGTTCCCCCAAAACCTCGGTGGGGTTCAGCTGGGGGTGGGTGGGAGAGGCAGGGCCTGGGGGTCCAGGTGGGGTGAGACTCTGCGGGTCTCCCCCTGAGTGAGTGGGATCCCGGGATGGGTGCTCGGGATGGGCGTCCCTTCCCTTCCAGCCTCTCCCACCCACCCTGGCATCCCACACGGTGCCTCCCGGCATTTCCCACCCGCCCATCCCTGCTCCCKCCTGGGTAGATTCGCTTTAATATTTATTTTCCAAGCAGATTCCTGCTGTTTACTTAAATCCTCGCTTCTCCCGCCTCGGGGGGGACAGGGAAGGAGGACCCTGGGAGGCTCCCGGGGGGCGAACGTGCCCCCTCCCACCTCCTTCTGCCTTATCCCAGCGACTGCCTCGGAGGAGCTTTTCCTTCTCCTGCCCCTCCCCGTGCTCTCCTGGCCCATCTGGCTCCTTCCTCCCCGTTTGCTGCCGCATATTTTCCAGGCTCTGATTTGCCTCCTCTGCCTGGGCTTTTGATCTCCCGATGCTAGCACGGGGGCTTTTCGCCCGGCGAGGGTCTTAATTCGGAGCCCGGGGATGCGGCTTTCTTCCCCGGGATAAATATTGCCTTTCGCTCTCCTGCGTCTCTCCCGCTCTCCCTCCTTCCCTCCCTTTAATTAGACTTCTTACTGCATGGAACAGTTTGCAGTTATATATGGAAAACAGCCTACACTTTCCCAGGAGCGGGGCATGTCGGGAAGGGAAACGGGAGCAGCCGGCGCGCTCTTCCCTGGGAGCCGCGTGTGTTTTTCCTATCGCAGGCACAACTTTTCCCCACTTTCATTTTTTTTAACCCTTTGGAGCAGGGAAGGGGCTCGCGGTTCCCTCCCCCTTCCCCCCCCCCTTCCCCGTTCCTCGTTGCCAGCTCTTCTCTTGGGAGGTTCCCCGCTCCGTTCGGGATTTTTCGGCGGGGGAAAACATGGATTTGCTGCTGGAGGAGCGCGGCGTGAGGGAGCGGAGCTAGCCGGGATCGGAGGAGTTACCCRGCGCCCGGCAGGGATGTGATCCAGAGCCGGGCCTGCGCGGGAATCCTCGGAGCCGAGGCGGTCGGGAGCTGTGGGTACCGGAGCAGGGACACCCTTCCCGTCCCCCCCCCCCCTCCCCCGCGCGGTGACGGTGGCAGGAGGGGCATTTGTGTCCCCAGCCCTTCCCCGTGTCCCCAGGGCTGCTGCCACCCTCGGGATCTGAGCGCCGGATCGCCCTTTCCTGCCGTCCCGGCCCGCTCTGGAATTGCCGGAATTCCCCCTACAGCCCGTCCCAGCTTTGGGGGATCCCCTGCTCTGCGAGCACCCCAGCGAGCCCCCAGTTTCCCCGTGGTGTCCAACCGGCTCCGCATCCCCTGCCTCGGTTTCCCTCGCTGGGATCCAGAGGGGTGTTTTTTGGGGGGGATTGCTGCCCTTTTGGACTTTTTGCACGGGATTCTCCACGGAGCGGGCAGGAGGAAGCGGCTCATCCCGGCGCTCCGGTGACAAGGTGAGTCCCAGGGCGTCCCAGGCGCCCCAAAACCCCGAGGGCTCCACCTCTCCTCCTGCTGCCTTCCCGAAGCGGCAGATGCTTCTCCCGGCTGCTGCCGGAGGAAGTGACGGGACCTATTTTCAGCCCCCAGGGATCTTCGGGGTAGGAATCCCCTGTCCCTGTGTAATCCTGCTAAAAATACCGTGGCCGTGTCCGCGTGTCCTGGCCGGTGGCTCTCCCGTCCCCCKGAGTGTTGTTTTGCCCCTGAGGCTCCCCTGTGCTCCGGGCCTCTCCTTGCCTGGTTTTTACTTTATTTAAGCTCGGCTWAAAGTTCCTGCGCCCTCCGAACAGGGCGTGGGGAGGTGGGAGTCGGGATTGCTGGGATCGTTGGGATCTCCCCCCCCCCCCAGTTTGGGGCTGGGAGATGGGTGGGGCCGTGCTGAGGTGCGGGGCTGCCTCGGTTTCCCCCGGATGCGCGGGGAGGTGAGACACGGACGCGGTGCTCGAGGGCTGCTCCGTCCAAAAGGCATCCCACGGGAGAGCTGGGAAGGGCTGGAGCAGCATCCCTGCCTCTCTGCCGAGCAGGGTGGGCTGGACCGGGCTCCCTGAGCTCCTGCTGAAATCCCGGTGCCCACTGGCTGTGGCTGTGCCCCGGGAACAGCTCCGGGGCGGAGAGCGCCCGTCCCTCCAGACAGAGCTCCGGGCTCCTCCCGTCCTGCCCTCTGCAGGATCCTCGGGATGGATCCTCCGGCCTGGCCGGCGCGGACRCTGCTCCCAGCCTTGCTCCGGGCTCTTCTGCTCCTCAGGGGCCTCCTGGGAGAGCATCCCTGTGCTGGGGGGGATGGAGCATCTCCCTGGGAATGGGACCCCCAGCTGCCCGTCCTGTCAGGATTGTTGGTGTCACCTCCCTCCTGTCCGGGCGTGCCGGGAATTGGGAGGATCCAGGTCGCTCTGACAGGGCTGGGACGTGGCCATTGCTCCATGTCCATCCTGGTGGTGCTGCCAGAGCAGCCCCAGGGCCTGGTTTTCTGTGTTATTTTTATCCCTCAGTCCCGCTCCACCATTCCAAGCTGCCCGAATCCCAAACCTCTGCTGGCCTTGCTCTGGGCTCGCTCGTTGCTCCGAGCTGTAAAGCCAAGCCCAGGCCGGGTCCGTGGCGGGGCTGGAGCTGGGAGGAGAGGTTGTGGGATGGGAGCTGCCGCCCTGGACACCTCCCTGCACCAGATTCCCCCGGAGGGAAGGGAAGACCTGCAGGAAAGGGTCACCCAGTGTGTGCCAGCTGATGCCAGATCGCCCAGCGGTGGGTGCCCGGTGCTCCCAGGCTGGGAGGAACCTGTTCCCTGGTGCTGAATGGGATGGAGAAGGAATGGACAAAGCCTCGCGCTGGGATCCAGGCCAGTCCTCCCAGTCCGGCAGCACTGGGCGCCCTGGGTGACTCTGCCACCTCACCAGGTACCGRGTGCCCCCGCCCGGGTGGAGGGGATGCTCAGGGGCTGCTGTGCCCCCCGGAGCCCGGGGGCCGCAGGTGTTTGCCGCCGCAGGAGAGGCTGGATTTGCCCTCCATCCTCCTGCATTCCTCCGGCGGCCGCGCTTACCTTGTAAAGCACAAAAGAATAATGAGAGGAGCTGGGGTGATTTAGTGCAGGCGCCCGGGAGAGAAATACCAAGGCCTTAGATGGAAACATTCCCCCCGGACAGCTCGCCCGGAGACTCCCTGCTTTTCCCTCGCTTCCAACCCCCCCCCTGAAATTCCTGGGCCGCTGCACCCTGAGGCGCGGGGAAGCCCGGCCGGGGRCGAGGGCGGATTCCTGAGCCCCCCGAGGCTCCGGCAGCTGCGCCGGTGCCTCTGGCGCGTGGATGTGCTGCTGGGAGCCTGGGGACAGCGGGATGCGGGGCTGTCACAGCCCCTGCGATGGCAGCGGGGTGGGGGCAGCGGGTTTGGGGGCCTGGGGCGGTGGTTTCGGGGAGCCACGTCCCGGAGCACCGCATCCGCGCCAAGGCGCTGCCCGGTGTTCCGCCTCCAGCCTCTTCCCTGCCCTTTGCAGGAGTTAATTGCCGCCTTGGGCGCGCCAAAACCCAGCAGCTTTCCAACGTTCATTAAGAGGAGGCAAAATAGGAGGGAAATCGGAGCCAGGGCAGCTGGAATTGGCGGGGTGGTGGCGGCCGCGGGAGCTCCCTGCGGAGTGGCCGGCGGGGAGATTCATTTTGGGGGGAAAAGTCGCCTCTCCCTGCCTTTTCCTTGCGCTTTCCCCGTGACCTTGGCCCTGCTGCCATCCCTCCTTTTGGTCCCTCGGCCTGGCAGGAGGAAGGAGAGGAGGAGGAGGATGGTGTGACGCTGCTGTGCTTTCCTCCCCGCCCGCGGTGTCACCCGCGTGGGGACGAGGGTCCCACACCCGGCCGGGGGGCTGACAGCCCGTTCTGGGGACGGGTCCCCTRCCTTGTGCCCTGCACGTGGCGGCTCCGCCCGCGCTCCCGGCGCCGGGAATCGTGCGCCTGGCGAGGCAGCGTGGGAGAAAATACTACGGGGCCGGTGCCGCCCGTGGGCCGGCGCGATTCATGCGCCGGGTGACGGTGACGTCGCGGGGCCGGCGGCTCGTGTGGCACCCTGAGCGCCTTCCGCGGTCCCCGGGGGCTGCTGGCGTGTCCCCTCTCCCCATTCCCCGTCCCCAGCCCGGCGTCGCAGACGGGGAGCTGCGGAGGAGTCGGCACCGCGTGGGGGGTCGGGAATTTTCACTCGCGGGGATGCGCGGGGAGGAGGAGGAGGAGGAGGAGACGCTGCCCCTCCCGGGGGGCTCCGCTGCGGGGGCTGGCAGGGGAGAAGCCTGGAGCGCCTGATCCCGACAGCGAAATTTCCGCTGGGGTTGGCATTCCTGGGCTGCGGCGGCAGCCCCGCGCCGTGGGCTCGGTCACTGCTCCGTGACTCGCTTTGTGACTCGCTTTGTGACTCGGTTTCCCTGGTTTCGCTGCTTCTGCCGCGCTCGGTGAGGCCCCAGCACTTCCTGGGCGTTTTCCTGGTGCTTTTCCAGCTGCGGTGCCCGGAGGGGGGGGAACGTTTATTCCCCCTTATTCCCCCCACCCCTTGCGGGATGAAGGSTGGGAGCTTCTGCCCCCTCTGCACCGCGAGGAAATGAGGGGGGTCTGGCAGCCGCCGGGGTGTCCCCACGCCGGGGTTTCGGCTGCGGTGTGTCCCCAGGCGTGGCRGGGGTGTCACCGGAGCTTTCAGCGCTGTGGGGCGCGGGGGGATCCCCGCGGGGAAGGGAAACGTCCCTCCCTCGCCTCCCCCCCCCCCGGGGGAAGGAAGCGGATGCTGCTGTGGGAGGAGGGAGCGTCCCGCGGGTGCCGCAGGTGCCCGTCCCGGGGAGCCCCGGGCGGGGAGCGCTTCTGGTTTCGGCGCTCGGGGGAAGGAGCAGGGCGAGGGGACACCGGCAAGGGGCACGGAGCCTGCTCCGCGCTGGGCGGGTGCCGGCGCAGGGTCTGTGAGCGCCGGGACGGGTCTGTCCGGGGGGGGGTGCAGCCCGGCCTTGGCCCCTTTCCTCTCCCYCGGCCCCTCTGCCGTGGCTCGGGGCGGAGGGACCCTCGCTGCCCGCCCGACCTCTGCCACCCAGCGCCTCCTCCCGTGGCGGCCGCGGGGGAGGCGCTGACCCCGAGGGTGCCCATCCCGGCTGGGACGTCCCCTGAGCCGCCGCCGCGGCTCCTTCCCCCCCCAGGCGGTGACGAGCCCCGGGTGGCCTCCCGGGGCGCCCGGCGCCGGAAGGGTTAAGCGCGGGGAGGCTTCCCCTCGCCAGGGGTGTTGCTGGGAACAGGCAGGAGCCGGCTGCCATCTGCACATTGCGATTTGGTGAGTGTGCAGGGGAGGGGCCCTCGCCCGGGCCCTGGGGTGCCGGGGGCTCCGCTGCGGCTCCGGGCCGCGAGTGGGGGACCCGCAAAATGCCCCGAGAGTCGGGGTCGCCCCGGGCTGGCGACCCGCGTTGCTCCACGTGTCCGGCGTGGGAGATGGACCTGGCTCAGCCCTAGAGGGCAGCGGGGCGGGGGTCGCGCCCTCGCTGTGCCTCCCGTGTGCCCCCCCCCCCCCACGTGCCCTCCGTGTCCCCAGGGCTGTGCCCCGTTGGAATGGGGCAGGAGAGTTGTGCGAAGGTCCCGCTACAGACCCCCCGCTCCCACGTTCTGGTGTCCCCTTCCCGCTCCGAGGGGCTGCGGCGGGGGTCTCTCCCCCTCCCCAAACGCCCCCCGCTGCTGGCGGCGCCTCGCGTGTCTCTCCCGGTGATTTTCCCCCTGGATGCAGCCATTCCAGCGGATTTCCGCCTCCCCTTCCAGCACCGCTCCCACGTGGGCCCAGGCTCCCGGCAGCCCGGTGGGGTCCGCGGGGTGGGAAGCAGAGCTGGGACAGCCCTGCCGCCTCTCCAGGGACGCTTCCCGGCCAGGAGGGCAGGGAAAGGCGGCTCGGGCCCGTTTTTCTGCTTCAAGTGGCCACTTTGGCTTCTGCATTCCGTGTGTCCATCCGGAGAAGGGGCTCTGCCCGTGCCCCAGGGCTCGCAGCAGCCTCTCTCATCCCACTGCGGATGCGGCTTCGGATTCCCAAAGAGAAAAATCTTAAACCCGAGCCAGGCACGGTAATTTTTGGGGGAGTTGATTTTTTTTTTTTTTCTTAATTTTTTTTTTAAATTATTTTTTTTTCTCTTCTTCCTCCCCACTTGGCAACATAAACAGCATCCCTGACAGCTTTACATTGAGTTTGCCATGGCAACCTCCAGCAGCCGAGTGTTTCCAACCCCCCATTCCCGAAGTGGGAGAGGAGCTGGGCCCCAGTGGGCGCTGCCGAGGCGTGGGGGCAGCGCGTGGGGTGGGGATTCAGGTGCTCGGGGACCTCGATCCAGCTGATCCCAGCTGGGATTCGTGGCTCCTGGGGGAGAGGTTGTGGTGGCCGGCGTGGCTTTTCCTCGGCGTGGAGCCGACTTGGGGCAGGGATTTCATCCTCCGCGGATAAACGGGAAAAAAAACCACCCGAGCTTGGTCAGGGCTCGCTGCACCTCCGCTGATCTGCGGGAGGACGGAGCAGGGCCGGGGTCGGGTCTGACGTGCTGAGCCGAGCCGGCAGCATCCGTGCCCTTGCCCAGGGACTGCCGGCACGTGCCACCCTCCTGGTGCCACCGGCGTCGCCACGGGGCCAGCCACGGCGCGGCCGAAGGCGTCGCTTGTGGCTCCTCCGGCCGCTTTATTTTTCCCGTTCCTTTTCGAGCGCTTTCCCGTCCCCGAGCTTAAACCCGGCGGGTTCTCTCCCTGGCACGGGATGGGCACAGGGCTCGCCCCCGCGCTGGGATCCGTGGCCACTCTCCCCGGCGCTGGGATCCGTGGCCGCTCGCTGTCCCCGCCAGGACGAGGTGCGGTGCAGGCGTTTATTATTCCGGGCAGGTTCGGCTGCAGCACCGCGGCTCCTCCCGCCTGGAGCCCGCAGGCTCCTTCCCCTCCTCGCCCCCCGAGAGCCTCCCTGGCCCTGATCCCCAACTCCGCGGCTTCCCTGGAGCTCGGGGATGGCGTCTGGGAGGTGGCACAGGCGGGGAATTCGGGATGCCGCTCCTCGCCCGCCTGGGCTGTGCTTTCTTCCCTGTTCCTCTCCGGTGCCTGGGAATGAATTCCTGGAGCGAAGGGCAGCCTGCAGAGCGCTGCTGGAGGCACTGGGATGGTTGGATCCGGGTGGATCCTTCCCAGCTCGGCCAGGGAGTGTGGGAGCCGCTGCTGGGCTGGTGGGATGGGGAAGGGCCAGGCCGGGAATGGGGCTGTGAGCCTGGAATGGGGCTGTCAGCCTGGAATGGGGCTGTGATCCCATGAATGGGGCTGTGAGCCTGGAATGGGCCTGTGATCCCATGAATGGGGCTGTGATCCCGGAATGGGGCTGTGCGCCCGTGATGGGGCTGTGATCCCATGAATGGGGCTGTGATCCCATGAATGGGGCTGTGATCCCAGAATGGGGCTCTGATCCCAGAATGGGACTGTGAGCCTGGAATGGGGCTCTGATCCCAGAAGGGCTGCAGGAAGATGCTCAGAGCACACACAGGAGCCACCCTCCACCACATTCCCTCTTTTCTCGCCCAGGGCAGAGCGAGTCCCAGGCTGGGCTGGGCCAGGGGCTGGTGCCGATCGGTGCCCCCCGAGCTCCTCCGGGGCTAATTAGGGGCTGGGTCGTTCCGGCGTTAATTACTGTCTCTCTCTTCACCTCCGAGCTCGGCTCAGACAGCGCCGGTTGCTGTGAAAGAGGAGGAAATCAGCGTGCTGGGGTGCGGCAATTAGCGTTTTTTTCTCTTAATCAGCAGGAGCTTGCTTAATTGGGCCTGCCACCTCCTGCTTCCCGCTGCTGGGAGCCTTGCAGGGATGGATGAGCTCAGCTCCACGAGGAGTCGTGGGATAGCGGGGCTGGGAACAGGCAGGGATGCAGCTGATCTCTGCTGGATGGGGCAGCGGCAGCGCTGCGGCCCGAGGGTGGGAGTTGGAGTGTCCTGGGAGCTGCAGTGGCCCCCATCCCCGTGTCCCAATCCTGTGTCCCCATCCCTGTGCTCCCATCTCTGTTCTCCCCATCCCTGTACTCCCAATCCTGTGCTCCCATCCCTGTTTCCTATCCCCGTGTCCCCACCCCCGTGTCCCAATCCTGTGTCCCCATCCCTGTGCTCCCATCCCTGTGTTCCCCCCATCCCTGTTTTCCCCATCTCTGTTCTCCCCATCCCTGTACTCCCATCCCTGTACTCCCAATCCTGTGCTCCCATCCCTATGTTTCCTATTCCCATGTCCCCATCCCTGTTTTCCCCATCCCCGTGCTCCCATCCCCGCGCTCCCAATCCTGTGTCCCCATCCCTGTGCTCCCACCCCTGTTTTCTATCCCTGTGTCCCCCATCCCTGTGCTCCCCATCCCTGTGCTCCCCATCCCTGTGCTCCCCATCCCTGTGCTCCCCATCCCTGTGCTCCCCATCCCTGTGCCCCCATCCCTGTGGTCCCCATCCCTGTGGTCCCCATCCCTGTATCCCCATTCCTGTCTCCCAATCCCCGTGTCCCCATCCCCCTGCTCCCATCCCCCTGCTCCCATCCCCCTGCTCCCATCCTCCTGCTCCCATCC
>JACAXG010000009.1:15446983-15461204 GCA_018881555.1 Amblyornis subalaris | reverse complement strand
AAAACCAAACAAGGGAGTCACTTGAGCTGCAGCTGGACAGGAAATTGCTAGAGCTGCTTGCAAATCTCCACTTTGAACAGAGCAGCATAGGGAATGCCAAGAGCGGAAACCGTTCAAAACTGGATTAGCACAAGCCAAGTTTAACTGCAACCCACTTCTACTTTCACAGTTTATGCACTCAATCTAGGCCACTACTGCATGAGACACTGACTCACTTTTTTCCCATGTTTTGTTTGCATTTCATTTCACACGCTTGCAGTTTCTAAAATTACTTCAAATGTGCTCTGGCTGCCAGGAGTTCTGCAGAACCTCAGCTGACAGCCCCAGCTGCAACATCAGCCCCTCACCGTGGTACTGCACACAGATTTTGGCACCACCCTACCTTGGGCCAGTTGTCATCAGGAAGGATGTTAATGGATGTAAGTTGCAGCAGGAAGTTTTGCAATTGCTATAATCCCCCTTTTTCCTTCTGCAGAGACAGAACTGCTTGAAGGGTCCAAAGAGGAAATGAGGTGACTAAAGGTATATAGAGACTTCTCCTCCCTGCCTTCGTTAAGTTGCAAGGTGGCTGAATAGCAACAGAAAAATAATTTACAGGCTGCAGACTGTTGATGAATCTCTGTGAAATGAGTTCCTGCCAGACAGCTAAGGGAAGCATGAACCCATCTGGCATCTGTAATAGAATCACCAAAATTCATAAACAAAGCCAGAAAACAGCAGCTTCTTACTCTTAATAATAAAAGAAAAAATAATAATGAGAGAAAACTTAGGGCCCAGATTGAGGTGCATCCCTAATACAGCAAAGAGATGCTGGAATATTTTGTAATTAACCTGAAGGCCTTCAAAAGCATTCCCTTCACCCAAGCAAGATGAGAATCCAGCACATTCACTGTTTATTCATTYAGGCACTGGTGGACCAAAGGGGAAATCAAGGTTTTATTATCTTAGGGGCTGTACAAAAGCTATTGAAAGCAATCATTACCTTTAAGCATAACCATATGTGTATGTGCAATTAACCACAACCACACAGAGGGGAAAGGGAGAATAAACCAGCCAGCTTCTCCATAGTCAAAAATAGTTATTTATTTATTAATAATTTAAGGTTTTACATTCTTATAATAAATTCCATCTTAAAACTTTTACACCATGGATTAGACTCTCCCTTATTGGCAACCGTGTGCAGGTTCACTGTGCGTACACACAGGTACAAACGTTCGCACATACTTCCAGTTTTATACAAAAAAAAAGACGCAAAATATTGCATTTGAGGTCAAGCTCCCTGAAGAATTTGTACAGAGGTAATGCACTGTTTAGCACATCTGAAAGTTTTAAAAAGTGATCAAAAATCTTTCTCATTCAAAGATAAACCTCTTCCCAGATGATCTATTTACAAAAGGTAAGGCAAAAAATTAATTTAATTTAAAAATATATATATATATGTGTGTATATATATATATATATCATATGGAACCTACATCAAAAGCATGAGGAAAAAAAAATCACCACAAGGAAAAGAAAGATATATGAAAGAAGAGACTCTATTTGCTCACAAAACTTGATTTGCAAACTTCTCATCATTGCCATTTCTCCCTCATGAAAAGCTTGCTTCAATAAAATTCAGCATGCTGCAAATATATTATTTGCAATTWAAAAAAACAAACAAACAAAGTAGAATTTATGAAAAGAACAAAAACACAGGTGTCCCTTGAATTGATTTCTTGAGTACATGTGAATTAAGAAAAAAAAAAGCAAATCAATTTAAGGTTAAATATTTACATTGATCAAGTAGAATACTACCAAGCTCCCAGCAAACAAGTACTCCAGATACACTAAGCTGAAATCTCTTTCTTTGGCTCCTCTAAATTAAAACAAACAAACAAAAATAACCGGTCTTCACTGAAGACAAAGATGTGTGTCACAGATCTGAGAGCAGAGGGGGCAGAAGGACAGTTCCAGTCTCTAGAGGGCACGTGCCCAGCCTGTCCAGCCTCACCCTACCACACTGGAAGTGCTGGGACCCCAGCTACTGCACAAGCAGGGATGAACGTACTGCCCACCTGCTGCCTGGTCACCGCAGTCCTGCCCAGGGAGCTCGCCACGTTCCCTCCCTTTGCAATAGCCAATTCCACACTGTGTAACCTTTCCTTGCCCGCACTGGCAGCTGCTTTTTAATAGCAGAGGCCAGAAAAAGAGAAAGCTGCATTTCTTTATCACTGCCAAAGAGAAACCATTGAGGAGTGATCCCATGAAATGGACAGAAGGGAAGTGGTGGGAGCTCACGTGGACTGCAAGGAATCCACCTGGAAGACGTTCTGGTTGGAAGGGGTGGTGAAGTACAACTGCTGGTTCGGCACTCGATTGTCACAGGGGCTGCTCAGTCCCAGAGTCCGCTCAAAGTCCAGCAGCTGACCCATGAAGTTGAAGTTGGGCGAAATGTTGGACTTCTTCATCTTGACGATATCATAGGCATCATTCATGGACAAGTTCAGCTTCTGCATGAGGTAGGCCACCGTCACTGTGACCGAGCGGCTGATCCCTGCTAAGCAATGCACCAGGACGCCGCAGTTCTTCCCCCGTGCTTCATCTGTACAAAGAGGCAGAGGACACATAAGACAGGGGGTTGATAACTGATCTCTCAACACAAATGAGATTAGTATCAAGTAGGAAGAAAGTACAATTCTGATCCCAGTGGCCAGCAGTGCAACTCAAGAGTTAACTCTAGCAGCTTAAAACCAGGACAAGAGGAGAATCCACTCCCCCTACTTCCCAAGTCCAAGAGCTGAGAAAACTAAGAATGAGACAAAGGGAGCAGGACATGCTGCATGACACTGTTTTCAAAGTCAGTTTTAAAGACACACTTTTAAAGGAGATTTGCCTTTAAATGCTTACAGTCCCCTTGCCCCAGCATGGAAATCCTGCAATATGTCACTGAATGGCTTTATACAGACCAGCAGACTGCAAAGGTCTATTAAATTATTCTCCAACTGTTGTGCAGCTAACAATGGAGGTATTCAGGCATTTTAAAAGAATGAGGGAAGTCACAGGGGACAGCCCATTAGGAGGAACAGGATGTCAACATTGGTTGAAAATGGGTTCCTTTGTAATAGGAAATGCATTACAATGCCTGGAGATTAGTTTCTTTGTGGCTTCCAGCCCACATTTCTTCCTGCTAGGCTCAGATTACCTACATTCTCCACTATTACCGGTATCATTCAACCGGATTACAGCACAGCTTCCCAACAGATAATGCAATGCCCACCCCACCGCACCTCGATGGGGCGATTTTAGTCCTCCCCGAAACGAAAGAGAGTGCAAATTTTAGCCAGAATTCCTGGGGCCCAAGGGTATGGGTTTCCAGAGCTGACGGGCAATGTCTGAGGGCCGGCTTACCGAGGCACCGAGCCCGAGAGGTATATCATTATTACCACAAGATTTAATTAAAGCTCTGACTATACATTTGCCAGGGATACCTCTTAGGAATAACTTGCATTTAAAAGCTAAAGTTAGATTCCCAGATCTTTTCTTTTTATTATACTGCTCTTCAGTAACCTCAAGGAAAAAAAAAAAAAAAAAAAMCCAAAAACAAACAAACAAAAAACCCCAAAACCAACAGCAACAAAAAAAAGGTCAAATAAACCGTCAACCCCAGGCTCATCTGCCCCCCACCCCCACCTGCCGGGAAGTGATTTAAGAAGATTCCCCATCCTGCGCAGTGCCCAGTCCCCAGCTCCAATATAAACGACTCAGCGAGGAATTCCACAGCCCCACCAGCCAGGTATGCCTTTGCAACCCTGCAAAGGTGGCTTACAATTCACCGGGACTCCTCAATAACCCTCCAAACTATCCTCAACAGCCCCTCAACTTAAGCCAGCTCTAAAACCAAGAAAGAGGCATCCCCCAGAGACTGCCATAAATGCTGCTACCGCTTCTCGCCCGAAATCTCCCGAATTCTGCAGAAGACACTGAATTCTGCCTCTTAACATACAGCTGTTAGCAAATAACCGGCTCTTACCTATAAAGGAGATGGCCTCAGGAAAGAACTGAGACAGATTTTGACTCCAGTGGTCAGAGATGGGGATCTGTTTGTACTTGAATTCGCCGGCGTTTTCAAAGAGATTAGGCAGGTTAGGGGTAACATTCAAAATGTATTTAATGCCGAACTCTTCTAGAACGTCCAAATTAGTGGAGTCCTTGGCACAGCCTAAGTAGAGGTAGGGTAAAATCTCCACCGGGAAGGAAGGCTGGTTGTTGGAGAGGGGGCTGCCATCGGAGTCSGTGGCACTATTGGGGTCTCTGTCAATGTCAGATTCAATGTCGGATGATGAATCGGAGCTGATTCGGAGGCCTCCCAAGCCCAGGACTGGCAGAGGAGGAGAGCTGCTGCTACACGAACTGTCTAGGTTAGTTTCACAGTGCAAGGCGAACTCGGCCTGGAACTTGCTAAAACCACCTGGAGAGAAGAGCAAAGAGAAAAAAAATGCAACCTGATATAAGATGGCATGTTGACTTGCTTCTCTGGTACAGCCCTGTCTGCAAAGGGGAGTCTGTTTTGCACCCTCTCGAGCTCCAGGAAAAAGAAGAAAGAAAAAAAAATGTCACACGCTTACGCAGACAGACTAACTTAAAGGAAGGGTTAAGAAAACTGTCCGCTGCAGCGGAGAGCACAGCATATTCAAGATTAAAGCTCTGTACCGCTTCGCCCTGCGGGGACCTCTGGAGAGGTGTCTCGGAGGCAATTCCTTCTGCCAGGCTCATGCCGGAATCCCCGTTAGCCCTCTCCTCCCCACACTGCCATAGCGRTTCCAGACCTCGAGGCTTCTTTAAACAAAGCGAGGATAAGGGGGAAGGTGGGGGGGGGAAGGGAGAAGGTGCGGAGCAGGGGGGAAGGCCCCCTACCCAGGCTGGTGCTCTCCTCGCGCGTCAGTCCACTGCCCGGGAGACGCTGCAGACCGCATCCCCCCCGCTCTCTTCCCCGGGCAGAGATCCGCGGGGCTCGGCTCCCCGTCCCCCACAGCCCCGGGCCCCAGGCAGAGATCTCTCTCCCAGTCCTGTGCGGCCCTTCTCACCTTCCAGATAAAATGCCTTGCAGCCTTCATCTTTGAGGCGCTTGAGGAGCAGCCCTAGCACGGACTCGCCGCCCGTGTTCTCGTTCCAGTCGCGGCTGTGCTCGTCGTACAGCACTACGGTGTCGGTGCCACACCGGCGGGCGAAGCGCTCCCGATCCTCCTCGCTGCTGGCGACGAGGGACCGCAGGGGCAGGTTGCCCTTCTGCAGCCGCCGCAGCATGATGCCGGGGATGGCCACATTGATGGCCGACTCGATGTGGGACGACTCGTACAACTCCTGCGGCCGACAGTCCATCAGCAGTAGCCGGTCGTTGCCCATCTCCAACTGCTCGTTCAGCCACGCCACGGATTTACTAATCGCCATTTCCGACGCGAAAGGGACGGGTCTGAACGTATCTAGCATGAGGAAGGACGGGGGGAGCGGAGCGTGCTCTGGAAGCGCCCCTCTCTCTCACAGAGGCATGCGGCTGGCTCGGCGGGCGGGCTGCACCCCTCTAACTCCGCACAACTTATCTCCCTCCGCCCCAGGAAAATGAATCACGCAGCCCCCCCCGCGCCGCTTCCCCCGCGCCGGGCGGCGGTGGAGTCACGGGGAGGGAGAAGCAGCCCCGGCACCGGCGTGTGCGTGTGTGTGTGTGTGTGTGTGAGCGCGTGTGTGTGTGCCTGCGTGCGCGCAGCCAGCCTGCCCTGTCTCCTCTTTTTTCTGTCAATGAATCCCTGAATGAACCTGCCTAATCGCCGCTGCAGCTCGAGCCCTTGGGCTTTTCCTCCGCCACGAGTGAATGAAATCCAATTACCGTGCCGCCGAGCGGGGCTCCCCGGCTCAGCACGGAAACACTGCGGCGGTGCCGGTGCCCCTTCCCTTGCCTTCCCCTGCTGCGCTCTCCTGCCCTGCCCGGCAGCCGCCCGCAGCGCCCCTCGGCCGCGGCCCCGCGCAGCCCGGCGCCCGGCGGCTCCTCAATGGGTACAACCGCGGGACCGCTCAATGGATACATTCTCCGGCGCAGCCAATGGGGGCGCGCGGAAGGGGCTGTTGCCGCGGCGACGGGCCGGCTGGAACAGGTTGTGTTGATGAATCGTTAATGAGTTTGTCATTCACAAAAACGGAAAGGAATTTCCGCTCCGGATAAGCCGAGTGCAAACAAGCGGCAGCCGCGGCGCGGCGGGCGGGGGCGGCGGGGGCAGGTGAGGGGGCGCGGCCCGGCCCGGCCCTCCCCCCTTCCCTTCGCCAGCACCAGCCGCGGGGCGGCCGCCGCAGCCGGCGGAACAAATGGCACTTTTCCTTTTTCTCCCTCCATATTTTCGCTCCCTAAGACATACCCCGCGGGGGCCGGCTGTGTTCCCCCCAGTTCCCCCGCGCTGATCGTGGCCCGGCTTTTCATTAGGGCGTTCCGGGAATCCCATTTTTAGGGAGGCGGGTAGGCTCTGTCCTCGGCTGATCCCTAGGGGGGATGAAGAGTAAACCCCAAGCTAATCTCTTCCTACGCGGCCCGGCTTTATTCGCTGTACGCAGAGCAGCCAGGGAGGCGGCCCCGCCGCAGGAGCAGCCCGAGGGCACTCGTGCTGCAGCCCGGGCGGGCCACCCCACTAAACGGGAGCAGGGAAAGTGGCCCGCCTCGGCCCAGCCGGCTCCTCCAGGTAGCCCGTGACTGAACAGCGCTCGCCCGGCCGCGGCTGAGTGCGCCGCCAGCAACGAGCCCGCGGCCACCTCCGGCGGCGCGGGGAACGCCGGGGCCGCCGCCAGCACGGCGGGGTCCGGCCCGGCCCGGTGGGGCCCCTCGCACCTGGCAGCATCCGCGCTGGCGGCCCCGGCCGCCGCACCGGCTCCTCCTGCGGGTGCGGTCCTGCCGCCGCCGTCCTGCGCTTCCCCCCGGCCCCGGCCGGGCGGAAGGGCACTGCTGTCCCCGCCGCACCGGGAGGCGGAGGGGAGGGCTGGGCTGCGGTGCCCTTCGGAGCGGCGCCGGGGTAGCAGGGGCCGAGAGCGGCGAGGGCCGGAGGCTGAGCCGGGAGCGGTGGTTCCAAGGTGCGCGTTAGCAAATGGGTAAGGGAAAAGCGAGGAGCGACAATA
Organism: Amblyornis subalaris; assembly: GCA_018881555.1. NCBI lineage: Eukaryota > Metazoa > Chordata > Aves > Passeriformes > Ptilonorhynchidae > Amblyornis > Amblyornis subalaris. The sequence continues at coordinate 15,454,070 of JACAXG010000009.1, read as the reverse complement.
AATTAGGAGAAGCCTGGCCTAAATGCTAATCCTGCCGCCAACATCTGCTTGGAAGTAGAATTGTTCAGGAGAGGCTAATCTCTCTTCCACTGCTTCTGCGCTTCAGGGCTCACTATTTTTAACCTCAGCTGAAGGAGGTTCTTAGGTAGCGAGTGGCTGGAGAGTGTGACCCTGGGAACAGATAGTGGCATGGACAGTCCTGTGTGTTCCACAGAGAAAACATCCGTGATGTTAATTAAAGTTGGCACATCAGTTGCTGCAGCTTGAAGCAGGGCTGATGCCCAGATGGCATTAACGGCATCCTCCCCAGCAGGGATTTTGAGAGGATCCCTTCTTGCTACGTTTTTCAGAGGCTTGAAAGTGGGACTGAAGTGTTACACAAACCTTGCCCTGCCCCTAAGTCAGATTTCCTTGAACTGATGTTCAACTCACTGGACACACCACGAACCTTGTCCCATGGCTCAGTGGGAACAAATTGTCCAGTCCACCTTGCCCACTACAGACCTGCCCTCTCTCATTAAAGAGTTTCCAGGCTGTTCTTACCAGCTGCTTCACGTGCTGTTCAGCTCTGTATGTTCAGGGTGTGCTGTTTAAATGTCCAGAGCAGTGACAGATCAAACTAGAAAGCGGAAGCCTTTGATTTTATTTATTTAAGCATTTTTTTGGGAGGGATACCTGCCAAGTAGTATTACAATAAGTAATTATAGCATTTAAAGAGATTTTTATCATCACTACTCTCAGATCTGAGTGAAATACTGTGAGCATTAAAGGTATGAAGACAATAAGATGTTAGATGGAGCATGCTCCAGAGAGTTGTATTTCTGAAGTGGAGCTGGAGACAGAGACTTGTAATGATGGTGGCTGTAGCCTGCTCATTGCATGGCAGCAGTCTGAGGGTGGCATTTGGTGAGCTGGGACCTAAGCAGGAGATTTAGCACTGCAGCAGAGTTAAACAAGTTAAATACAAATAGCACCCTTTGAATTTGTAGTAGTACCTCCCTCAGTGCACACCAGTGGAAGAATGCCAAAGGAGAATGAAAACTATGTGCTACCTTGTTGTCTTTGTGTTTGTATGCATGTATGCACTCCCTTTTCCTCTTTCTGTCTGAACCACTCTGTCATGTCAGTCACTGAGGGATGCTGGAGYAGATCCAGTTAACCATGCTACCACCTGATGCTTTGTCAGAGAACAGATATACAAACCAAGCTTCACCAGGAGATTGTTTAACCTTCAACTTCCAGAAGTTTTTGTAGGACCTGAGCAGTAAGAAGAGCCTATTCCTGTCAACCATGATCCCTTCATTCGTCCAGCCACTGGCAGTTAGCTTTTGAACTCTGAAATGTTTATTTTTGGATAGGAAGGGGAATGTGTTTGGTTTTGGTTTTTTTTCATTTTGTTTTGTTTTTTATTTCCTTGTCTTCAAATCAGACTTCTTCAGTCCAGCTCAAAGCTTATTAATAGCAAATAGCCTATTTTGCTGGCTTTTGGACCATTTTGCTCATTCATAGCATGTGTAGAGGGCCCAGTAGATCTCCATGAGTGCTTATGACCGGAGCTTGTCTCAGCCAGAGATGCAGACAGAGGACAAGAGCATTGCATGGATGGCGGTGATTAGAATTTAGTGTTGCTTTGCCCAATTACTTCATATCTCTCCCTGTAACAGAAGCCCTGGCCCTGAATTAGACAGACAGGCTATCTTCATAGTGTAATGGGAGAGAGAAGTACCAAAAAGGCAGGTATCTATGACATTTTGAAACCAGGCCAACTGGGACACTTTGAGACACTTCGCAGTCTGGAATGCTAAAGCAGTGGTGCAGAGGCATCCTCAGAAGGCTAAGTACTGATGAAGTTTCTTCTTGCATTAGACATTAGGGATGAGAATTTTTTTTTTATACAAGTGCCTTCTTCCTCTAAAGATACAGTGCCTCTCTTGTACTCGATTGAAGCAGAATTTGATAGGAGTCTATCTTTCCATGAGAAGATGGGGCATAAAATATATAGGAAAGGGGTTTCTGCTTCTTTGGTCACACCTTTCCTATGTTGTGTCAATCAATATTTACAAAAGCAGAGACTCCAGCCTTTGTTTTGCACGTCCCACTGATGACCTGAATGAAAATGGCAGACACCCCTTCTGTATCTGCACTGTTTAATGTCAGGCAAGCAAAGTACACTCTGGGATTGCCTGCTGGAGAAGGCCAAGGAGCATGAAACATGCTGGCATCAGGATTTTAGGTGAGATGCCAACTCAACTCAACTCTGGAAGTGCAAGAGCTTGGAAAATGTAGTGCAGGTGTCTCCACTGACAGGTCATACTTAGGCATGAGTTTTGAGGATCATGACTATCAGCTTCAACTGAACCAGCAAATGCCTGTGATTCAGCTAAATAGTCATTCAGCTTTAGATCTCGGAAGTTAGAGGTTCACATTTTACCTAGTTATTTCTCTCATTTATCAATTTCAGAGGGTCTTCAGAGAGGACAAACTGCACTCTGGAGCTGCTCAGTTCCCTTTGCTGTCTCTAAATGGTGCCTAGTGGAACCAGCCTGTACTTTTACAGGCATGTAACCTCGTACTGCTTACCTTGCAGTCTGTGATTCTTACCTTCAGGTTTATCTGTAAGTCCTTTATACAGTTCCTTTTAATTTCGGTAAAATTGAGAATCAATGTGTGTCTGTGTTGGTTTGTGTGAATGATTTATTTGAAAATAGAAATACACAAATCATCCTAGACCAAATTGTCCATGAAGTACAGTTCTATTGGTGTAAAAGTGGTTAGTGCAAGGAGTCTCAAAGGGAGAACAAAAGTGTCCTATGAAGCATTTTATTTGTTTTATGTAAAGTACAAACAATTTATGGAAATGACATTTAACTGGTTATTCAATGTCCAATTATTCACATCTAAAATAATTCCAGAAGTTGGAGAAATAAAACACTTGAATGACTCCATTTAGGAAATCCTTTTGACTCAAGTGCTTTCCTCGAAACAGCAAGTAGCTGGATGACTTCAAGCACATATTTAATTGTGCCTTGTAATAAAGTAATGTAATTAGCAATTACTTAGGAACGATGCTTTAAAATACTTAACAGCTACTACAGACATGCATTTATTTAAGAGGTTCTGTTTTCTTTTGACTCCTCATGGTATAAACAAAGTTCCCTTCTGAATGCAGCTCATACGTGAGTTCTCAAAATTGTTCCTCAGGGTGGGCAAAGGTGAGCAGATTTGTTTGACAGCAGACCACTACTGGCGGTCGGATTCTCTTCTTAGAGGATAAAACTAAGCTTGTAGGAGGGCAGTGCAAGGCACACATTTAGCAAGGCTCACAGCATATTGGCCAAGCACAGAGACAAGTGCTGTAATTTTTTTTTCTTCTTTTTTTTCCTTCCCACCACATGCTGCCATTGCTCGTGACACTTTTGGTGGCACTGATCTTTGTATCACTTCATAGTGGTTTACATTCTGCTGGCAACAGAAACATAGCACAGGTGGGCAGCTGTCTCTTAAAAATAATAAACATGAAGAGAACAGAAGGCTCTGTGTCTGCACACTTTTCTTATAATTACATGCTAATTTTATAGCTTTCAAATAAAAAATGGACTGTATAATAGAGGCAAAAAGCAGAAGCAGACTAAATTATAAAAGTGGCACTGTGAGTGTGATCGCATGAAAATACAGATACACCATTAAATTTGGTGGCAGTGATTAAATTGATAGGTTCGCTTACTGGTTGGAATGCCAATTTATATGGTTCTGTTACCTGAGCTAAGGAATAGAGCAATTCCTATCCAAAACTCCTGTCTGTGGTGCAGAAATATCATGCTATTTGTATAAGGACAACAATGTGCTTATATTATTTCTTTGGCAATACCAAAGAGTTTAGTAGTGTCCAGAGAGTGTTTCCATGTTGTGCAAGCTGGTGTTTCTCTCTGCTGTTGTCTGCTGTTCAGTAGCAGCCTGTATCATGCTATATGGGGCATATACATCACACCAGATGAGGCTGCTGAGAAAATGCTATAATCTCTTTAATGCTGCCCATTTTGACTGAAAGGCTTACTAGGCACTAACATGTAGGCTTACCTGGGAAGGCATTAGTGCTGTCACCAAAGTATGTTCCTTCAGTAGCACTGTCCCATTTTCATCCCGTTCACTCATCCTGCAAGGAAGCAAACCTGACAGCATCAAGGAAGCATAGAAAGCAGCTCTCTCTTCCCAAAGCTAAAGATTTATTTTCCTCTGCATTTGTGAGATCCCCTGCTACCAAATCTCTCTGTTCTGACCATGGGAATAAACCCTGCCCCTGGGATGACTTAAGGCTTGTTCTAGACCATGAAAAGAGTAAACAAAGGCTGCGTTTGCACAGTGCAGGGTAAATTAGCTGTGCAGAGAGCAGAGCAGGGACAGCAAATTATGTAAGAAAAAGATCTTCATCCTGGGACAGGCATATTCAGGGAAAGAAACRCCATGCAGCTATCTTATATTCTGGTTCCAAAGAGAGGCAATTAGTTGTCCAACCCAGGCATGAACAATTCGATTTCCACTGTGTGTTTTTTGTATGGCCACTGGAATGCGTCCATGGGGACCCCATAGAGCTGAGCACACAGTTTGGCTCCAGGTTGTCACAGGGGGAGACACATGGACAATTATATGTCCTGGCCCCTGCAACTTCCCTTTAGCACTTCTGCTTTACTTTTCACAGATGAAAAGTCCCTCATAAGGACTTCTCCTGGGCCAGGCAGGACCTGCACCAAACAGGGTACATGCACTGACAGAGGTGACAGTTTCCTTATTACTGAGTCTGGGGCTTTCCCTGGTGACCTGCTGCTGTCAAAAAAGGCCGGTAAAAGCTTGTTGTGGGGGAAGCACCACACTGATGGCCAGACCTAGGTGCTAAAATGTCCTACTCTGTTTAAAAAAAACAGAGGGCTCAAATCACATGCTGAATTTGAAGCACTGCTGGTGCTGGCTTCCATGGGATGGAAAGTGATATAAGTCACTCAAATCTTTCTGGTTTAGTTTGCTACATTTTGCACCGCCATCCTCCCAAAACAAACAAACTAGAACATAAAAATAAAGCTGCCAAACTACAGTGGTCTTAGGGGGTCGGTCATCACAACCCCTAAGTCCCACAGATCAGCCTAGTAATTTCATCTGTAAGCTTGAGAGACTTCAGTTGGTAGGAGAGGGAAACCAGTAGAAGGAATTTGCTGTAAATAGAACAAGTGGGGAAAGGGTAATGCCCTAAGCGTGGAGCAGTATTAAAAATGTCTGGGGCAATACTGGGTTGTGTACATCACTAGGAAAGTATATATTGAGGGTGCAGGGTCCTTTTGAAAGGCATACATCTCAAAGTAAGCCATAAAAGCGTGTGGTAGTTCTTTCTTCATCTTTGATTCAGTATTTAAGAGCCTTGCAGTAGAAAATATACCTTGAAGACTGGATGTGTACAAGTGTAATCTCTGCAAATGTTGACAAGACAGTTACTGTTGTCAAGTTTATCCTGGCTTTAGTATGCTTAGGTATTTATGAGGACTTAATAGTAGARCTGTCGCATCCAAATACCGGGTTGTCACCTGGTATGTCAGAGCACAATGACATGATGATTACAGGACTGTTCATGGTTGCAGTTTTTGTTACTCATTTGGTACATTGGTGTCACCAACATACCACARTGGTAAATTATATTAAAATATTACTTTCTCTGAGCAATTGTGCAGTAGAACTGTAAAGTATAAACCATTTTCACAAAGTTTCCTACTCTGGCTAAATTGTGCACATAAATTTCTGTTTAAGGGTTCACAAGAGGTTGTTGTAGAGACACCTACAGCCCTGTGCTTTCCAGTGGTACACTGGAGCCTCCCTTCCCTTTCTTAGAGTTTTTTGTCTGGTAATCATTATAAATGTTGGTTGGTTATTTTCTTTTTGCTTCTAGTTCCAGTTTGCAGCAATCTGCTTTATATCATATGGCAGTCCCATCAGATCAGAGAAGTTAAGCATTTCTGGATTGCAACAGGATTTGAGTGGGAATAAGAAAAGTGCAGGAAGCAAGGACCAGGATTCAGCAGCTCCCTGCTCCTTTTCCAGTCTGCACCAGATTAGTGCCTTATTACAGGGTTAGGATGAGCTGCATGGGGGGGAGCACTTTCCTGCAGATAAGGCCAGATATGGCCAGTTGTAATAACTGGATTCAGAAAGGTGAATGTTACACAGCATGGAGGTTAAAACTGAGTGAGTTGTAGGCACAATTGGTTCTGTATTGTGTTTTAGCAAGGAGAATCCAGAAGACCATGGCCAGCTGCATCTAATCCCAGCCTTGCCCTTGTATGGGGCTCAGGCAGGTCTTTGGAGAGCAGATACTGCCTGCAGTGCTGCCATTTTTGGCTGCTTCCTCTGTAATGGGCGGGCAGGATCCTGAATATATAGGGGTTTTTGTTTTTTTTTTCCTGAGTGAAGTATAACTTTATTTAATCAGGGAAATCACATTAGAATTATGCTATGGATGATGTATCCTAGATGGTTAGGTCTTCAGATACGTAGAAGAACACTCGGTGAGTCAGCCCTGCAATTTTTGGTGGAGTAGGTCTATTCCGGTGTGTGGGTGTTCGTAGAACAATTACGTAAGTGTCAGGGTAACGAGGAACTTTTGACATTTCTGGCAGCTTAACTGAGTTCTTTTCAGTCAAAAATACACTAATTGTTGTTCTCTTGCATTAAACACACATCATTGCCTTAACTGGATTTGGGAGGCTTTTTTTTTAAGCGTCAGTTGTCAGGGCAAGATACTGGAGCAGTTTTATTCTTGAGAAAAGAGGAGATTTTTCACAGTTACAGTGAGACAAACATTTGTGAGAACCATTTAAATCACATAAGAGGGTGAGAAAGTTGATGTGCCATATGCCTGGAATTTACTATGGTAAAGCTAATTACTGCCACTGAATGCAAGGGCCCATCAGCATTTTCATCATCACACCCACCCTCAACACCTTTTCTTTTCTTTTCTTTTCTTTTCTTTTCTTTTCTTTTCTTTTCTTTTCTTTTCTTTTCTTTTCCTTTATTTTCCTTTCTTTTCTTTTCTTTTCTTTTCTTTTTT
>JACAXG010000009.1:15361877-15446962 GCA_018881555.1 Amblyornis subalaris | reverse complement strand
TCTTTTCTTTTCTTTTTTCTCTTTTCTTTTCTTTTCTTTTTTCTCTTTTCTTTTCTTTTCTTTGTTTTAGTTTGTCAGTGTTTTTTTGTCTATATGGTTTTTGAGATGGAGAATGATAATCCAACCTCCAAACTAACCCTTGAAATATGTTATGTCCTATATTCAAGGTGAGTAGGTTCAGTACCCCACTGAAGAATGGTGGATTGCACTGCAAAGGCAGCTGCTTTTCTACATGTATTGCAGAGGCAAAGAAGAACTGGTTTGTCTGCCAAGATCAATATACCAAAATTAGTCAGAGCAGGTCAGTGTCCAAATGGCACTTTCAGAAAAGATTTCTCTCTAGAGATTAAATATGAAATAAACAAAAACTGGTAGCTGTTTTCTTCTTATTTAATCCAAGCCATGCCTTTGGTACCAAAACCCTGTAGTCAAACTAGTCAATGGAATTTTTTCTCTTTTAATTTAGATAAATATGAAATATTTCTAAAGATCATGACCTTGACATAGTCTCCTCTTCTACGTGAAACAATTAATGAGCCAGATTACAGCTCTGAATGGTGCTGAACGTCCTGCTGACATGCCTGAACATCTAAAAAACTGGCATTTGTCAGTGGATTTTGGAGAGTCAACTAATGGCTATAGAATGTTTTCCATCTAAAAAAGTCTATTTCCTGACGTCAGTCAGAGAGAAGGGCTCTGTTACATGCTGTGTGGGTTCAGAGTGAGAACAACCTACCAGTTGTATTGGTGCTTGTCCACACACTGTGTTGGCTGTGTTAGCAAGTCGTTACTGAGGCTGGAGGTATGTAAGATGAGGATTCCACCAGTGACAGTATGTGATGAGGAATCACTGCGATAACCTGTGTTCTTTGGGATCAAGCCAATATAGTTTTGGCCAGGAATTTTTCTGGTTAGTGAGGACCACTTCAGCCAGGATGTTCTGTATTAATGATGTGTACATTATATGAGCTGTAATAATTGGATACAAGTGAGTGTGTGTGTTTGGGGGGTTTTGTTTATTACTTCTCTTTGAAAATAGAAGAATCAGAGTTTGAATCTGAAGTTGCTGCTATCATCCCATTGCTTCCCCAAAACTTAGAAAAATCTGGAGATATGCAGCATGAACTCATGGCCTTATATTACTTGTAGTCTGGTAGACTGAAGGGATTCATTGTTCTGATGTGTGCAGGAGGAATTGCTTAAATCTAATGAGCAAAAACAAAGGGACTCTCAGTGCCTCATACTTCTTACCCAGGATTTATGCAAAGAGGAACCAAGTCTTCTGCATTGAGAGCTCGAGATGAGAGTGCTCTTCACTCTAGCCCAGTGCTTTCAAGTGCCACCCATGTTGATTCATGTAGTTGCTCAGAGAAAACTGGAGGCAAATAAGCATGGGTTCTTGCATTCAAAGAGCTCTCTATGCTCAGTGATAAAATTAACCTCTTTTAGATTCAGAGACAGACAAATTATTTAAAAACAATTGCTGCCACTTCTTTAAATACATCAACAACACATGTGACGCCTCTGCTATGTCAGGTGGAAAAGAACTGTTACAAATGGGTAGGGAGAGGTCACCTGCTCACATTCAGGGCAACTCAGAAATGTACCACAGGGATTTCCTTTGAATGATTTTGTTAGCTGGACTTTTTTATTTGCTGAAAACCTACCAAAGTAAATGTATGAATACTGCATTATTAGTTGGTAAAGCTAAGAGATACATTGTTATGGGAAAATACTGATTACTGCCTGTTAATTGCCCCTCTCTATTGAGGATGCATCACTTGATTCAGTCATTTTGATGGTATTTATCTCATCTGAGGAAGATCATCAGTGGTGTTACTGCAGTTTTTCAAGATATAGGCATAGCGAGGCAAAAGCAGTGCCTGGAATGGGACCTATGGTGGGTGTTGGTTGTCTTTTTGCTTTTAAAATCAAACCCTTTATTGATTTTGCAACTGAGTCCCTGAAAAAATATATTGCATATTACTTTAGAAGGCAAATGAGGCCAAAATGGCAGAGAAATTAACCAAGGGCTTTCTATTCTAGGGGTTTGGAATTGATCAGTTGCTCTGATCATCCATTAAGCTGGATTCAGCATATTGCCTTTAGAAAGAAGGGGAAGATGAACTTCTGACCACAGAGGCAGTACAGATGAGATGGGAAAAACAAGCCAGAGGGATCAGGTCTGGCTGTGGCAAGGTGAGATCCTACCAGTGATTACAAGTAAGGCAAAGGTGACCCCAAAACCTCCCCTATGCCAACAGCCCCTGTGCCCTGTGGATCTGTGCAAATTCAGCCCTATGTCCTTTGTTGACTTGCCTCCCAAATTCCCACCTGACCTTCATATTCAGGCCTCTAAAAACGTGTGAGCCTGCCACCATTCACTATGGGTTGAAGAGTTTGCCTGCAAGCAATTCCTGGGCATCTGATGTGTGTCCTACATGGTCTGTTGTGAGGCACAGTGGTGGGAGGGTTACGTGTGCTGGCGAGGAGGGAGCTAGGCATTAGCTGAGGTTGCTTTTGTCTAAGGCCACCCCTTAGAGCAGGAGCTTGTTTGGGAGCAATCAGGAGACTTTCTGCTCACTTGGTTGGTGTTATGAACTGTGGCTGAGGTCAAGGAGAAAGGAACAAGGTCTAGCCAAAATGGGGCTACTGAACCTGATATAACAGCTCCCCATGAGATGTGCTCACTCTCTCTGTCAACAGGTTGCCCATCAGGTCTGACYTCTTCTTGCCAGCTTGGGGAGAAAGTGCCTTAGCTGACATACTCTTAGATAGTTTTCTTCAGCTCTGTAATCTGCCCAGCCAGGCCATTTGTTGAAACTCAAAGTGTCTGGTTTTGTTTCTGCTGCTGGATAAGAGGGCACCCCACAGTTCTTAATGGGCATAGTCCTTTGGAGGAAGTACGAAATGCTCCTTGAGAAGTGGCAGGGAGGACTGTTTTCTGACTCCTTTCCTCCCCTCAGATCCAAAGAAGGGTTTCTAGAAAGCAATTTATTGTTGTTCGTTTTTTTTTTTAAGACATAGCACTTCTAGGAGCCTACAGTCACTCTGTACTTGGAAGAGAGAAGATGGGTATGTCAGATAGGTATTTCAGAAGATGGGTGTACCATTTCATTCATTCAAAATGAATTTCTAAGATCAGTATGTCAAAAATTTCCTCCAAGGGTTTTCTTAGCACAAGATGCATGTTCTTCTGAAATTTCACATGTTTTCAGAACTTTCATAAGAACATGTGGGCTGTATTTGCTGTGGAATGGCCCTTGGACCAGAGTGAATTTTACCTTCCAAAAATCAACTTCAGCTGAAGCAACTCAAAGATCATATAAAAAAATAAATTTTTTGCCCCACTGTCAGTGACATTTGTGAATGATGGAAAACCATCCATATGGCTAAACAGACTATCTGCACTCCCCCACAAGCAGTGACRGAGGATGAAAGTAATATTCATCCTGATCATCTGTTTTGTAACAGGATATTTATCTCAAGCTTTCAAAAATGTCATTATTATTGGGGGAGGAGGGGAATGGGCAGTAAGACAGGGTCTGTAATAGATTATCAATGCTGGGAAGCGGATAAGCCGGAGGGAAGGAAACCTGCCTGAACCCCATCATTCACCAGCCCTGCTACTGCCCAGAAAGAAGGGCTGTGGGCCCATGATAATACAAGGAGAAGGAGTAGGAGGAAAYGTTCTCACAGTGGTCAATTAGGAGTTCAAGGAGACTAAATAGGGACTGAAAAATGGTAGGACCCTGAAAGTGAGGGGGATGGTGACACATTTTGTGCTTCTGTCCCTGCTTAGGACAGGGAATAGGGACAAGGCTGTAAAACTGTTTCTGTAAGCACATCCTTGAAAGCTAATCCAGCTGCCCTGTGGGGAGGCTGGCAGTGCAGGAGGCTGAATCTCAGCTCTGGGACTCTGGTCCGGTTAAGCCAATGACATGGTTCTGACTGATACTGGCACAGAGTACGGCTCAGTGGTTGTGACTGCCTAAAAACCACCTAATTTAAACTCCATTTCTGAACTAAGGAGCATGAAAATTTCAAAGCTTTTTGCTTCCAGTTGAGACTTCCAGGGGTAGTATTAATAGCTTTGGTGAACTGTGCTCCATTGATTTAAAGCACCTGTGCTTCTGAAACTCAGGATTTTATCAATTTTTTATCACTTACACAGGAAGCAGTGCTGGGCTTAATGCTATTTATCCAGCTGGACATATTGACTTTGACTTAGGAGATCAAAGCATTTTGGTTAGGGATTGTGTAACATCTTCCTATAAAAACTGTCAGGGGTAAATTTATCAAAGCCTGAAACCTTGATTGATGATTGTTTTGCATGAGTGTTCAGCATCGGGAAGGACACAATAAACCCTTTCTCTTAATGGAGATACAGGCTGTGGCCTCTTTAAACATACGTATTTTGAAACACATTTCATCACCTCCTTGAACATAACAGTACACAAAACCCTGGAGGTGCACTTGAAAGTAAGTTTTCCCTCAGCTCCGAGGAGATGACCCAAGATCCTTTAAGATGTAGCTTGGTATAGTGCAAACTTGGAGCCAGTAAGGAGAGTAAGTTATTTGTCTTTTTTTTTTCTTCTTTATTTTCTTGTCCTTTGCCATTGTCATAACAGCATTTTCCAATAGGTAAGAGGCTGGAAAGTGCTCCCTCAGGAGCTCAGAGATTCAATCCTGTGCTCCCATGAGCACAGGACTTGCAGCACTGCAGGCAGCAGCACAGCCTGGCAGATAGATGCAGCCCTTCCTTGGGGCTGCGTGAAAGAGACTAGACTTCTTGTCCCGGTTCAAGGTGAGACATTTCAGCTTATGTGAACCAACTTTTCTCAACTATTTATATGTGAATGGTACTAAATACACTTGTTAAACACTTTGACAAATCACCAGTTACTGAGGGTTTGTTCACATACTCTAACTTTTAAAAGCAAGGTGCTGTCCCCCTTCACTAGGGTAATGAGAAGAAACTGCAGAGAGAGGAGCTCAGCAGGGGATCCTAACTTAGGGGTGCCAGCTGCCCCCTAACAGAGAATACCTTCTACTGTTGGCTATAAAGGGAACCAGGGACAGTAATCTCCCACCTCTGTCTCAAATGAAGCTGTGCAAAATATCTGTCCCAGCCTGAATGTCAATAAAACAAGTGGTCCCCTCACCACAAGAGGTGTTGTCAGAATGAATGTACTCTTTGAATAGTTGTCCTTAATACAGTAGCAGGGGGCGTGCACAGAATTAAAGTAGATGAAATATGACAGATGGTTGCCCGAGTTTTTCTCTCAACATAAAATTAAAGCCCAATAAATAATATAGCATTATACTGGCCCTATTACTGTCTGTCAGTGGGTTTCAAAGCCATACAGAGCTTTGATCAGTCTGAAAATTATTGCTATTGCACAAGACAGTATTACTCTTTTTTTTTTGCTAGGTGCTCAGAGTGCAAACTGGGCCCAAAAGATGGGCCAGCCCTATTTGGCCCAGCACATCCTCTGGCTGTGCCCTGCAGGTCTGCTTCAGGGCTGAGTGTGGCTGTCAGAGCCCTGCTGGCTGGCAGTTACCCGTGACTCAGGCACCTGCAGGCAACTTGCTTCTGAGCAGCAAGGTGTTTTGAGTGATGGTGAAGTTGCTGCTGCCAGTGTTTTGTCTGATAGTCGCAGCCTTCGTCCTGAGCGTGCCACAGCCTGTGCTACTGCAGTGCTCAGCGGTCTCCTGTCCTGCAGAAGGACGGCAGTTTGAAAGTGTTCTCTGGGCTTTTCCTTTATTTTCCTTTTTGTTTTTAGCTACAAACAAACGCTAAATATCTGGAGTGCGGATTGCGTGGCTCAAGGACTCAGGATGATTAAAAGCAGGAGCCCTACAGAGACATCCAGAAATTATTGTTTTTAGCAAGACAGGAACTTCATCTGAAAACAGGATGACCTGCTGCAAAAGACGCCGACAAATCCCTGTAGAGCTTTAGAAAAAACAAGCAGGCGCCTGAGTGTGCTTTAAAAAAAAAATCCTGCCTAGTAATAAAAAGGGATGTGAGGGTAAACAGGAAAAGAGCACTCCACACTGCGAGCAGCCCAGAGGAGGAGAGACTGGGAAGAGCCCTGATCTGAAAACGTGATATGGAAACAAAAGGGAAAGATTTCTTAATGTTCCTCAGGACAAACTCCCTGTAAAAACACAGCCTCAACTCAGCTTTGAGTGGTAGCTGCCCACTAGTTCCCATGTGCCTTCGTTCCGGCGCTACGGAGGGTGTGGGAGGGTAGCACAAGCTCCACAGGTTTTGTTGGCTGGATTCCGTGACTGTAAAGAAGTGTCAGTTCTGACTTACTTGAAATACAGGCTTAAGAGACAGTTCTGCTGGATAACGGTGTTTCCTGATTTCCTGACAGTGAAGTGACTGCCATTCTGCACACCTGTGCAGCTCTACTGCAGTACAACTCACTTTTCTAATTTTAGTGTGAATCTCATGACATATGTTGTTTTCTGCTAAGCCCTAGCTCCTCAAGTTTTGCAGTTTCATGACAGTCTCGGTTTTCATTAATCTGAATCCAGTCTTTCTAGCCTTCATGCCTAAGAAAGAAAAATCTTGAAATCATAAAGGCAGCATAGCATAATGCGTAAAAAAAACCCYGTTATTATTGCTGTGTTTTGGATGGTGATTTTTAAAATCAAATACTATTTTAAGGAATTAGAATATTGATATTTGGGCTTGATCACATTACCACTTCTGCTTTTTGGCAGAATTTTCAGGCTCAAATACTAAGCAGGTTTTCCATTGGAACCAGCAAACTGTTAGACACCTGTAGCAATAAAGGTGATGGGATAGGTATGCAGCATCAGACCCAGGTATAGTGGAATCGTAGGATGGTTTGGGTTGGAAACGACCTTAAATATCATCTGGTTCCAATATTCTTGCCATGGACAGAGATGCCACCCTCTAGATTAGGTTGCACAGGGCGCAATCCAACTTGGCCCACTTGCAGAGATGGGGCATCCACAACTTCTCTGGGCAACCTGTTCCAGTGCATCACCACCCATTGAGTAAAGAATTTCTTTCTCATATCTAATGTAAATCTCTCCTCTTTTAGTTTAAAGCTGTTTSCCATGGTCCTATCACCATCAGTCCACATAAAAAGTTGCTCTCCCTCTTTTTTATAAGTCCCCTATAAGTACTGGATGACCACAATGAATGCCAACATTCTTTGCAACAGGTTTCTCCTCAGTGCTGCTCCAAAGTCAAACACTTTCTCAGAACTGAAATAACACCTTAGTGGCCAGAAGCGGATTCAGCTGGACATAAAATGTACTGACAGTATAAGATTCATCCTCTCAAATGTAGGGCCTAGTCCCTACCAAAATGCAGGTGAGTGGTTTGGGCTGGTGCGCATGGTTTGGCTTCATGTTGGGGCTGTTACGGTGGAAGTTGCTCCCATCTAAGCACCAGAGAGCTCGACACAGTCAGCTCGGCCGCGACAGCTGCCCTCACTGGAAGAGCACAGCTTTTCTGTTTTGGTGGGTCCTGTGGAAAACACTGCAGTTCAGACAAATGCCTGTGGCCTTACAGGCACCGACGGGAGCTACAGAGAGGCTTTTGGATCACCTGCCCTGGATGCAGCCCTAAATCCCCGGCGATGCACGTCGGGTCCTCTGACGCTCCTTTGTCTCCCTGCGGGTGTTTACCAGCCTGGTAGTGCCTCCGTGTTCCTCTGCACGAGGCTGCCTTCCAGACAAGCTCCAGCCTTTTTGAGTGGCAGGGAGCAGGGAAGCAACACTTGTTTGTGAGCTCTTCTGATAATGGAAAATACATTAGTCTCCACCCTTTTCTGGGTATTGCTTTAAGGCAGACAAAGAACAGCTTCTCCTCACCCAGGAGGAGGACGGGCACTGGAAGTGCTCGGCACAGGGGCTGCCCTGAAGCTGGGCGTCTCGGACTGGGCTCCACTCTGCAGCCGGTCACAGGGGTGGCAACTACCCCCGCACACCTCTTCATCCCTTGCAGCTGATGCCAAACACCTCCTGCTCGGGAGCTGTTTGGCTTCAAACTGCAGTAGGTTCACCTGCAGCATTTCGTTTTGCACCGGCTTTCTCAGGCAGCCAGCACTTTGGGCAGGGTTTTTTATCCTTTCACTTTTTTATTACATAGTCGACTTGTGTTTTTTTCTTTGCTTTAGTATAAATGAAATTGGTTTGATGCTGTTAATATACGTGGCTGCCCATAGATCAAACACTTATCTGTAACCTGCACCCTCCAACACTGCATTACTTGAGACTGAGTTACTTAGTAGAAACTATGATCAGAGAAATTTCCAATTTCCAAGAAATGAAATTAAAGCTGAATAAAATTTTATCTCATCAAGATGAATAGAAATACCAGCTGCTTAGACCACTGGTTACCTAATTATTTAATACTGACACGCATGCTCACAGGAACACAGCTATAGCAGTGTTTGCCTCTCTAACTTYCAAATTCACAATGAATACAGAATAGAAAAACCTATTTGCAGGGTGTAGATAAGCATGTCTGTGTAAGGATTTTGAGAATTTTATTCTTACAAGGTGTTCTTGTCCTCCTCGGACAAGCAAAGACATGATATCATTTGTATTGGTCTAAGAAAAAATAATTCTAAGTAGACATGCCAAGGTGGTGACAGCTTGATTTACAAAAGATAGTAAAATAAGGGTGCAAGATACTGATCTACACCACAGGGGAGGGGAAAAAACGTTAACTCCTTTTCCATAAGCAAGAGATACTTAAACTCTGCCTTAAAATGAATCCAAATTGGGTGAGATATCCCAGGTTCCAAATTCAACTCACAAATTGCCAAAAGAGCACAGCAGAAGCAGCATCACTGGAGATCTAACATGACAAAAGATGTCTCATTTCTATTAAAAAATGGTGAGTTCAGAGCAGCTACTTAGCTTTCTGCAAATAATTTTTTTTTCCATTGCTCTGTCCTAAGTATGAGCTAGTGGCTTCTGTTTGTCACTTTTTATTTGGACAGTGGATCTTAGGAGCCTTTTTTTTTTTTGGTGTTTACATCTGAGGATATTTTAACTCTTGAGAATGAATGATTCATCTCAGCCTCTTGAAAGGACATCATGGAGGACTGATGCCATTAGAGCAGGATAAATTTTAGGCTATTCGCTCTCTAATGGGCTATGAAGTAATTGGCTATTTCAGTGCTGCCCAGTGGGTCTCTGGCTTGGCCCAGTGTTGCTCACTCAGTGGCTGCCACGCCTGCATCCCACAAATGCTTGGTAGCACAGGCTTTCTTCACTGACAAAAAAAGCTATTCAAACCAGTGATTTTTCTGCAAAAAAGCTCACTGTTTTGGGTAGTGAAAACACAGCCTTGCCACAATACGACCCTCTCCCCAGGAGGACAATGCCACTGGCAAGAGCTGGCCAGGCAGCACGAGGGTCATGCTGGTCACGGAGAGGTGGAGCCCGATGCAGGCCTCCATGGCAGGGACAGTGGTGACTCCTACGGTCACCTGAGCTGGCTGCAGGAAGGCGGATTCTGGAGAGAAGACAGCAGGGAAGAGAGGAAGGGGGAGGCAGTCTGTGATTAAGGTTTGGAGAAAAAGGGGCTATTTGAGCAATGGGACTAGGCTGGCAGGGACCTCTGGAGACCATCCAGTCTAGGCCCCTGATCAGAGCAGGGTCAACCAGAGCAGGATGCCCAGGGCCAGATTCCGCACCTTTAGCTRTCAGTCTGAATTGGAAGCCTTGAAGCCAGAAGTTTGGCATAGCACAGCTTACGCCAGACTTGTGCTGAGAGGTGCTGAGCTATGTGGGATGATGCTCTAAAAAGATCATTTCGATGAAGTTCTTTTTCTTTGTATTCCAACCAGTCACATACTACGTTTTTCTTTGTGCTCCAGATATTGTTTTGCATCATTCTTGCCATATGGAAGAAAGGAATGGTGCTGTTCTGGTCTGCTGCCATAAAAATATGAAATACTGTTTGTGTGATCTTCAGAGTAGATTAAAACTGGGAATTTCCACTTTAGGGGGATTTTCAACATGTTGAATTTAGTTTTCCTTTCAATCTAGCAAGCTACRGTAGTGTCAAGTTTTCCTACAAACTAGAAATCTCATCAGAAATAGATTTGTATAATTGATAAGTTTTATTACTCTTTATAAAAACGGCTTCAAAGTTAAGATGTTAACTGATAATTTCCTTTTATTATTTTAGATATTTCAATTTATAAAAGTCAAAAAAATTTGATTTTTTTGGCCATTTAGATGCTGAAAATATTCAGTGGGGAAGTAGTCTCAGAGCCAGCATTTCTGTTCCCTCTGAAGTTCTCATTGACTTCTGGGAATAGAACATGACAAAAACACGAGTGCTTTTAGCAAATCCAAYATTGAAGGACGCTATTTGGCACAAGAAGTTAAAAAAGAAATACTGTGAAGATGGGAGCTGCAGGTAAGCATCTCTCCAGTGACRCATATCATCTGTGCTATGGTTCAGTGGTGAACACAGTGGTTCTGGGTTAATGGTTGGACTCAATGATCTTAGAGGTCTTTTCCAACTGCAGTGATTCTGTGATCAGCTGTACCTGAGTTGTGAGGCGTGATGATGGAGCCAGTGCAAGGGTTACTATGCTGTCTGTTTCCCTAACATTATAAAATGACATATGGATTTCCTTTGCTGAAGGTTGGCTACTCCTGATAATGGTACACGTACAGGTACAACTGCTCCTAGTTCCCACAGAGATCTTAGGTATCACTGCGTTACTTTCCCAGCACTCTGGTTTCTAAAGTGGTGGCAGTGAGCCAGGGGTCCCCATATATGTTCTCTGCTCTGGCTAGTAAATCCTTTGGGAACTGGGCTGGTAGCACAATGTAGTGAGCTGGCACTTCAGTGGCTTGAAGAAGACCTGGCCCGGGTCTAGTGTTCATGCTCCAATGGAGCCACACTGGAGACAGCCTGAGTCTCTCTTTTCTGTCTTGGGATGTGGCACACTCATGTCCCAATGTCATGGAGTGGGTATAACCAAAGCATGTATTCTATTACCATCCCGTGGCTCTGCATAGAGCTGATGGGTTTGGGCTTAGCCCCATGGGGACACAGCCACCCTACTTCTTGCCTCATCGGACTCTGGCAGCAGTACAGGCATGGCTGCATGGTGCTTCCCACAAGCCAGGAATCCCGGCTGGTTTGAACCATCATCTCGATGGCACTGTTTGCCCCCCAGACAGCTCAGCAGCCTGGACACTGGAGTGGAAACAGATTTGAGACTAACTGTCATCATTATACCCCTGTAAGAATCAGGCAAGTTTTTTATTCTTACAGGGGCACTTACAGTACAGGGGGGATTGGATTTTGCATCACTGTGTTTACATGCTGGGGCCTGTATTGTGCCAGCCCAGTCCCACATGGGGTTGGATTCTTACCCTTCCCATCTTCATTTCTTAATCAGACAGAAGCGATGCTAAAGATGCAAAGCAAAATGTAAAATGATTTTTTAGGGTATATTATACAAGTACTTGAAAACAATRCAGCAAAAACTACAAACAGCATAGAACTTTATCCCCATGTATTTTGGATAAGATTTTATGGTAGCACAGGAACAGTTTCTGAGGCATTTGACATAGAAAGTGCATCTTATGGCCTTTCCTGGTATGAAATTCAGAACATTTTCAAGGTTTGTTGGCAGTGCAGATGGTAAGTTACTATTGACTAGATGAAGTGATGCCACAAGTGAGAAGTGATAGATAAGGAGACAATGACAGCTCTTGGGGTGCAGACAGATGCACTCCACTGCAGTGCAGGACAGATGTATTTTTTTCAGTCCAAAATTGCTGGTAAGTCATCCAGAGTCACTGCTGAGTGAAATAAAGCTGAACTGATTACTAATACTGAGTCTCTGGTCCTTTTCTCGTAGTCTGAATCTGTACATCGTAGCTCCAGATCAAATCATATGTATTAGGAATGAACACAAATTAGGTACAGAGCTCAGAAGTGCAGATGACTGGGGAATCATATGTTAATGAGACAAAAATTGTATTTTTCCTCCCAAATGAAAGTGGACTATTTAAAGAGGAGAATTTTCCTTGGGGGAAAGACCATTTCTGAGGGKTTTTTTCCATTGGTTTTCATCATCATTTCAGCCCAGTCAAGTAAGCCAAGCTACTAGGAACAGGGCAAATCACCTGGAGTGATGCAAAAGCAGCTGGGGAAGGAGAGGAAGACAAACAGGGATCAGTTGCTGTGGCTTTTTGGCAGGGTATTGAGCTAGCTCCTGAAGAAAACCAAGCAATGCCCAACTGGAGTTGAGAGTTGCTGCATGAGGGACAGGAGGAGACTGGGGTGGATTCTCTTTCCCCAAAATGATTCTCTGGTAAAAGAGGACCAATAACTATGAGGAGAAAAGAAATATAAGGACAAGTGGAGAAAATGCTTGGTAAGGGACAGAAAATGCCAGCTCTTCTTACAGTCTCACTTGTCAAGCAGCTGTGTCCTGCTGCAGAAGGATAATCCTTCTGAGAGAACAGCCAGTCATAGAAGGCATTTCAAGAGCGGGGTGTATATGATGCCAGTACTTCATCTCTAGGCCTTGGTGGAGGAACGGAAGCAGAGAGTGTCCTGATGGGTAGTAGCAGGCATAGGTGGGATGTTATTTCATCATGCTTTTTTATGGTATGGCACCTGGGCTCAGGTTCGTTTGTATTGCATTGCACAGTGTGTGAGTGCTCAGCAGACGTAAACAGGTATCTGAAATCAAGGAGCAGAATGACCTAAATATGATCACAAATAGGCTTTAACATTGCACTGCTAACTCCCACACTGAAGCAAAGAAGGGGTTTGAATATGTGGGCTACTGGCTTCGTGCACTGTGGCAAGGACGTACACGCTGATGTTTATAAACCATCCTAAAGGGTGTCTGCAAATAGCACAGGGGTTCAGCAAGGGCAGACTAGTTCTCCAACACACTGCAGTTGAATTTTGGGAGTGAGGGACTTGAATTGGGCTTGGGCCACTCAGCAGCCTTCCAAACCTGGTCAGTTGTGCCAGGCTCCACACCTGTGCAGATCTAGCTTGAGCGAAGTACTGCGCTGGAGCTACCACAGCCTGGGCAGTCTTTGCTGAGTGGGACTTTCTGAAGAGAGTGGAAAAATACCAAGCTGGACAAGCAGGGCAGGCAAGGAGGAGAGATTGAAGACTATTCTGTAAAGAACCCAGCTATGGCAAATTGCCTGGAAACATGCTTCCTGAGAGCAAACTGTTGCACGTGAAATGCTGTGCTGTGATAGGGAGTTGAAGAAAAAATGCTTGTTGACTTTGCAGGTGAATGACCAAGAGTCAACAGGAGAAAATGAGCTCTTGGTTTGCCGTAAAGGTGTTTGTTAAGCTTTCATGTGTTGAGCAATGGGAATGCAAAGCCTCTTTCAGTTTGGTGACAAGAGGCACCCGAGAAGTTGGGGTACTCATCTGAATTAAAAATCGACTTTTGCTAGACTGGTGTTCCTGGCAGGTTACACCTGCTTCCCACCCCATGCCTCGCTGCCACTCTGTCTGGAGCAACGTGCTCTTAACAATAGCTGGTGGCTGGAAGGTACAGCGTGTGCTGCGTGCTCATTTCCCCTTCCTCCCAGCCTGATTGTTATTGCAGCAGTTGGGAGCAAGAAGGGCTCTTTAACACCATTAAGCTGTGAGAAACTATGACAGTGAGGGTCTGACTTCATGCAATATGAAGTTGAAGAAAAATATTTGAAGAGAGAAGATGCCTTCCTGTAAGTACTTTGTACTGTAAAGCGTATGCATATATACAAACACTCACATGCACATGCATCCGGGAGGAGGTGTGTGTCCGTGAGGGGAAATCCTGCCCGCACCAGTCAGTGAACAACTTCCCACTGACTTGGCAGAGCAGAACTTCAGCAACTCTCTGTGCGTGTGTGGGACCTTGTGCAAGCGCTCAGGCACACTGTGAGCGCATTTACTCACTGTAGTACTGGGGGACAGCACTTGGGCCACACTGGCAGTCCTCTGCAATACAGCTGGGGCAAGAGGGCCTGTCCTCGAGCCAAGCCCCACACTACACGGCCCTGCTGGCACAGCTTCCTGCCTCACATCTGGGCTGGGGCAGCTTTGACTGCCCACAAGTCATGGCAGCACTGCCAGGAAGCGACCTTGACCACCTCAAGGGACTGACAGGGGTCTTTGGTTGCCTGTTTGATTTTGGCTTGGRGATGTTTTCTTTGGTTTTTTTTCCCCTACTTGTCTGTCTTTTTAACATGGGTCAGGATTAATCTAAAAGTTGGTGAACTGCCTTCATATAGTCTGCTCCCAAAATAGGTAGAATAGTTTTGAGGGTCAATTAGAAGGGCCAACAGGCCCTTGGATAGCCTAATACTACATTCACTGATTTCACCTAGCTTATTTTACCCTTGGGTCTACCTTTGGGGAGGCAGAAATTCAAGAAACCTACAATTGACTTTAGTGGTTATGTCTTGAAAACTACTATTTTAAGGTTGATTATAATTCTATTACAGTGAATTTTTTCCAGCTGTTTTGAATTTGTGCTACTCTAAGCATTTTTCAGTGATAGTATATATGGAGATTTAAGATACCAGCATAATGAACATAAATCTTGGTTTCCTTAGGTATTATTTGGAGATCCATTAAAAGTAATTTAGGGCATGAAGGTTTAAAGATCTGCTCTAGTATATTTAGCTACAATGTGCCAAAACTTAAGTGGCTATTTTCATCTCAATCCCAGCATGCAGTGGGCCAGCCACCTGATTTTATTAACAGTAAATGAGTATTCATAAATATCATTTTCTAATAGCTGGAATCTCATTCTTCTGTCCTTCTCTTGCACCACAAGTATCACAAACCAGCATCGCCACATGTGACAGGCCACCTTACCTGACCACCTTCTACCTGCCACCTTCATCCTGACCTCACACTCCAGTTCTGTGAAACACAGAATTAGGTGGCTCCCAAAATCAGATCTGTGATTCCTGCAGGAAAGCATTATGTTTCCATGAGTGGGACCAGATCTGGGGCAGTATGCCAAGATCTTTTGAGAATTTGTCCTAAGCTGTAATTACCATGACTGATGGCTGCCGCTCCTGAAAATCTGCTGCAATATTACGGGTGCTGAACATTCAGAAAATCTGAGGATAGAGGCCACTCAGTCAGTGCAGTGCTGCCTTGGTTTGAGGGTGACATGAAGGACAGCAGAACAGGGGCCAGAGCTGCTTGTAAAGGGAAGCAGAAATGTGTTCAGAATAACAGACAGTGTTTGTTCAAGATTCCAAATACCTGGTGAAACCAAACCAAAACAGGAGTATTACTGAAAAATGTCAAGCATACCTATTTCTGTGTAACAAGTATAAAATGCCAAATCACTTCCAGAACAATCTGAAGTACCTTTAAGACTACCATGTCCTCGATTTCTGTGGAAGAGCTCTGAACCAAGAACCTTTCAGTTGCTCTGGGCAAATGCATCCTCACTTCCATGCAGAGCTGTGGTCCTTCAGCCATGCTCTGCCTTTCACTGGAAAAGCTCATAACAATGCAAGCTGACGAAGAAGAAAATCTGCTGAACTGCTTTGGAGCTCTTAGTGGGTGAAATTTATTACAATTTAATGAATTTTTTTCCATTCATTTTAAAGATGTGTATGAACTACTTTCAGAATGTCATTATCTTCTGGTTTTTTAATTTTTACATATTCTATACACTCTCTCCTTGGCACACCCTATATAGGGAAGCTGGTACAGGATAACGCATAAAGGACTGTGGTAACCACTCTATAAAGATGTGAAGTGCAGTCATTGCCACACTACCTACAAACTATATTTTATCAAATTTACCTTCAAGCAATGATCTCAGCTGCCCCTGAGTGTGTCTGGATGACCCCACACGTGTTAGCAATACACTGCAATGACACACATGTGTTCCCACACAGCCCATCCCTGCACTGGGCACAGGTTTCTTTGTTCAGAATCACATTATGCATGTGTTTGTTWTTCATGTTTCTGCTTCCCCAGCTTCCCTTTGATGTAAATTTAATACAACTTTTTTGTTGTTGTTGTTGTCATTATTTGAAACAGAAACTCTGGGACAATAGGAGCATCAAATATGGGATATATGGAAAAACATTAGGTAGTGTGTTATACTTTTTCTGCAAGTCTAAGCTGTAATAAAAAATACATATTTCTCACAAGAAAAATAACAGCCTTGATGTTTTTCCAGGAGCTACAGACTTAGAGTCAGGCTGTGATGCCATGGCACTGAGCTGGCTGAAGTCTGTTGCAGAGGGTTTGTGTCAGGGGTGCCCAGAGAAGACTGATTCCCTTCAACACTGCTAGAGACATTTTATGCTAAGTGGGCATTGGCTTCTAAGTCCTCTGAAAATCCTATACTATGTCATACACAGTTTTGGAAAATGAATGGAAAGACATGGTTGGCAAAGATGCTTAATCTTTAGCTTTGCATTCCTCTTTAAATGTTTCTGAGCAACACCTTCACCTGTTATTAGCTCGCACAGTGTATGAAGATCATGCTACTCTGTGCTTAACCTTTAAACAAAATTTCTGTGATTACTGGCCCGGGTTCCCAAAGCGACTGTGAGAAATGAAGAGGACAGATGGAAGCAGCCTTTCCCAGTGGATGCTAYAGAACATTTCTGTAATGATTTAAAGCCATGTTAAACAATAGCTTGTTCACATTCAAATGCAGAGCATCCCAAGATGCTGCATGAGACAGGGGAGAGAGCTGAAATTGCTTTTGTGGTGATGCTAGGCATAATTAAAGGCTTATGTCTGAATCTTACATCTAACAAAGTGCTGTACAACAAGGGAAACAGCTCCCTAAGTAGCTTTTTACAAAACACTAACTATACTATCATAACAATAAAACCTAACTATCCAGCTGCTGGTGAATTATGTACACGTGGTACTGTGGACATCACATCTCCTCTCCCCCCTTGAATCAATCCCTTTCTGCTGCTGGAAAATAGCAAAGGTCCTCCAAGGAGCAGCTGAAAAGTTTAATAAAAGTAAGTCAGAGCTGCTTAATCTGTTTTTGCAATCTCACTGCACTTTTTCTAAAAATCATGATTGTTCCTTTGGCAAAGTTCAGGGCGAAGTGAGAGCTTTTAGTGTGGCCCCAAAAGGGGGGAGCAAAAAGCCACTGGCTGTCTTCTCTTTTGACATGGCAAATAAAGGCAAATGTGTGAAGGCATTAGAGCCCCACTGCAGAGCAGGAAGAGGAAAACAAATGACACCACACCATATGCCCATAATCCCAATTAAAATGCATTCAAATTCATTTCTCTTCTCCTCAGCTTCCCTTTTCCACACCAGTGAACAAGCGTGTTTGACAACAGAGTGTGGGAATTTCTAGTTCACTGAGCAGGTTTCCTTTCTCTCTGACCCTGCATCTACCTGAGGCTGCAGCTCCAAACCCTCGCCATGCACTTTAAAGCAAGCCCTGTCTCCCCTCACCATACAGCCTGGCATTGCACACACTGCYAGGGACTCCAAGAGAGCAAACTAGGAAGCAGCAGTCACAGCCTGAGGTTAAGCATTCTCAGTGGCAGTGCTGGGCTTTGTAGGTAATCAAACCTTTTAGGCTCCCTGACGATGCTGTGCTTAGCTCAGCACCTTTCCCAGGCATGGAGCTTCCTGGGCTTGAGCAATATACCAGGAGAGGCATCGATTGGGTGAGCAGGACCTTCTGCCTTCAACAGGCATGGAAAAGCAGGCTCAGCAGCCAAGGTGAGACCTTCTCAGTGCCACTAGCAAGAAGGGGGCAGGGGAAAAATTCTTCAGGGTGCTTAGAAGACTGGAAAACACCTTAGAGTCAGTGGGGTCATGAACACATGAGAGGAAGGCAGTATGGGCCATTTATTAGAGGCTGAATGAATAGAGAAATGGAGAGAATGTTAGGGTAGCAAGTCAATCTGCAAGCACCAAAATGATTTTTAAAAATGCAAAAGTATGCGCTTTCCATTATAAAATCAGATAGGAAGAGCAACAAATAAACATGGTCTACAATTCATAAAACCATGGTTACATAGACAGCAGAACCCTTTTCTCAGGCAGGAGAACAGGCAACTTCATCTGCAGCCTTTCTCATTTCTACTTTTCGCAGTTCTAATGCAGAAGTAATTACTTCCTTTTAAAGGTCCTTCCTTGTCCTCTTCATCTTCCTGTTGACATAAAAGCTATTGACTGGACCTATTAACACAGCACTGCTTGTCATTGTCTCTTGATTTAAATTCTGTTGCTTTCTTCCTTGTAGGGTATCTCAGATCGCAATGAAGAATTCAAAACACTTCCTTATAACTTTGCAGTCTCCAGGTTTTGGATTTTACATCCCCCTCCTTGCCAGTCTTTTTAGATCTCCATCCCACTGCTTCCTACACAGAGTACAGCTGCCAGGCTGATGATACAGATGCAGAGATAAAATTCAATTCTCAAAAGTTGGCTTAGTAAAAGGATTTAAACATACAGTTCCAGATAGTTTTCTCTGTAAGCATTTTCTTTATGCTTTTAGATTCACCACATCAACATTTGCCTCTTGAACAGGTGAAGCAACCAACAGCAGAAGCAGGGTGTTAACCTCCATGCTCACTCATGCCWCAGGGAAAGTGAGCAGTTGGAGAAAATACCAAGCAAGTGGCTCAACACTTGTTTAGTCGAGCAAGAGGCTGCTCTGCAAAGTGGTAGGAAACAGGATCTAATGGACCAGAGCCACTTCTTCCCTTTGCCCTAAGCTTGACTTCTCCCATCACTAAAATCTCCTCAGTCCTTCTCCAAACTTCTCAGTGTCTTGTCCAGTCCCCAGCCCCTCTTTGGTTCTCAGATCTTCTCTTTCATCTCCTTACCCCAGTCTCATCTCCGTGCTGAGCCAGTCTTGGTCCCACTGTATTTGCATTTGGTCTGGCCTGGGTCATTCGCTGTGACAGCTTTCAGTGAGCTGCCTGCCTGTGTCCTCAGAAGAAATGTCTCCTGCACCACTCAGTTCCCATCAGCTGTCTGAATGCCTTCTGATGCCAGAAAGGCTCCAGCAAAGGTCTGAAGGGAGAGGTCATGTATTATCTTGTTCTTTAAAAAGACAGAGAATTTTTAGAAAATTTCGTCCTGAAAAGGATACCTAGCATGGAAAATTTCATTCAAATGTTGGGAAATGTGTGTAAACAGCCTTTGTGGCACCCCAAGTCTATGACTGAAATAATTATATGAGCTCTTGCCCACTGCTTTCCTAACCAGGAGTAAGAACTCCCAAGTGAACTAAGTGATTCTCTATGTCAAGCCATATTAGTGCCGTATTAGTGCCATATTGTTATCCTATGACAGCTGGCAGAAGTGAGCTTGGTAATTCACATTTGAAAATGTGAATTCATATTGCACAAACTTTGAAAATGTACATGCACTTCTAACTGTGTCACCCACCATAACTTCTTAATGGCTGCTTGGATAGGCTTCTACCGAACAGGATTGGTGCTGATGCTTCAGGCCAATAGAAAGAAACAAGTGAACATGAGGTTTCTCCTGGCATATGCTGAGGTTATGCCCATGGTCATTTTTTGCTGTGTGACTGTGAAGACCATGCTGTCTCTATCACGTGAGGTAACCATGAGGGAAATCTGCAAGAAGGCACAACATTATGAGGTTACCTCGCGCTAGTCAGGGTTTGACAAGCCCATTGTTTACACAGCATTAATACCAGATTGATGCTTTTGGGAAACTCCACCCATGAGCAGTCCAGAAAACTTCCTGGTATGCCCAACAAGACTTCAGCCAATTGCAGTAATTGTAGTTGCAAAATAATTTTTCAGAGGAAAAGGACAGGAGAGAAGAGAGGGTGAAAACACAGAGCGAAAGAGATAAGCAAAGAACTGATAGGCTACAACACAGCGAACAACATGGGCATGACAAATATTAGTGCAGAAAGGGGCAGAGCTTGTAGGTACCTTCGTGAAAACTGTGCAACTGAATTATCAGAGGCTGCACTTAAGCAGAATGGGGTTCACGTTTGTCCTCTCCTTATCTCTCTCTCTGCCTGCATTCAGCTCTGCTGGCATTGTCTCTTCCTCTCACAGCCTGAAAACTTGAAGCCTCTTCTTGGAAGTTTCAGAGTCTGGCAGGACTTACAACATTGCCTAGAAAATTACACGGGGGCACATCACTTTCTTTCCCAATTCTTTCTGTGGCTCCTGGTCATGCTCTGACAGCAATACAAGCTGATCTTGTTGGCTGTGCCAGCCTCTTGAGCAATCCACGTTTGGATGTAATGGGTGACTGACTGAGAAACTAAAACTGAGAGGTCTGGAAAAAATGAGATACTCTAAAGCTTAAAGAGAATATTAAAATGATGCTTACAGCTGGATTTTGTTGTTTGGTAACATGAAGACCAAATCAACTCCAGAGGTTAAATCACCAGATCTTGATTTTGGCCAAAGGCTTCTTCTCAGTCAAATGCTTTTCAAAGCAAAGTTAACCCAAGTACGCAGACACAATTAACATACTGCTGCTCATGGACTGAAGCTAAAAAACAAGTATAGGATGTTGTCAGAGGTTAAGAGTTTGGAGCACAAAGGCAGATAAATGTGACTACCTATGGCATGAGCCCTGAGGTGAAAGGGAAGTTACCTGCCTTCCTCAGCTTGCTTCACCCATTGAGCCCCCAGGATCCTGGCACACGCCTGCACAAGGCCCTGCCCTCAGATAACCCCACATTAAAGAGAAGGAATGAAACATCCGGCACACCCCAGGTGTTTCAGACAGAAGTGCAGAGAAACATCTCTGGCTCCAAGGGAAGATGGAGCAGATAAACCAGGGAGCAGCAGCCAAACCACAAGCAGCTGGCCACCAAGGTGGCTTTCTAGAAAATATCTCTAAGGTCCCAAGAAACCACCTCATGTCCACAATTCCAGCAGCCATGAGTGACCAGAAGACAGTCAGCCTCTGTCCCAGACACCGGCCTGGAAGAAGTGAGTGAAGGAGACAGTGCTGAAGGGCTCTGCTAGTACAGAGAAACCACAATGCAATTAGGCATTTCAGAAAACAGAGGAAACAATATCGGCATTGGGAGGTCTCCTGAAAATACTCAGAAATGAAGCTCAGAGTGGTATGAAAAATATTTCACTTCCAGGGCAGTTTAACTGAAGCAGCTTCTCGGGAAGGGGGGAAAGCTGCTCTGGGTCTCCCAAATAACAAAACATGGGACCAGGCTATGCAAGGTCCTTACTATCAAAATATCTAATTCAGGACAATCAGAAAAAGCCAGGCAGAGCCAATGTGTATTTCTGTCAAGACCTTTTCCCTCCAATTGAAAAAAAAAAAAAAAAAATCAAAAACGAAGTCAGGAAGAATCACAGGTTCAGTCCAGAGCCATCCTGGAGCCATGGAGCCTGGAGAGCTGCCAGGAAAGCTGGCAGGAAGTCAGGCGGGCTTGTGATGGAAACCTGCCCTGTGTTTCATCGGAAGTTCATTCAAACAGAGACGCTTCTGCAAAACATTTTGCTTACGACAAATCGGCATCCTCTGACAAAAACCTGGGCTGTCGGAAACCTCCCAGCCAGTGTTCCTTATGGCATAATCGTTCCTTACATAATAAAAAAGAAAGAAAAAAAGAAAAAAGAAGAGAGAAACTGGGTGTGTCATAGCTAACATTAATGGGCTACATTATATATCGTTTTGCAAGTGACTCCTTATATGGAGCAAATCTTAAAAATGAGACCTTGGGCATTTCAGTCTGATTTTCCACAAGCGCTGAAAGCTCAGCTTTGTTACCCTACAACATACACAAACATAAAAGTAACAGTGAGATTTTGGGTGAAGATGGAGCAATTTTATTGTATCCATCATCTTTTCATTCTGAATAGCATTTGTCAGATATTACAGGTTGTTAGTTTTGAATTCCTCCTTGTTCCTACCAAATCCATTAGACAGAAAAATATGGATAATTTCTCCCCAATACTCAGATTATGTAACAAGGGCATAACTCTCACTTTGAAATTACTAACTAGAGCATTTAAAGAGAGAAATGTAGAAAAAAATATGCACCACTTGGAATATCTGGATAGCTGAGAGCATTTTTCTTTATGAAATAAAAAGGATAATATGAGGAATATTTCCTCTTTTATGGTTTTGAATGATACTGGAAACCTCTCTTTTTGCAGCATCTCTTCCAAAGGAGTACCCAAAAAGGCTGTAGGAGAAGGTCTGCATACAGACTGGGGACCTAGGCCTACATACTTTTCATTTACCTGAGAACCAGAGCAAGACCAGGGAGGGTCTAACTCAGCTGTGAAATAAATAGCAAAGTACCCTTTTAAACTAGCCAGAAGCTCAAGTTAAATGGCTGTATTTGTTCCTCGTGTACCTTTAAAGAAAACAGACATCAGCTGCTATTCAAATTTTCTTTCTTTGCCCCCCAGTTATGTGAACACAGTGCACAAGATTAAGACATTTCCAGCAGGTAAATTCGATCATGTGAGAAGTCCCACTGATTTCAGCCAGTGACTTCCTACTGAGTCAGCAAAGTACTTACGCCTGCGTGTGATTTCAAGATGACTAATCTCCCCGGTTGCGCCCGCACTGGCGGGGACGTGCATTGCCGGGATGTCCTGCAGCCCTGGCCCCCAGCAGACGCCCTGGCTACGTCCTGCCTCTGGTTTGRGACAAGATCGGTGTGACCACGAGTTCCCACACGCTGTGCTTTCGCCCCTTGCGCCGAGAGCCAGCAAGAAGCGCACTGGGCTTGGTGAGAGTCTGCAGCCAGGCTGATTCAGGGGGTGCTTGGGGGGGCATTGCTGCGGCTGCATGGCCAAAAGCCCAGCTTTATGCCTAGTCTTACCCCCATGCTGAAACTCTTCACTAATTTGGAGTGGTACTATATCAGCCCTGGCTCGAAGGAGACTTTCACAACTTCTCTAATGAACCTCTCACAGTCTTTCAATAATGCAGCTATTTATAGGCTGGGTCTATACTGAATAGATTGCAGAAGCTGCACAAAAGCTCACAGTGTTTCAGCAATGAAGCYGTAGAGAGGCATCAGAGCACACTGAAATCACACAGTATGGTTACATACAACCAAATATTATAATCTGTTACAATTTGCATTATTAGACTCACTGCTTAACTGAAAAATTAACGGCATCTTAACACATTTATGTAATTTTCTTAGAGGTGAAAGCTCTTTTCGTGAAGTACAAGAATTTTCAAGTCATAGACTAAGGACTAAGCCCTGCTCTTGCTCACAAAATCAAATTTTAGGTGTGGCATCACTGAAGTTTAACAGAATACCTCAAGTAGTGCAGAATTTGGACATAGTCAGAAACCATCACCAGTCATCTAATCTTTCTCTTTCAAATTACTCTTTTTAGGCTTTAGCAAACATCCTGGGTCTTGTGGTCCCAGCATGTATCACAAGGTGAAAATATTAACTAGAAAAACGTTCAACCAGTGCGCTCATGAGAAAGAATTGCTGCTGTTGTTTTTACCACCCAAGTCCTCTTCATCTTAAACATTTCTAATTGAGATGTGCAAGATGCAGGTAGCATGAAGCGGCAGGACCTCTGGCATATGGCTCACCTGAAATCTTTCTTAGAAGAAATTGGAGAAAGAATTTTACTGCTTTGACCTTCCCAGACTTGCGTCTCCATGACACTTGTCCATGAAGTCCCAGTAAAAAGCAGATTGACACAAACAGGCTTTGCTTATGAATGTTATAAACCTTTTTCTGAATCTTAGGGGAGAATCGACATTTGATACAGGAGTCGGAATAAACACTGTAAGCCTTTGGCTTCCACTACTGTGGCCAGAAGAAGGTTCAGTGACACCCTTTCGCAGAGACTCCCAGTTCTTGCTATCTTCTGTGTCCTAAGGTTTTATCTCTCTAAAAAGAGCAGGGATTTCCTCTGGGGATTAGGAGCTAAAATCTCAAGACAGAGGTAATATTTCATTGCAATACAAAGCACAAATGGATGAAAAAGACAGTCAATGTTTGTCTTCTCTTCTGGCAATTGATTCCTCTTTAGCAGCTCTGAAGAGAAACTGGGTCCCTCTCTTTTACCCAGGTCTTTAACGGCACAGGCTATAACAGGACTTACAAATCTACTTCTGTATTTATATGGCATTGAAATTCTCAGTATTTTTCAGTCCACTCCTGCTTCTGCAAGTGCACTGAGCAGGTCCTTGCTACAGGCAGGGGAAAATCATATGACCCCAGTCACCAGCAGTCTCATTAATGCCAATGCTCCATCTTGAACTAGATGTTTCTGCACTGGTTTAGACTTTGCTGCATCCCAGATAGAGGAATTTCACATTCAGCCCTCCTCAGGTGAGAGACTTTTGATGAATGAGGTTAGGTTAGGCGCCTGGATTCAAACCGAAGTTCCTTTTGCAGTGGGCTTGTATGAGTAGCCTGGAAATTCCCAGAGAACTCTGAATAGAACTATTAAACTATCAAACAGCAGCTTTTCTGGCCCTGACACACCCAGATAGGTTTTTTCCACCTGTTTCACTAACTTTTGCTTCTGAACAGTGGGAAAATGAAGCAAGGCAAGGCAAAGAGCTTGACTAGACTGTGTAGGAGGAAACATGCTAGCAAAAAAGACCATTTTTCTGCTTCAAGTTTCATTTACAAATACACTGGAGGTACCTTGTCTAGAACTGCTGACTGTCTTAAAAAGAAATAATTTGAATGGGATGACACATTTTGTCTCATACAAGGTTCCTCAGTGCTCACCAGTAAAATTTGACAATACCAAAGAACAATCAAAGATTTTATTTTTATATTATTAAGATGTTTAACTGTAAGTATAATATTAAGTTATAAATATGCTCTGTAACAGATAATAAATGCAGCTTATCGCTCGCTGACTAATTTAGAAACTCTTTTTGTTTTGCTGGATTTAAAATTTCTGGTGAAATTGGTGAGGAGTGTACTCAGCATGTCCTGTTAGCTGAGTCAATTGAAATTGCACCTGTTCTTGGATGCAAGTCATAACAAATGCAACCCATATACATTGTAAAGAAAAGGACTTGTATGCACTTTTTCCAATTAACATCTGCCTTTTGGCAAGTCATTAACCTATTTTCTCACAAAGGAACAGCTTCAATTGTATTATGCATCCGAAGCGTGCAAAAGTCCCTGAGGGGGTACTCCGACAAAAACATACTGTTCCTGGATCGAATATGAACATACATATTCATTAATTGTTTGGGGCAATGAGTACAGAATTTCTGATTTTTACAAGTCTTACAAGGTAAATAGGTTACATAAAGCCATGTCCCTGGAAATAGTCATATCCCAGCTACTGTTCCTTGGTAGAAAAATCAAGAGTAACTTTATGCTGTGATATGGCAATGAAAATAATTCAGCAACACTCTAATAAGACTTCTAGGAAGAAAAAAGAACATTGTTTACCCTAATAATAGTATAGTATAGCATAGTTATTTATTTATTTAAATAAATATAAATAAAGGCGGTAAGTTGTATTTTTCAAATTCCTCATGCTACATGGATCTGTTCAGGACATCCTAAATGGCAATGAGAACCCATTCTACCACAATTTTTCCAGCCAGATTAATGTAATCAAAATTTAAAACTACAGTTTAAATTTCTCACCAGAAAGATGATAATGAAAAAACTAATTATTATCTTACATGTGTAAAAGCAAGAAACAACAATCGCCCAAAGACAAGGAAGTTGTTCAGATACACTCATCTCTGGGAACTGGTTTTCCAAAACACTAAGTTTATAAAAAATATGTCAACAATAGCAAAAAGTGAACACTTCAGATTTTGAAGGACACAGTGGTGTGCTTTAAAAAAACCTGACAAATAAAACCAATCAAGAAATGAAACAATCTCCAAAAAATTATAATGAAGAAAACCCAGAATACACTTTGAGTTGTCAGGTTACTCCATAAAGCACAATGGGTTATTGGTGTAACGGATATCTCAGTCTGATTTTGCCCCAGTATTTGAAAAACTCTATATTCAGATGAAAAGAAAAAGTGAAGTGCCTTGCATTGCAACATTTTGCCATTTGGTGCCCACTCCACAGTGATATTTAGGAACCTTTAAATGTTCTCACAAAGGAAATACATATTGCCATCCCAAATAAAAAACAGAAAAATACCTTTATTGCCTGAACATCATACCTTAGGTAATGCCCAAGATAAAAATTTCATTAAAATTCCACTAAACTTTGATGGCAATTACAAACAAAATTTAAGACACAGTAACAACTGGCAGCATTTCTTTCTTTGGAAGAGCATTTTTGGTTTGAAATGTCTGCAGAATTACATTGCAATGAGCTGCTGAGCTACTGCACAGCGCTTTAACACTTGAGCAATTTGAAGTTGGGTTTCTCCAGAGACAGTCTCCCAGCAACAACTATTCCTGCTGCCACCTTCTCTCTTTCAACACGCAAACCTTGGGGATCTACTACGTGTCATTCTTTTTAATAAGTAATTGAGCCATTTTTGCAGTAGCTGGCCTGAATGCTGGAAGCAGACTTTCTCCAACAGAGTGGCCTATTTATATTTAGTATCAGAGGGATAATTTAGCCTGAGGAAAGCTGTACTGCATCAGGTATATTGTTCAGCTTGTTTAGAACAAGTATGGGTTCTCAGTACTTCACTGCAGTCTGCAATACAGATATAATTTTCATACTTTGAAGACCCATGCCATTATTTTTKCACATGGTGCAAAAGTACAACTAAGGCTAAACAGCAGTCATCTTCCACTAGTTTTATAATTCAAATTAGTCAAGTCATCAGTTATTTAACAGAGTACAAACCCTAGAGTAAATGCTACTGAGAGTTTAACCAGCCTTAGCAGGTGCTTTTAAAGGAAATTTTTCTGTTCCGTAAGTTTATTTGAAATTATATGGATCAAGAGAATAAGATAAGTAGCCCACATCAACATTTCTTTAAAAGAAATGTCATGTTAGCGGGTTGCAGCTGTGTTTCAGGAGAGCCATTACAGCCTGAAGAAAATATATCCATCCTGTTTTCAACCAACCACGACCAGACATCCCAAGTGTCATCATGCTGAGTTTCGGTATCAACAGACCACTTGATAGGATGACAATAACATGTCTTAATTTGGAAATGTTATGTTAGTTCACCAGATTCAAAAACAACAGAGGAATAAACTGGATTAAGTAGTAAATGCTCCCGATAATAGGTGCTGAAAAGGAAGGATTAGTGATACGAGCTAAGGCAGAAGGGAAAATTTCAGCACAGATTTTATTAAAAAATACAGAAGTAAAAGAAATATCCAAATCTTGTTGATAAATAATCCTGAAAAAGCTTAAAAGAAAAATCAGCAGATTTAATAGTCCACTGAGAGAAAACAAAAAATAAAAATTTTAATAGCTACATGGTTTTGTGTCCTCTAATGGAGACAAGAAAAGGCAAAGATCAGAAGAGTATTTGCAAATTCATAAAGCAAAGTACATTTGATCTAAAAGACAGTATTTACATAACTGTGTGTTATATAGTAGTATAAACAATTGCATAATCAAAGGTCAGGCTGGAATATATAAGACCATTCTTTGACACAAAATCTGTAGCTAGGATGCTGCCCAGAAAACAATAGCATCCAAAATTTTTGTAAGAGACTGCTTCTTTGCCATAAACAGTAGTACTTAAGACTGAGCTGAAAATACGTAGTACCTGTTGGTAAAATTCAGTTTACCAAGGAARTGAGGTGATGTCTGGCTATCCGAAGATGGTTACTGAAAGGGAAAATTAAAAGTGATGCAAGAAAAATTGACTGCACATTTCTGTGGCTTGAACCACAATCATATTTGCACAGTGAGCTTCTGTACTTAAGCTGAACTCTGTTGATGTTAATGAGGTTCAGCCTGGGAAATGGGCTTTATCTATATACAGTCAGTTGCAGAATTGGATTAAAACACTCCTCCATTGCAAGTGTCCTATTTTTCAACATACATGTAAAGTTACAGAAATGGATGATTACCTAGTTTTGACTGTGGATTTACAACCAGTGTTCTGCGATTGCCATTTAAAAAAAAGAATAGATTTACATAAAGATAACAGATATTTTCCATTAAAAAAAATAAGACCTAAAATCATCTTTATAAGAATTGCAATTTTATTAAAAATAAAACCCAAATCATCATACACTGCAAAGTCTTTCCTGACTTATGTGTGCATTCACAATGCATTACCTGATGAGGGACATTCACAGCGTGCAAAGCTTGAGCACATGTTGACATTTTTGTAGGATAAGAATCTTTGCTATTTACGACCTAGATTTTGCATCATTTTGTGTTTGGTTTAAATATATTCTTCAGAAGGACAAAGCTGACTTTTTATTTTTCTAAATATGAAAAATGAATTTTGATGAGGATGAGATATGCAGAAGTGTTCAAATGCTTCAGTCTTGCAGCTGAATTCACATAGATGCAATTACAGCCTCAAAGTTTAAGTGACTTAGTTTTTGTATTTGTAACTAAATACTATTTGTATTTCTATAACTAGAAGATCACACTGCATCTTCTTGCAATCATTACTAAAATGTTTAGAAGGTATAGAATAACAAAACTTTTTGGTAAAATATCTGAGAATATGTAAGGGACAAAGAAAACCTCTGGCATTTTTGGAATTAGGTCTTACTTAATTTAGGTGTTTGAGTAATGTTGGCTTAGCACAAAGAACATTATTTTCCCAATTCTTGCCTGAGTTTAAAAACCTGCAGAGTGGTAACCTGCATAATAACTGCTATTCATCTAAAAATACATAGTTAGTAGCTTAGTTATAGTCTTAGGTTGAAATAAGAGTCCTGGAATGTTCAATGGGAATGATTTAGAAAATATTAATTTTGATTGGGTTACACTTCATTAAATATATAACCAGAATATCTGCTTGTTACCAACGTTTGAAACATTTCTTTTATTTCTTTAGTTTTTATTGCATTGATTTGAAGTTTCTGCTTATAGCAAAATCCAGTGAAGAAACATTCCTTGTGATTTTATGAAACAGATTCATCAATATAGTTCATTTTCATATTTTATTTGTTGTGTTTTCCCTTAAGTAACATTTTTTGCTGATCTTTCAAGCATTCTCTCAATTTCTCTTCAGTTGAAGTCAGACGTTGTTCCAGGACTGAAAGAGTCTGCACGAAGAACACAGTAATTTCAATTGATTTTATATTACTCATAGAGTATTATAAAAATGTACAACATAATAACATAAAAAAAGTAATTTTAACTCAACAGGAAAAAATACTATAAAATGGCTTCTCCTTGGCTATTCCACTATTTACAACTGTATTTAAAAATTATAACTTGGTATCCATGGAGATTGTCTAAAGTTTTTTAATTGTTTTCACAAAATATTTTCTCTACGAGAGAGACATACATACATGCATAATATAAATTACTCTGAAATACTATGTGAAAGTTGCATCCATATTTCAATAGAAAAATAGCCATCACTGTGACCACAAATGATGTCTTCCAAAAACCTAAAAGAAACTTTTAAGGCATCCCCAAGAAAAGCAAGCGAGAAAAAAATACACTATTAAGAAGCATTCTCTAAGAGATAACCTTCATCAGAAAAGGTAGTTTTTTGGACCCAGGCTGGCAATTTTTTTTTAATCCAACTTACTACACAAATCATTTTCAACTCATTACTTGACTCCATACTTCCCCAAACCTATTTCTTCCTAGTTAACATACGTATTGCAAAAGAACACAGAAAAAACCCCTTAGCCGCTCCCTTTTGATTTGATTTAATGTTAATATATTACAGACTACAAAGTAGTATCTTAAAACACAAAATAAATCTGGATTACTAAAAAGAAGTATTGAGCATTTGCAAACACGTGACTCAGTCACTGACTGAGACTAGTACTTGTGCAGTTTCACTGACACTAGAAATTATTCCGCTGCTTAGATTCCTACCTAAGCCAACACCTCACACACTAAGTTTGAAAAGGGATTTAATGGTACATTGCCAATATACTTTGTTCATCTTCTGCCAGTGTTCAAGCTGGAATCCAACAATGTCTGCTAAACAACAGGCTTCTGTCAAAACTACACTAGATCTCACTACTGAAAAATAGCGATTCTCTTCACCCAGAGTCAAAAATACAGCGACAATCTTTATGATTACGTATCAGAAAGCTTTTGCTTTAGCAAATACAATACATACAATCGATATTTGCTGAAAGGAAAACACCAAAACAGTCACTTGAATATGTAACTATTCAAAATAACCCCATAGTCTTTAATGTTCTGATTTATGAACATGATTCTGGGGTATTTTTTGCCCTTTGACAGCACTGTCATTTTGCACTGCCAGTATTATCTGTTATTGCATACTTACTAGAGTTAACACATCCAGCTGCCCCACAATGTGCTCCAAAGCATTCTCCAGGGAAGGGGGGATGCCTCTATGCTTGTCCCCACTAAGCACAGCTGACCTGCTCTCATTCTCTGACTTCCTTTTTGAACTTCTTGCCGAGGGTGAAGCAGAGGGACACTGCAGCTCTTGACTTTTGCCGTTACCCTTGAATACAGAAACACCATTTGAAGGTACAACTGCTTTTGTCTTCATTTAAGTGGAACCATACGATAAGACAGATAGAAAAGTCAGGCTTTTAATTAAAAAAAAAAAATCTATTTATACATATATGCATACACACAACAGCCTTCAGATTTGCTTTTGGTACCRGGTCCAATTCATAACACCTCAGTTTGTTCTGACCTAAGAGAGAATTCCAGCTGTGATGGATGAGGCAATAAGGGAAATATCAGCAGTCTTTAGGTACTATTTCAGGTATATATGATTGAGGAGCTACATGCTGTACCACTAGAGCGTGAATTAAAGCTCGAATAAATACTATTAACGTGGGGTGTTTTCTTCAAAAAGATAGCACTGTTTGACAAAGAAATTCACTCAGAGTAGTCATATGGATGAAAAATCCATATGTGACTAGATCGTCACAACGGTTCCTTCCAACTTCACAGTATGAAATCTTTGTTTAGCATGAATTAACCTCCTATTTCAGCATTTTAAAAAAAAGTAGTTTTTACTTGTTTATTCCGCGATGTTACTTTTTGAGAAACTGATTCCTTCAGAAAATGGGAGAAGGAAACAACAGAAAAGACCCACACAATGCAAAGTTGAGAGAAATAACTTTGATGTATAAACACTGCTAAGAGAGAGAGGATGATCTTCCCAATCACTTTGGGTCTGTCTATGCCTTGAAGTTCTTAATGGTATTTTTGAGTCAGGAAAGGTTAAATCATCACTAATTCATTAGAAGATCCTTCACAACAACTTTACCTGATTTATTAATGACTATTTGAGATTTCTTTGAAAACTTCTTATACCTTCAGATAATTTTAGTTAATTTTTACACTAAAATAAATTGAGGTAGTTGAGTTTTACTATTTCTAATTACATTTCATATATCCACATTTATAAAATAAACCTTTTAAATGGTTACAATTAAACTGTTTCTCTGGAATTTATTGACAGCCCATGAAAATATCCATTAGCTATGCAAAGGTGAAATTTTAGTCTCACCTGATGTATTTAAAATACACAGTATTTACAATGTACCCAAAATATATTTATGTTGAAAAGCTGAATAGATTTTCAAAAGAAAGAGTCTTAAAATCATCGTCAGCCATTAAAAAAAATCTCCTAAGTCTATAAAATAATCTTGTAGAATGTAAATTGCTAGGCAGAATTAGTGGCAGACTTTTACAAGATTACATAGGCATGTTGATGAGTTTCTGTCAAGAATGATTTATGCACAGTTGACCCTGCCTTTGAATCGGGTAAGATCAGAGACTGATGGATTAAATACTGCCACTATGATAATGTAATTATTTTGAATTTAAGTAATACTAAATCATATCAATATTATCATGAACTTATACTGCTGAAAAATCCACAATAATATTCCTGTGTCTTCAGTTCCATCCAGCACAGTCCTGTGAGGTGGGGAATGGCTGAAAGCCTGTGGTGAGGTAAGAGAGCAAAGAACAGTCTTATCACCCCTCTCTGGTTTACAAGTTCCATTGTGCAGTTATGTTCCGCAAGGACAGGTCTCAAGCCCCCAGGCAAGAAACTCCATGCTCTGCACTCCATGGGTGATAGGCACAGGGGCAGATACTCACGCATGTACCTCAAACCTTAACTAACAATGCTAAAAAACCACAGGGAAGCCATCTCAAGGTTTGATAGCACCATGGTATTTGCCAATATCACCTTTGTTGATTTCATTATGAAAAAAGAAACAGATAAATTCACAGGAAAATACCCCCAGTTTCCTTTCAGCCCTCCTTTCTGTGCTTGGTGACTGACTTAGGCATGTCAAATAATTAACAGCTGATGCAACTAATACTGAAATCTATCAGAGATGGGTATTGATGCCAGGGTGTGGCAAAGATAAAACTCTGCTAGACATCAAACTAGAGATTTCAAACATTAAACATACAAGGCTGTTCTACAGAAAGCCCTACTGGCTATAACATTTGCATTGGACTAGAGAGAACTGGCCTTCTCAGTCCAAGTCTACTTAAACTCATGACTCATAGAGCAGTGCTTTGTCAGCCAGGCTGTTGCCTTTTAAATGCATGAAACTGTGGAAGAAAGGGTACTCTCTCCAGCCCTGCTGTTCAAGTTTTGTCAATGGTCAACAGAAAGCTTTAGTTCAGTGGTTCCGATGCTCAGCCAGAAGCAGGTAAGTCCTGTTCCCATGAGAGGCTTTATATTTTATATATAAGGAAATAAAATGAATAAAAACTCCAAAGGAGAAGGATATGAACCCAGAATGTTCCCACTCCTAACTAGATGGTTTAATTACATCTTTCTGTCCAGTACCATGAACTTAATTTTCTTCTCAATATGAAAAATTTTGTTATGTCAACTTCAAATTATTCCAAAGAGTTGTATATTGTGAAGGCGTCACTTGTTAGCACAAAATGAAATAGAATACAAATAGCTTGATTTTTGGACAAGGTAGGCAGAAAATTGATTTCTCATTTAATTTTACTATGCTTTAGCACCTTGCTTTAAAGTTTTAGAAGTCCTCAAAAGAAAGCATTTCAAGTATCTCAGAATATTCTGTCTCACAATGTACACCACATACTTTTAAATGAACATGAAGTATATAGGATTGCTGCATCTTAAGACTGTCCATATCTTCTCTTCACAAAGATTTTGTTATATGAGATATTGTTAATTCAATCCTAGAAGAACTCATTCAGTGTGTTATTTCCAACTTACAAAGATATATCTGAGGTCCTTGGGAAACAGTATTGATGAAAGGCTTTGGCATGTTTACTAAATCACAAGATCAATATAATCTCAAATGCTGATTAATATGGAAAAGATTAAGTTCAATTTAGCATTCAAATGTTAAAGACAAAATATTGCTGTGCATTAAAGAATTCGTGCCTTACAACCAATCACACTGTGAAGAACACTCTTGTATTTAACTATAACAGGAGAGTCTGTTAGAATAGACTTCTTAGTGATATTTCTAGAAAAACAGAAAGACAGTAAGCTTACAGAAACATTGCTTTTGTCTGTAAATCTTGACTGTTTGCCCCGAAGATTTCAAACCTCAACCAGGATTAGCTAAATTTGAAAGAGAGATAAAGAACTCACTGATTAAGCTGCAACAAATTTTTGGAATCTTGGAGGCCTGGTAGATGGAACATGTTGCAGAAAAACCAGGTAGAACTCAAGCATTATATATTCTGCGTGGCAGCAGTAAACCTGCCCAGTTATCACATGCCTTATGAAACACAGGCAGTTGATAAAGGAAGTTAAAAATGTCAGTGAAAAAATGCTTAGTTGGTGCAAGGACAATTTGTAAAGCTTAAACAATTATATTTTGTAGACGCCTGTATGTGTTCTCTGAAAATTATACCACCTATTGCTGATTTTAATCAAACCTGAGGAAGAGGTAGGGTTCTCAGAAGTAATTCAGTTCCTGAAAGCTTCAGGAAACCATTTGCCAGAATTTCCCACCTCAGGTTAACACAACTCTGCAAGCTCACACTCCTTAGCTCTGAAGGGAATAAGAAAGTGTTAGTAAGATCCAGGCTGAAACCCAGGTCTTTCCAGACACCAATATCAATAAGCTCATTGTAAATACACCTAGTATTGTTTGCCTAATGTTAACAAAGCTACTTGTACTAATGTTTTGTGAAGCACATTCATTTTCTTGCCTTTGAATGATAAAAGCAACTAATTAGCACCACCAAAACAGATGTCACTGTAAACTCCAACTGATACTCTCTGATTTTGCTTAAAGGCATTCTGCTTTGTAAATTCAGTTTCCTAAGGATAATCCATTAATCCTCAAGTACTCAAAATTAATAAAAAATTGATTTAACATTCAGTGACATTCAAAAATTGCTGTCTGCAATTTGAAGTATTATGATTTAAAATTAATTTCAATGAACAGAGCAGGAGAGGAAAACAATATGAGGTTATTAGACATTGCCAAGTTCTAAAACAGTTCTGCTCTGAGGCTGGTGTTTCTCAGTTTCTATTCAAACAAGATTACTGCACTTCAGACTGAAAATAAAGTAGAAATTTCAGTCTAAGCTCCCACAAAGTGATTACACATTTTGCTCTTAAACCCAAACTAAAGAGATTCTTTCAACCCAAGGAGGAAAGCTGTCAATTCAGTACACAGAGCAAATGCTATGCTACTAAAAATCTCACCAAACACTTTTTTCCTACAGTAAAATTGATCTAAAGTTCAATATATCAGACAAATAGGCTGTGAAAAAATGTTTAGTATCTCAGTAAACTGCCACCAGCACTGCAAGTCAGAGTAATGGAAAAGTCTTCTTGTAATTTACTGGGTTAAGCAGCAAATTGAGATTCTTCTGTTACATATTCAAAGACTTCAGAGTACAATGCAACATGAAAGCATCTACAGAAGTAAGGCAAAGACCTTGATGTTTGTCAAAATTCAAAATATAAAACACCGATAAGCAAATAATTGAACTTCCAAAATTTGTAAGAAAGAAATTCAATGAGACCACTTCAAATTCACACTTATCTAACTTATGTCCAAAATGGTTATTTTTATCATAATCTGGAAATTTGTAGAGATTTTTTAAACATTGTCAGGTATCAAGTATGTTGCTATATATTTAAGGTACCTGCTTTATATTTTGACCTTTCCTGGTATCTAAGTTTACAATCTCCTCCAGCTAAGCAAAGGTTCCAAAACCACTGAAATCTAACGCAACACTCAAATGCCAAAATCTTGCTGTAAAGGAGTGACACTAGTCTCAATAGATTTCCTTTACTTTTGGATACCAATCAGTTCACGTCCAACACTTTCATTCAGCATAATATTTTTTTTTTAAAAAAAGTTCTTTTTCAAGAAAGTGTTTTTACTCACAGCATATTTCACATGAAGTGTTTCAAGAATTAGATGTTGCCTTTCCTTCAAATTAGACCCTTTCTAAAATACTTGAAATACTACCAATCCATAAACAACAATTCTATATGTTGCCATCAGTGTAGTAAAAATGTTTCATAATTCAAAAAACCAAACTATTCTGAGAGTCAGCAGAGCTATAGCTTATTTTGAGAGAATAAATTTTAATAAGGCAATCAATTTTAAATTGTTACTTCTGAGCAAAGCAAAGAAGAAAATTAAAATGTGTACAGTGTTTCCATTCACAGCCCATTAGTAATTACATGCACCCACATTTGGGCAACTTCATGCAAGTTACAAATAAGGAGGAGAAGGAACAGCTTTAATTAATCAATAGGAAGTTATTACCATGACATTACCAGCGGATGTTCAGCAGAAAATTAAATTTAGCTTATAAATGATGTCACAAACAGCAAACCATAATTGCTTATCTTTGTTTTCTGTCAAGCAAAATAGCCAAAACTCTGTGGGTGGTACTTGATCAATTTGTGAAAAAGCCTTACATATAACCTTATCACCTCTGCCTGCTCCCAAATGTTTTCCCATGAAACATTCACAGAGCAGACAGAAACAAGCACTGCATCCCAGGCTCCCTTTGCTTCATGACGGTTAAGAATAGAATCTGAGCAAAATGCATCCATATATAATGACGCCTGAGCAGTTTTATATATAGAAATAAAAAATTCCCTCAAGGGAAAAAAAAATACAAGTTTCTGTCACTCAGTTGAATATCAACAGTCTTCAATCTTCTAGGAGCTCCAAATTTGGAAACTACGGACCACAGTTTCTAAATGCATATCTTAATGATCTCACAATTAAGATGGGCTTAAATGAAAAAGTGACATTGGTAAGCTTCCTAATGAATCACAAAAATTGGCAAGGTCTGCTTTTAAAAAATAATCCTTTAAATTTTGAACACATGGTCGATTTGCCTACTAATAGTAAAATATTTCTGATACTGTGATTAAAACAACTACAAACAATTAGTCATAAGCAGGGCAATACACTCAAACAGACCGAAGAGCAAAGGCATAACAAAATAGTCTCCCACCTTACCAGACCTTGAATTCCTGTGTCTTTTGGTTATTTGAAATTATGAGAAGTTTCTCAGAAGTAATAGTACTACCATTACCACTGCTTTTTTCCTCCTCTTGCGAACCAACCCTCAAACAAAAATGGTTCAATGTGGAAATGCTAAATTTAACCATTCAAGAGTTGGTTTTTTTCTCTGGTGTTTTTTGTTTGGTTTGGGTTTTTTCGTAGGCCATAATTATTCACAGATCGCTTCTACTGCTTTGAAATTATTTTTTTCCGTCAATGAATGATCCACATAAAACAGAGCTCTCTGATCTATTGGGCTCACACTGAGTATGTTAAATCACAATCTGTTCTATCAGTTCCTACTGAAGAAAACTTCCCTGTAGTTTCAGCTGATGACACCTCTCTTCATTTCCTCTCCTCTTGCACACACATGAATCAGCACAGCAACAACTTGCCATGTGCCAACTGTGGCTTTCTGCCCTATGCTATCTGATGAGGTAGCTCTGGAATAATTTATTGGCAAACTTTAATTGAAGTTTTGCATTCAAGCAGTAAAACACAGATAAACTATGTGGCGCATCAAGAACAAAGTTCTACTAAGCATTTCTAGCTTGAGCAATCCTCTTTCAGAACTTGTAACACAGAATTTCACACCTAAAGTCTTTCATGTCGTCTTATGCATCCGAGTCTTCTCCAGC
This sequence comes from Amblyornis subalaris, assembly GCA_018881555.1. Classification (NCBI taxonomy): domain Eukaryota; kingdom Metazoa; phylum Chordata; class Aves; order Passeriformes; family Ptilonorhynchidae; genus Amblyornis; species Amblyornis subalaris. The sequence goes on along the minus strand of JACAXG010000009.1, from coordinate 15,409,786 downwards.
TCTTAAAAAAAGTCCAAGCTAAAATAAAAAATTGTAAGCACTTAACATAAGTGCATCACATTCAATTTGACATGGAAACACCTTGAAGCACCACTGAAGGTAGCACACCCTTCCGTTTAGAGCCTGATCATGAGCAGTGGTACTAGGATACAAACTCACAGCCAATAAAACATGCCAGTCTATCAGACTGTGTTCTTTAGCAGAACAGGCACTTTCACCTAAAATGGAATAGCACTTTAAGTCTTGAAAATAACAAATTCAGCCTGAAGCTAACTCAGTTTATAGAGGCCACAAGGCCAGTACAGAACAACAAAAACTAGTAGCTAACTTTGGCGGGGTTTTTTATTTTATTATCTGTACAAAATTAACCGAAATTTTGATCCACTTACAGCTATGGTCTGATTAACCATATTTATTTATTTCTGTCAGGATGGCAGCTATATTGAATTTAGCATTCCTGTGATGGCATGAAATAAAAAACTCTCCTGTTCACAGGCACATCTCAAGATATCCTGAGTAGATAGTTCTATGCCAAGAAATGATATCAAACTTTACAAGTGTTCTTTCACACACATAATGAGAAACTGGCTACCTGGTTTTCTGAGGTCAGCTTTTTCCCAGAGTGCTGCTCATGGTTTGAGATAACACTGTAAAACAGAGTACATCCAATGCACTGAGTATTTTACAATTCCACAAATACAGAATCTAGTACAGAACAAAAATCTTTTCTCCATATTCCATCCATGTCAAGAAAGCACAGAAAAAGAACCTAAAATAAGCCTTGTTTTCTCAAAGAAACGTTAAAAAAATTTCTATTTCCCCAATAAAAATATTTGGAGTCCACAAATATTTAAGTGCATCCAGTTAGGAATAAATAATACTCCTGAAATACTTTTTCTAAACTCTCAGATCATCAGTAATAAACTTTATTTAAAACCAGGTAACTTTTTTCTTTCTAGTTTGCTCATTTATGTTAATTTCTAACATCAATACTACCCTGCACAGAGTCTGCATCAGTTTAAGCTTTCATAAAAAACTAAGTATTTTCCCCCAAAAATCAAACAATACTGCTGAAAAGTTGGTAATTGATAATTTAAAAAAAAAAAAACAACAAGAAAAAACAAACAACCAAAAAACAACCCCAACCAAACAAAAACCCCCAAAGCACGTCATGAACTTACAACACAAGCTAGGCAGAAATCATTTGAGGTTCAGTTTCCAAAGGTGAGAATCCCCTGCCAGGACATCAATTCTAAAACAACAGTTCAGGAGGACTATATTCAAACACTTTCATAAGTTATAAAAATACTTTCACCACAGACACTAAAAAATAACAATGTACCCTATGGATAAAAGGCAAAGGAAAGTAATAAATTACCTTCAATATATCTTCAGCTTCAGCAAGAAGCTTTGCAAAGCTAAGGAGAGATAACATGACACTCTAGAAGGATTTCCTATTTACAATTATGAAATAAAGTAGCCAAGTTTAATTTAGGCAAATTAGTTTGGACTGCTTTCATGCATACCCAAGGGAACATCTTATGGCTGAAATCAATGCAAAAGTTTCCATGATGGCTTCTTTTTACCCATACAGAACCCCAATAAAAATTGTATTACAGACTCTGCTTGAACTTCTTATCCATGCCAGGGCAGGGAAAAGCTAAAGGAGGGCAGGAGGAATATTTGTAACAGAAACTGGAAACATAATGAAACACTTACTAGAATGAAGTAATGACAGGTAATTACTAACCCAATATGGACAAGGCCTCCATTCTACTACTATAAATAGAATATTCTGCTATATTTGATATTACAAGTATTAATGAATAAAAAACAAAAGTAAAAAAGCCCTAGGACTTTACTAGCATGTGGCCAAACTCCCTATACTTCAAGTAGCAGATTGTGGAGGCTCACAGAGGACATCCACATTAGAGGAAGGAGGTAGGGTTACCCTCAGAGCATGAGGGAGAGTACAGTATCCACATCAGGAACATCTCTACCCAGAGAAATGACAACCATTCTTCTGGCTTGCTTGCTCACAACTCCTTTCTGTCCTCTTCCCCCTAACTAAAAAACTCAGTGAAAGTCTTTAGACCAATATGTAGATAAAAAAGTCTAACTGAAGTTTACAAAGAAACAATACCTGGTAACAGTGAGTTTGTCGTACAGAGTCTTAAATCATATATAAGGGACAGCAATTCCTCTATCATGCAATTGATTTCTCCTAGATAAGCCTTTCATACTTAACCTGTTGGGGCAAAACTAATCTTGAACAACTTACACTGAAGAAGAACTAAATGAGAAGAACTAAAGGAACAAACTTCTGTCTTAAACCCCACCTGTCAATAAGAATGAACAAAAAATTACTGAAGACAAAATCCTGAAGAGACAGAATCTGCCAGGACAAGAACTAAAGGATGTGAGTAACGTTCTCCCAAGCCCTGCAGAAAGTTGAGAAGAGCTGCAGTCCCTGTGCTCCAGTCTGTATAGACCAGGGGCTGGTGCTCCACAAGGGTGAGGCGCTGGCACCAGAGCTGCCTGTGCTGCAGAGCTTCCCTTCATGCACTGGCACCGCAGCAGAGCCCCCTGCTGCAGAGGCACATAGGAGCTGTTTGCCAGCCCCCTACATAACTATATACTCATATACATATCTACACACAATTTACTTTCAAAGTTATAGACAAAGCTAAAAGAAACTCTTTCCTGCCAGCACAGTTGCATCTGTATCAATGGTTTTTGTCAGGATAACAATGTCAGTGCCATGGTATGGATTTTCTTATTTTGGTACCTTATATCAACATAAGGTACCAAAGAAAATTCATGTCAACAAAACTTTGTTGCACAGACAAACTTGGACTACCTCCTATTAGGGGATGCTATGACGTTCAGGGTGTCCACACAAAGATTTCATAGAGAAATCTCTTCTTAGCTGAGATCTGACAGCTTTGATTTCCCTTCAGAGCAGCAGTAACAACAGGTTACCACTTGACTCGGTGGCTATCGACAATACCACTGAATTTTGATTCTGGCCTCTATGGAGTAAGCAATCTTCTCTAATATAAATTACTTACAGGAAAATATCAAAGAGTAAAAAGCATTAGAAATTAAGTTAGCATTCCAGCATAGTAGAGTCCACAGTTAAATCCAGCAGGCCCAGCACAATTGCTTGAAAACTTTGCCAGAGACAGATGCTATTACTAGCAAAAGGAAAAAAAGTCCAGTGTTTCATAGCTTCAAACTGAAATCCTCTGACTACAGCCATGAAAAATATATTTTACTAGGTAATAGAGGAAACACTGTTTCTCAGCATTTGACAAAGGCTTTTGTTAATAAAGTGTTACACCTATAATGGATAGTGAAGGTTTGAAAAGGACATCAAACACTTTAACAATGTCACAAAACCTCCTGGTTTTTTCCTTCACAAAAAGGAAACTTCAAAATTTTAATTGAAAAGTCAAGCTTTTATTAGATTTTATAAAATACCTGGMGAAAGTAGCAAAAGTCCATCCTGAGGTATTACAGAGCTCAGCATTACTAATATGCTGAAAGTTTGGACAAGCTGTCCAGTTTGTCCAGGTGAAAAAAAAAAACCTCAGTCCTGCTGAGCTTTGTTTGGAAGTGGGGTTGTAAAAAATTGCTTTGGTAGCACCAGTACAACTCTGTACTTAAGCCAGTTGAGTTTTACAATTGGCTGTGATAGGAATCAAATTAGTGGACTGCATAAACTTAGAAATTTGAGAATTACATACAAATATCCAAGAAATGTTAATTTTGGAGTGGTCTGACATGCCAGTTACACTCTTAAAAAATAATTTTTTTAAATTAGTGTTCTATTACAAGCTTCAGTCAAAATACACACTGTTCAGCACCAACTAAAATGCTAAAAGTGTAGGCACATAGTACAAAATCCATCTCTCTCACCAGCAAAGTTCTACAAGGGCAACAACTTGAGGAAACCCTGCCTCATGATTCCTGTAGGATTTCTTTGGCGCCGAGCTGTGGAGCAACGGTTGGTGAACAGTGCAGAAGGGAAACAACCTGGCCCAGTGTCCACAAAAATTCACAATTTCATGTTCCAGATCCAATTGCTGTCATATTGTTTTATTCTTTCTTGAAGAAACAAGAGAAAACTGCCCTTACATGTTCCATTCTCTTTAATGATACTTATGTGACAAAAAAAATCTACAAGCTCAAAAATGATACTTATGTGACAAAAAAAATCTACACAACTCAAAACAAACAGGAGCAATGTTTGCTCCTTCATTCACCAGGGTGCAGCATCTTTTGCACAGAAGAGGTTCTGTAGAACAGGCTCATCCCTCCATTTCATGTAGGAAAGTAGAAAATAATAATGTAATTTATGATTTTTCAAAAAATATCGCATAACATCACACAGGGCACTAAAAAAGATATATACACAAAGAAACACCTCCTTGGAATACAAAGCTATATCTAAAAGGTCATATATTATTTTTATATGTGTATTTTATTACATATATAAAACTTTTTTCTATGTGTGTACTAAATTACAGCTCTGTCCTCTACAATATGCAAAGCTCAAAAACTTTGTATATCAGGAAATAAATGGAAAACACTAAATAAAGGGTTTATCATCTGAAGATAAATAATAAATTCCACTGGTCACAGTGCATTTATACTAATTTGTTAAACATGTACATAACTCTTCTGCATACATTCCATATTTAATCATGCTTGCTGTTACCTTATTAGGACTTGTGGTGTGTGTGGCATTTTTTGTTTTTAACAGCCACACTTAAAACATTGATTAACATTAGTATTCTCTATGTATTCAAAAAGGTACACATATTACAACACAATTATATATATATACTAAGTTATTGTTTAACTTATCTTCCTATTGCTCTAGCATACAAAATGTGTCTTGCAATTATATTTGTATTAGCGATCAAAGACATCACAATCTAAAACAAAATTCAATATCAATTATCTTTATATGGGTCTATGTAATTCACTATATTCATGTATGAATGCTGTATCAAAGTCCTGACAAAAAAAAAAAATTATTCTACATCACCAACTGCTTCTCTCTGGTGTCCAGGAACACCCTTTATTGTGACTAATCACACTGGCAAACCAAACCAGGAGCATCAGTGTGTTCCACAGACAGGACTGGAAGCCACGGGGACATGTACAACTTGGAGCTGAAGCACACAGGTAGAAATTGCTTGTGTCACTCTATCTCAATTAACTACCACATGTATGTTGTGCTGAAATTGTTGCTGAAATCTGGTTCCCTGGTTAGAACAGGACAAAGAGAAACAAGAAACTTTTATTCTGTTCCTGCTTGCCATTTCTTTGGCATTGAGGTCTGATAGTTTACTGAGCAATAGAACAGAAATTTTGTTAATAAACACCATGAATTTCAAACTAAAGTCCTCTTGCTTTGTAGTGATGATTAAGTTACAGTCTCTCTACATCTTTTCTGTTTTTAAAAAAACTCCCTTATTCATGTTAATATCATGATCTTTTAAAACTTCTGAAAGGAAGATTACTTTGGTATTTTATTACTGCTAGCAGCAGTCTGATGACAGCAAGACTCTATGAAACTGCATCCATACAAGGTACAAGAGGATGCATCAGTTCTCATACTCTAATGAAAACACAGCATCACTGGCATTCTCAGTCATCTATGTCCCTGCAACTAAAGACAAGTACTTTTTAATTATAACGGACAACATTAACAGAAGTATTTCCCAGAGATCAATCAAGTTAAGTGTGTAAAAATTACATATAAGATACTAGTGCTCAGAACAGCAGCTCAGATTTTAAAATGTGCTTGCACTCCCTTGTACTCATGGCCACATGGCACTTTCTTTGAAAGTAGAGCATGTTTCTCTAAACAGCTTGGTTGCATGGATCAGGGTTGGATAAGGGATATAACTACATTGAAAGAAAGATACATAAAGATATTAGAATCAATACATCACTCAATTAGCATTAATGAAATACTGCATTAAATACTATCCACTGGGGTACGGATAAGAAATATCAACACAACTATGCTAAAAGGCATGTAAAACAGCATTATGTCCCCTTTGTTAATTCCATTTGATTAAGGCTGACTCTTCTTGCAACCACACAGAAGGGGGAAACGACAGATACTCAATTGTACAGTATCAGTTGTGACAGGCAGTAGTCTAGTCAAGATGTGGAGATACCACACTCAGTGGGATATGGAAGAATGTAAATCCTGACTCCATACTTGATGTTAAAATGACAATAAAACGAAAGCAGTTGGCACTATAATCCCAGATCAACAGCTGGCATTCCAGTCCTAAATGTCAAATTCCTGTTGGGGATTTAGAGCCTTCACAGACAAAATATACTGTTGCTTTTTACAACTATAAAAGGCAGAATAATACAAATGACCATAAATTAGAACACAGCTGATCAGGGTAATTGAAGGTCTCAGCAAAAACTATAGCCATTAGAATTAGCAGCAATAAAAAGGACATTTTAGCCCTAACGAAACAATACTGAGGCTATCATTTCTGTCTGCTTGTCTGCACACCTCACTTACAGGTCTTGAACTTGTTGCAGATGTAAGAGGGTCTGGTGGAGGAAGAGATATCCTAGAGGGAGCTGATTTCAGATAAGCTCCCTGAGACTAGACTGCCAGCTAACGGAGAGAAATCAGTAAGTAACCCCATCGGGGAAAAGGCTCTGGCATAACTTTACGCACTATTGGAGACCAGAGATTGCATGAGAGAAACAGAACTTATAATTACTTGAAGGAAAGAGAAAAGTTTCAAACAAAATCTTACAGTCATCTATAAAACAAAGATTTGTAGGAAGCAAGGCAACACAATTTCTATAACTCGAGGATTATTTGTACTTTACAAGTATCAGAAACAAAAGAAGCCCCAGCAACAGCATACTTATTAGCTAGAGTTGCTAAAGCATTATGCATATTTTTTTAAGTGGCTAATGAGGTATTTTTATCTTCCATTTCAGAAGATAATAAATGCTGTAATGGTATTTCTGGCAAAATACTTTCTATTCCAACCGTAGCAAAAAAGACTATTAAACAATTTACATTGTACGTAAATACTTTTAAATCCTGGGTTACACAGTTTGAACTCAATGGTTTTGAAATAACAAGTCAGGTAATGATACTGATTTTTAATATATCCTGCAATAATGGAGAAAATACCAAGGAAGTGGGGAAGCTGAAATTCCATCAGTAATCAGAAAGGATAAACAGGATAATTGTGTGGTTGCAGGTCACAGTCAGACTGAGAACTTTGTCAGGGAAAAACTGAAAAAAATAAACTAAAAAGTTGATTTAGGATGTGTATAGCAAATATTTAAGGCCTAATGTCAATAGAGTTTGAGGGGGAAAAAAAAATAGTTTGCCAAACTGAAGACCTCCCTAATGAAATATTTAGTCAAACTGTTCCTCATAAAATCATCCTTCTTTTTAAAATCCATCATATGCATGCTACAATTCTATTAATGCATTTTGGGTTGTAATGCAGCATGAACTCAATTATCTAGCTAGTGTTTCTTAAAAAACAGTTAAATCAGAAAGATACTGTAGAATTATGCTGGGTTTAGTGACTCCACTGAAATCTGCTCTTGTTTTAGTCCCATATAAAACCCGGAAAAACAAGTTTACAGGTGACACAAAAGGCATTCTGGAAACTACTGAAACAGTCAGGCTTACTTGGCACTCTGACTTCATTCATCTGTTGAAATGCAACCTCATGTACCCGTGCAAGACATCAGAGAAAGAAGACACTACAGAATAATACACTACAGAAAGCAGACATGTTGAAAAGATCTACAGTGACATATCTAACTGGGCAAAATGATAAAAGTTTATAGGTTACTGGGTGAAGAATTACAGTATCTTCTTACATGCAACTAACTGAAACTACTATGCAAACAGTATTGTACTATTTCACCACACTAGCAAAAATTGGAAGTATGGACACTGAATTCCTTTCCCAAGAGATGTGTAAGAAATGAGGAAACATCCATAGAATGAATCATGTCTTGGAAGAGTAGCTTTTTCAGTGAGGAACACTTGATACTGGTTAATCTAAGAATAGGTGAAGGATAAAGTAATTCTTTTAAATCTCTGTTGCAAGAAAGGAGTCTTCCTTTACAACAAAATACTGCAATATTTAACTCAAGAGTTGCACTGCGACGCCTTCGCTTCAGGGGTCTCTGTGGAACTCGCACTCCATGCAGTTACAACATGCCAGAGCACAGCATTTCCCCATCCCTACCTCCCTCCTTCACACCAACACAAACTGCTACAACTAGAGTACCATACTGTCAGGGGATACAGAGAAAAAAAGAACAAACCCAACTGACCAGCTTTTCAGAAYAGTAGTGCCATGTACCTCCACTGATGGTGTCACTCACAGAGATACTCCTCTTTTTCTTTTTTCCCCCAAGTATTATTTATTGCAAAATCCATAAGGACAACAGAATCCAGTGCTCATCTTCTAGAAGAACACCCTAATCACTAACCATAGACTGTTTCTCACTTGGTTTCCTCTGATGTCATATACTCTAAGCTTTTACTTTACAGTGCTTCAAATACAAGCATAAAGGATGGAGCTGCCACCATTCAGCCTCTATTACCTTGCTGTTTAGGTTACAGCCGTGCAGACAGAAGAAAGCAAGCTGAATCCTCTTAGGCTGAAAAAAAACCCCAAGCCCCTGAATCCAACATAYCTACTGCCTGAACAAAAGGAAGCCATTATTACCACCTCCTTTCCTCCTATTTTTTCCACTGCAACTTAAGAAAGATGTTCAGCTGTGGCATGCATGTAACACACCTGTATGTATTACAGCACAGTGACATTGGATACATGACTCCACACACTTCAGTCAATTCAGTCAGGTTACAGTCAGATCTGATCTTCTGTTTAATTTCTAAATAATTTTTTCCTCATTATTTCCTTTGTGCTCGTATTAGTGTTCAGATAGCTGAACAGATCAGAGAATTGACTTGGATAGAATTAACCGGATAAAAGCAGTCATTAAGTTAAAATTACTGTGAAATCATCCTTTAGCATTGTTATACCTAATTTCTGACCTCAAAACTGTTTTGATGGAAGATACAAGCCAAGATGTTTTTCTACGTCAAACACCTATCTGATGAAGGAACATTTTTTGCCCTAGCTGCTGAATTTTATTTGAAAAGTCTTGGGTTTTCAGTCTTGTTTTAAGCAACGTATGTAATTTTTGCATGTGACTCAGTGTTTCCATTATCTCACATTAAGCAAGTAACTACATCTCTTACTGCAAACTAGACAGCAATGCAGTAGGGCTTCAAGGAAAGATGTGTCGTATTGGAACAACTGATATATTTGGAAAACACTCAAACAAGCTTTTAGGCAGAAAGCACCCTCTGGGTTTAGATATCACTGTAAACTAAGTGATAAAAAGAACTTGCTAGCACTTGTTTAAGCACTGTCACTTAGGAAAAAATAAGAAAATATTTCAGCAGTATTAAAGTGTTCACTTCTGTAAAAAAATTGCATTAACAATTTTGAGTAACATATGGGCTTTATATATATATAAATTTCATTTTACAGTCAAGTTTTTACCATACAGTTGCAAGCATGCTGTGCTAACCTTACACTCCAGTTGTGTTTAAGAACAAAGGGTAATTCAAGGGCTGAATTTTAGCTTTACAATCTTGTTTTCTGACATACTTGATCTGTTGCTCAGCTTTATTATGCAACTTAAGATAAACAAAAATAAAACCTCGTAACCTTCTCTAAGAGACCACATTATGAGCTAAACTAAGCGCTCCTTTGCTTTTTAGTCCCACAAAATGTACAATTTCAGAACTACTAAAGTCCTGTAAATACTAAGAAGTTAAAACTTAACTTGTGCTACTGCATAAAAAAGTTAAAACAGGTGCTTACAGGGTAACAGAGCCACTGAATGATAACTTCATTAACTTCCATTAAGCTAAATGACTCACAAATGGCATTTAGATCAGTAGTAAATCATCATTTAGGTCAGCAGGAAGCTCATTACAGACTGACAATCCAAGTGACAGAAACACTTTTCTACAAGTGCTATAGTAGTAATTTCCTGTGTGAAAGGCTTGCTGCTGTTCCTGCATTCCTCAGGGGACACTTCTTCTCAGAGGATGTTACTCTTCCCCAGGAAGAGGAAGGAACCAGTTGTTATTGGATGTGTGGGCTGATAGCTGTCGGGCATTTTCTGCATGCCGCAGAATCAGCTGTGAGAACTGTGAATACAGCTTAGATTTCCAGTCAAAGCAGAGGAAAACACTGCTTGAGCAGACAAGGTCAGAGCGTACACATACAGTATCTCAGGAAACTGAAAGAAATAATACCTGGAACTTCCAACCCTCTAGTTCCCATAAGTGTGCTAAAGGAACAATATACAGAGATGGATCAACTTGAAAAGCATTCCTGAAATATTGCACAGTTGCCATGAGTAAGACCCTATACAAAGTAAAATTTTGCCAGTTCTATAAAGCCTGATATCTTACAAAATATGTGTGTGTGTATGTGTACATTTTTTTCCTGTTAGGTCCCTCTCCTAGACTTCCTGTTCTACAGTAACTCAAGCTCCCTCCCTATGTGTTGTGACACTGTTACAGGGTGGGTCACCAGTAGTTAGTCCATGCCTATTCCAGTATCAGTTCATATCCCACTGGCTTTTTTTTAAGTGACGGTACTAATGTTTCCCTATTCTAACTGCTTATTTTCAAACTTCATTAAAAAAACAATCCACCAATTATTTGATTCTAAAATTGTTAGGTAGACAAAAGAGTGACAGACATATAAACAGTACAATCTCATAAAGTACATTTCCTCAGGAAAGCAAGCTAAAAATAGTATAGGAAATATTATATTCTTGCACTCTCTAGTGCCCAAATTCAGAACTCGGTCTCTGATAAAAACTTGACTTTCTCTCCAGCTCCAGTTCACTCAGAGAATACAATGAAGCTGATTAAGGAACATCAGGACATGTATTATTACTTAATTATGTAGAGGCACAACCTATTTCCTTTTCTCTCCTTGCAAACCAGCAGTTACATGCTGTGTTAGAATAGCATCACTGCAAAACACAAGAACCATTTGGATCATATTCCTCTTTTTATTACATGTGTTGAGTCCACCTTCAAGTATTTGATCTTCAAGCTTTATTTGATGCTAGTGCTATCAAAGCATACTGCTATTAAGTACACAAATCTTTTTAAACATGCCTGCACTGCTACAGCAGCTCAAAATGCAAGTTTACAAATTCACTGTTCAATATGGAAAACACTTCATCTTTTTGGTACTGGTGACAGAAGATGAGTCATTTTGTTCATATACACCATACCTTCTTTAGAAGGCTCTTAGCTGGGCAACTGAAAAAGCTGTGTCTGCTGCTTTATGGTTGTTCCAGATGGATTAGGTGTAGCCTTTGGGAGGAATGGGAGACATTCCTTCCCTGAGAGCAGCTGAACACGTTTAGCTGCAGAACTGTGGGGAGAAGGCAGCCTATCCTCTTCCACCATCCCTACACATTGTACCTGCATAGAGTGCAAAGTGTAGAAAGGTCTGTCTAGAGTGTACTATAAGCCAAAATTACACTAAAAATTGCCTGTCTAAAATCAAGACTGGACAGAGAGGAGGATTCATTTGCAAAGACACAAAAACATAATTCTTATTTTTATTCTGCCGCACTGAACACTTCAGAGTTCCTCCATTTACAGTATTTCTTCTATGTTTGTAAAAGACTTACCATAAGACATTCAGAGCCTGTTTGAGTTTTTGGTAAGCTCATCTATGAAAAAGGTGCAGACAGCTCAACCTCAAAACTTTGCAGAAATGGGATCTCTTCACACTATTTCCTAATTTAATTCTGTTTGTGATTGGGGGTTCAGGGAGTTGACAGTGAGTTCAAATAAGCATTTACTGGTAATCAGAAGAATGACAGTATATGAAAAAAATTGACAGCTATTCAGGGTGTGGCCTTTCCTATTTCTCTGTCTGGGAACAAAGAAGGTAAGGTGATGGAAGATGTTGGGAACTACCAATTTTTATTAAAGCCCTTTAGCTGGTGTGATCTTTCCTCAGTGCAGAGCTCAATCTGACTGGCAACTGAGTTTTGGACAAGGAACACAAGCAGGATGTTTCTCTTTTTCTTAAAAGGCAGTGATTCCAGGCTTCCTTTCAAAGGGAATACTGCTGGAACTTTTCTTTGGTAGAGAAAAATGTATGACTATCATGCAATGATCATAGTTTAAGTGAAAGGCTAAGTGTCTGAGATCCCAAGAAAAGTTGATATCCCTGAACTACAGAAAGCTGTTTTGCTTTCAAATTAACTATAACAAACAGCAAAGGTAACTACTCCACACAATGAAGTGCCACGTGAGTTTTTTTTCTACCAACTGTTGCCTTCTGAATTGGACTTAGGCCCTAAAGGAGATGATTTATGTATAAAATTGCCATTATTTCCCTTCTTTCTTTTACCCTCCCTGAAGACAGTTGGCATTTACTTCTACATAAGGCTGAAGTCAGCAAAGGATGCAAATCAGAATTAATTTGCAGTTGCATGGTAAGGAAAGTATGCAGTGTTTTTAGCTTTTAAAAAATAGTTTTTAAGATATAATTTCTATTGTCATCCTCTCCTACAGGATTCTGGAGGTGTGTTAAGCCATGCAAGGAAGAGACTCCAAGATCTTTTCAAAGTAAGTTTCCACAAGGAAGAATAGTTGACTAAGCCTTCATGTATACAGAAATGGAAGAATAGATGCAAATTTTGCATTCATAATTGCTGTCTTTCCAAATACATGGGGTGGTTTTTGGTTGTGGGGTTTGGGGGTTTTTTTAATGTTTAAACCAAAGGCAGAGAAAATGTGTCAAAAATACCTAAACCCTGAAATATAAACTGCAAAAGCAATGTGTACAGGATAAATTGAGAGTACAGATAATTCTATTTTTTCCAGCAAGACACCTACTACAAATGCWGTACAGATAAACGTTCTATTTTAAAACTTAGTATGTTCTTTTTGCTCCAAACAGAAACAATCCTTATCTTTCCTCAGTCAGTAATTAACCCAGTCTTAACTTTGTAGAAGTTGTACTGTAAACAAACAACAGGCATGTCTTGTTTTCAGTGTTAAATGGTACTGGAAGAGAAAGAACAGCAAACATCTCCCAGCCAGTGCAGACATTCTGACTTCTAGATTACAGTGCATTGCTTTGCTTCCTCCAAATCCTGTTTACATGAGCAAGGTCAGGGGATGAAACATTAGAGAGCCTCTACAGTGATTTCCTGCTGCTGTCAGTAAAAACTACAGAGACACCATCAACTTTCCCTTGTTTCCAACAGCTTATCAGGGACGGGAGGTTACCAATGTATTGCCTTACTGAATTGAAAAAACCCAACCTCCCTCAGACTAAAACTAAAATCAGAGGATGAAACAGAAGGAAGTAGTCCCCAAGGGAAACAAAACTTCCAATTTTTCCTTTTCAATAGTTCAGAAAACAAAGGCAATGTTCAGCTGCTTGACACACAGAGAAGAAGGGGTAGGAGAGAGGCAGTAATGCTTTCAGAGTCTCCAATGAAATAGGAAGGAGAAAGAAACACCAGCCCCAGCCCCCAAATTTGACCCCAATTTAGTGAATGTTTTCCAAGTGCAAAAGGCTAGAACACACCTAATTTCTAGTAACTGCAACATATGAGGACTCTTACCATTGGAAAACTCAGGGCATTGCACAAGTGTCAGTTTGTTAAGTATACCCAGCTCATTTGTACACTGCTTTCAATAACACACAGGAGAACTGAATAAATGAATCACCAAATCCAAAGCTATTTTCTAACCATAATAACACACAGAAGCTCTTAAAGTTTTTGTAATTGTAATCCACAAGAAAGCAACTCCATATTGAAGATTACACTGAAATTTTTCCACTGACACAATGACCACATTCCCTTCACTGAGTTTTCAAAGAAAGTTGCATCAGTAGGAACCTTAGATGAAAAAGGATTTTTTACCACATTCAAAACAAACTGGCCTTAGTACTAAGCTAGAACACAAACTGAAAAGATAAGGTGTTGACAATTCAGGCAGTTTAATAATTTGAGTGTTTTTAGCAAAATCCCTATGAGAACATTCATATCTGCATATCTTGGCTTAACCTTTGAAGCAAGAAAATACAACTAAATTGAAAAACCCCACGAAAGCAGGCATTTTAAGTGTGGAAGCTGTAATGGATTGTTGGTTTTGATGAAGCAAGAAATTAAAATTCCTTGAAAAGAGGAGGAGGAGTGGGAGGAAGAGATAATACTAGTATTTTCTTAGGCAGCTACAGCTCAAAATAAATGAACTGCTAAGAAAATATCTAAACATATATTTTAAATTCACAATAAAGAATCAAGAGTGTTACATTTTTAAATATTTGTTTTTCAAATCTCCTCTAGGCAGACTGTCATCAAGAACAGATGATGATGATACTTTGCTGCACCTTAATTATCTGGAGTAGTGTGACCTGTTTTGGGCTTCTTGGTCCCAGATAGACACTCACATCCTGGAGCAAGTCCAGTTGAGAGTGAACAAGATGGTGAAGGGCCTGAAACGTGATATACAAGGAAAGGTAGAGAACCAGGGTTGTTCAGCCTTAAGGAAGAAAGCATACAGGGAGATCTTGCTGCCATCTCAGATATCTAATGGGTAGATAGAAGGAAGACCAACACACACATATGAGAGGACCACTGTGAATTGAAGGCAAACAGACATGTTGGAACATAGGATATTCTAGCTACATATTACGAAAAGAGAAATATTTTCATCAATCAAGTGCTAGAGCTAGCTGCCCAGAAAGGTGGTGGAATCTCCATCCTTACACATTATTAACAAATGAATTGGATAAGGCTTTCAAGAACCTGATCCGAGATAGTCTTGCTTTAAGGGGAAAGTTAGATGAAATTACCCCACACATCCCTCTCAACCCATACTACTCTATCATTTTCATTAACAAATCTTCACAGAAGGAAGGAAAAGGAATACCTTTTTGCTCTGTAACAAATCATCTTTGGGGCAGTAATAACGTATTTCCCATAAGGGTGTAGGACACAACAATTCCAGCTGAAGAAAATATTCTCAACAAGAAGAGCACTTTCTCCTATTTCCTGGACTAAATTGAGAAATACAGAAGTTTTTGCCCACTTACTGTCAGGAATTTTGCTAGTTATTTAACAAAACATTACAAGGTTTTGCATAGACTTCCAATCTTCCTGTAGACATTTCAGGGAGCTTTAGGGAACTCACCAGAGATCCTACAAAAGCTTCAATGTTATTCTTGTCCCGGAGCAACTGGGAGGCTTTAAACACAGCCTTTCTCAGATCACTGTCTCAAGTATCTCTCTCCTTCAGTAGAAAAATTAAAGTAAATATGGTGATTAGCTACTTTCAGTGGTCTAGGGACTTGCCAATATATTTTGTAAATAACCCCTGAGATCCTGCTGTGTTACATGCGTGATAAATACATTAAACAAGGAGCCATAAAGATATCTAAGTGCCGAGTACATTTTTCTCTCTGCACAAATTGGAAGGGCAGAAGAACTCTTTAAATCAGAGCAAAACACTTCAAAAAAGAATAAGTAGGTATAGACAGGACATTTGTAAATTAACCTGGCAATCAGATAAAAAATTTTTGTCATTTGAACAGCATTCTTTCAGTAGAAGTAGGGCCAAAAAGCCATAAACAGTTATAAAATGGATCTTGACATGTTTGCAGGAAAAAAAACAAGGTGCACAGTGATATTGTCTGATAACCAGCAGAAAAAGAGCAACCCATTGTGGCTGGAATCAGGGATAGGTATGGGGGAGGACGATGAATTAGACTAGAGACTGGCAACCTCAAGTTAGGGAAGGATTAAGAAAAAAAAAATATAAATAATGCACAAAAGCAGTATCATTCAAGTGAGGACAAACTGTATCAGGAGGAAATCTGTCAGTGAAGGTGTGATGGGAAGAAATCCAGCATCTGCCCTTCCCCCCTTGTTTCTTATGAAGAACACATCAAGCCTCTCTATAAGACAGAGTCTCCCTACATTAGGGAAATTGAGACAGCTTCAGATGAAAAGGTCCAAGTCACTGAGATCCAGAACCCTTTAGAAACAAGGCACAAAGAGTCCAGGTGGCTGGCCTGATTAAGAAACAGGTGATAATTCCACAAACAACAGAAGCTGGTAATGCAGCAGACAGACACTAGACAGAAAGATGACACTAAAAGATGAGTTGACTCATAAGTTGTGCTAGAAAGCACAGAGGACCAGATAGGCTACCAAAGCTGGAGAAAGTGTTATTTACTATGGGAGAGGAAGGATACTAGTGGCAAAGAAAACATGCAAATGATTCCTGAATTTGTGTGAACAGTGGTGTGTTGAACAGGACAGCTGCCCTTAAGGCTACAGTCCAAGTAACAAGGATACAGAAATGTTTCTAGATGGAAAAAGATGCAGATGGTGAATGTTGAAATGCAGAAATGTGAGAATCAATGAAGAATGGTAGATTAAGATATTGAAAAAAACAAAAAAGTAGTGATTACTGACACAGTCCAAAAGCACAAATTTTCCAGCAACATTTTTATAATGAAGATTCTAAAGCCAGACAGACAGTAGTCAAAAAAATGCTGGATCTCTTGGGTCAACGTATTCCTATGAGTTCTGGGCATAAAGTTTTATAAGTCGCTTTCACATCAAAAGAATTAATGGAGACTGAGTGATTTGTAGGTATGTAAGAAAGAATTAGAGTGCAACCATACATTTGAACTCTGTGATGAGCAGTGAGTAATGAACACAGAGTACTTAAAAGTGATAGGTAGTCAATAAATTATATCTACCACAATCCACTATCTGTCAAGCCTACTAAACAGATGTAAGTCTACAAAGAACCGTATTTCCATTGTGAAAACATAACACAACTGATAAACCTTAAAATAGATAACATTACCACCTCACAAATACAAGTTATTATATGATTATTTGTTTTGAARAAGAGATTTCTCATCAACCTGTGTATCATGATCATCAATAAATGATCTTAAAAAATTTTATGTAGTACCTTCACAATATAGCTTTCATAAAGCATTCATGACAAAACAGAACAGCAGAAACCACACCTACTGCCTATTYATAAGTATTAATTGGTTCTTCAACCACACAAACTCTTTATGGTAACTAAAATTGCTCCAGATACAATTTGTGCCTTCACTGGAATAGACTCAGAGCTAAAAGAAAAATTCTCATCTTAACCTAATTCTAGAACAGTATGTCTTTAAGATTTTATACCAGGACAGCACATTTCTCCTCCTACGAAACTACCCTTAAAACACTGCCTTCCTTTCCTCCCACATGCCATACCAATGTCATACATAAAGCTAACACTAGAAGGTTCTGATCCTATCATTCTGTCTTAAAATGTATTACTTTTTTCTTTCCTCCTAGAGAACTATTAAATGCCTTAAAAGGAGAAAAATTAAAACACCACATTTGGAATTGTATCGGTGAGACAATGATTCCTTAGGTTTCCCATTATTTGCAGATAAAGAGGGAGTTACAAAGAGTGTTTGAGAATAAGCCACAAGTTTTAACAGTAATATTTAGATGTAATTAGCATGGGCTTTTAAATAAATAGAATTTCTGCTTAGTATAGTGGTAAAATTACAAGTATAAAATGAAAGCTTTGCTATTACACCATCTCGTGGTTAGACTTGGGAACTGTGACAGAAAGCTTAAGTCGAGAATTTAGGATATTGAGCTCTGAGCACTCGACAATTATTAAAAAATCTACTTCATTCAAACAGACAGAAAGAGTACATTTCTGATAACATGTTAGCTATATCCTTTTTTTTTTAAAAGCAACTTACAGGAGTACTGAAAGATGAAGAGGTTCTAATGTCCATGATAACTGGGTCAGGTGTTTGTGTATCAGTCACATCAAAAGTAGGGTTGACCTGTTGAAAAAGAATTATAGTAGTATTATTTCAGCATCAACAGAGAAAGGGAAATAAGACTGAAATAAAAAGTGAGGACACACTTAGCAGCCCAGATCAATCTGTTCCAAACCCCCATTCAAGCTCCTCAAGTCATCTACAACAGACAGACTGTTGATATGCTTACTTCTTATGTACCAACTCTGATTGCCAACATAACTTGAAAAGCGCTGTTGTGGAAAACAGGTAGGAAACCTGTGATAAGTTAACAGACCAAACTCAAACAACATTAGTCCTGAAACCACAGGAAAAACTGCTTTATACTGAGACAATATCAGAGGCTGATTGATCAGATGTGTCATCACAGTATCTGCGATTTTGCTCTTAATACCACAGTTACTACTTGCTTATGGTTGGTTATGGGAGTTAATCTGTAACTTTAGCAACATTTTGCTAATGCCCTTTTCTGAAAGTGAAGCATTAAGAAAATATCAGAGAATATAAAGTTTGAGAAAGCTGCTGCTTTTTTCTTATGGTTTTACCCAAGGATCAGAATAATCTCCCTATAAAAATCTGTGTGCATATTTTCCCTACCATTATATTACCTAGGTGTATCACAGCCTAAGACGTTTGCTCTCTCAGCATGATGTATGGAAGTACTATTCTTATTATTTTTATGAACTGTCAAAATTTACAGAAATACTAGATGACTTTCAAATCACCAAGAAGTCTGACGTAAAAAAAAGAAATTAACTTTTCTCTTTCCAACTTTTTGTTAGTAATCCAGAGATAATATTAATTCCAACCATCTTATTGAAAGTGGAAAAAAATTAACAAAAACCCCAAAACTCACACTTGCCTAGTGACAGGGTTATAGTTTAGTTGCTGAAAGTTTCTTAGATACAAGGGTCATTTTATTTTGCCTTTTCAAGAGGAAGATCCTACCATTTCACCTGAAGACTGTCAAATTCTGGGTCAGCCAATGCTACTCACTCAGTAACTGCTTCAGTGCTATTTCCACAAGGAAAAATCCCTGATGCTAGGGTCCATACATTGGTATACATACCTTTAGGTCAGAGACGTGTTTGTTAAGTAGCTAGAATGTGATCTTAAATCTGCAATTAGTAGGCAGGGAAGGAGGGCAATATCATCTTGTACTGCCTAAAGACTTTTCATTCAGTTCATTCTTAGATTTCCATAACTTACATTCAGAAATTTAGGTTAAAATTAATAGAAGCAAGACCTTCCTCATTAAATTCCAGTGGAAGAAGATGAACAAAGTTTATTAGCAAGCTAGAAGGTAAAGAAACATTTAAAAACAGATATTACCTAATTATTCAAAGAGAGTGATTATCACACTTTGCAGCACTTACAAATCAGAGATGACAAGCCTTCCTTAAGGGGAGATTTAATATTGTTTTTAAGCTTGTTCATTTCTCTGACTAGCAGTGCTTTTTCTTCTGTCTTCACATTACAGGTGCATCAATAAAGAATGAGCAGGACTCGGGGACAATCAAGAAAACCCATTCTGCTACAGAGTCATCACAGCTGAACACTTAAWATCTTCCCTCATTTGTAGATATTAGGATCAAGTCTTGCTTTCCTCCAATTTTGTCAAACAGACTTGCAGGAATGTAAGGGACAAAGGAGAACCAAAGCCAAGTAACATGGTCTATGTAATAGCCTTCTATTTAGCTGAAAATTCTATCATTTTAACTGGACTTCTCCTTTAGCATCTTCTCTGCACTAACATGATTAATCAAAGTCTCCTCTGAATATAGTATTGCTTACCACTTTTTCACTGTTAAGGTGAGGAAGAGAGGAACTGCAAATTTTACTTTTTTCCCCTCTATACACACCATGTCTATTGAGATTAAACAGGCAACTGTCCCAAAGAGCTTACATTTGTTCAGTRCCCAGCATAACCAGCATCAGTAGCTTCTGACATTCAGTCAGCCCTACAATAAATATAATTAACACATTATCCAAGTGTCAATCGTACTACGGGCAGGCAAGACTTCAGTCATTTTCTGACATGCATCATTTAGGCACTGAAGAGAGGACAATGCATGCAGGATTCTGCAGAAGAGGGACAGTAGATGCCTACTACCTGTCAATACTCCAATGTAGAGGAACTACTGTAGTATGATTACTAATAGCTCTTGAAACATCTTCTTTGAGATATTATCTCTTTGTTATATACATCACAGATATTGCAGAATGAGTTAAATTCTCGATACAAGTTGCTAAAGGAACACGTGGTACTAAGACAAGTTAAAAAAATGTGCTCTTTTTGTGGAAGTGTCACATCTTGGAGATAGAATGAAAGTTTCTCTGCATATACTTCTACTCACTGCTTTATCAGAGATACCGGGAGGATGAGGAGCACTGTAAACACTGACTAGGGGTGCAGGAACTGCATAAGCCATATTAAAAGAAATTAAATATAAAATTATTAAGCAACTAATCAAAAATAGTGTCTAAAAAGTGTCTAAAGAAACAAGCACAAAAATATAAAGGCTGTATCTAAGTCCTTCTTACAAATATTAGTGTTTAATATTGCACTAAAAATGAATGAGATAATGGAATGAAGCTAAATGTAAAATTTCAAATTACTTGACATTTTCTGACAAGGTGATGTAGTTAGCTGTAAAATAATCTTACCAAAGATAGTCTTAAAGGTACGTCTTTGAAAAGACTTAACTTTACGAAACAAGACAAAAAAACCAGAACACTAAAAAGCAAGGTAGGGAGTACTGTCATGTATTAAAGGTTTTCAAAAACACTCTTTCAAAGCCTTGCTTTAATTACCTCATAAATGGATATATAAGTATTTTCATTCTCATATTCTAATATGATAATACAATTACCACATTTTGATCCATAGTACAAGAAAATACATTTGAAGGGCAGGTTTCTATAGAATTTTTCATGAATTAGAAAAGTTAATAAAATTAAAAGAGGAAGTTTTAAATGACTCACACAAAGTATTTCCTAGGAAAGTGATGTAGCTACTTGTGAAACAGTCTCTCCAAACATACCAAGAGAAAATTAGCTTTCAATTTGATTAAACACTGTTCTTTGTTCTAGACTGGAGTCGTCAAGCCAAATCATCTTTTTTTTACTGCCACCTAGTGTGTATTTGAATTTCCTTCATCTGAGAAAATATTTACAACTGAAGTTACACAGAAAATTTTAAGCTGAGGCTAAATCAACAGAAGCTATTTGTGCACAAGATATAAACTCTATGCACCATAATATGTTCAAACCTCAAAGCTATGTTTTGAAAGAAACACATTTCTATCTTCCATTTATTTTAAAGAGGTCTCCAGCATATGAAAGATCCATTATGTACAAACATGGCAAATTCAGAAATACAGCTGTCACCAAGTGGAATGCCTTTTTTAGTATATTTCACTAAAACTGCATTACTGATTCAACACACTGTTTTAAAATAACTCCAAAAGGTCTTTATGTCAAAGAGAGACAACAACTGGGATTTATCTCAGCTGAATTTAGATATACTGCTAGACACTCATATTTGAGCTGGTAATCACCCAAGATTACCTGTATGGTCAAGAGAAAAAAGTAGGTGCCTTCAGAGAACAAGTCATTTACTTAGATTTCCAAATTGTCTGAATAATTGCAATGATTATAAGCATTAAATCTCTACTTACTCAAATATTCAAGCATCACATTGATCAGTGCAGTTGGAGAACAATTGTAAAGACGTATAAGTCAAGCACATTAAATTCAACACTGCATTAAAATTCAGGCTACTGCTGGTCTGAGGAGGAGGAGGAGATGCAACTAAGGAATTTCTTGTAAAAGTTAATTATGTCTCAAAAAGTAGATAGGTAGAGAGAAAAAAAATAGGGAAGGTATCTGAAATATTACTGGTTCGATGTATGGCTTTGAAGAGTGAATAAGGAAAAGTTATCAGAAAAGGCAAAATACACTCAAGCCTCACCTTTCTGTCACTATCCTGAWGGCAAAACACTGCAATTCTTAATGCCCTTGTGCAAGCTGCTTTATTCAAAACAGCATTTCCAACAGGTGATGTGTGAAAACACTGCAACTGTGTCTCTGATCCCAGCTGAATAAATTCTGAGCAAAGCCAGCTCCATGTTTGTGTATACTATTTTCCCAGAATCAAGTTCTGGAATTGCAGGGACTTTGCCACACTGAGACAAGCAGGGATAGAGAAGCAATAGCTAACCAAAAGCAGCAAAAAAMCCGGATAGGCATGAAATATTAGGTGTTTTTAAAAACAGGGACAAAATTACTTTTCTSTTAAGTTCTGCCTGTACATCTGTTGAACTTTTTGTGTTCTACCACCTTTAATTTTATCCTAAGGCAATCAGTCTTCATTCCTGGTAGAGAGGTGACTAAACCAGCTCAGCATAACTCAGGGCAATCTATTACAACACATCTCAAGCATTTAGATGACATTGTAGTGGCTTGTAGCAAACCTTAAGCAGTCATCTATACTTCTAAATATCCCACATCTGAACTACCTCCTCTGCCTGCCTGTAACTCTTGCCTATGTTACCAAGTCTCTTCGAATACTGTTAGTTTCTTTTAGTTAAGATCAATTATCTTACCCCATTCATATAGAAACATGCAGAGAAAGGAAGAAAATAGAGAAAGGAAGCAGTTCTGCATATTATCTGAGGCATAGATGAGATACTAGGAAAAAATTGTCATTACAATTGCTGTGGTGTAGTGGAATAGATCACCCAGAGAGACTGAAGAATCTCCATCCTACATCAAGGCCCCCTAACCAGACAGAGCTGACCTGATATACCATTGACAAGAAGAATAAATTACTCCAAAAGCTCCCTCTGACGTGTCTGTGATTTCAATCCCCTTTCCCTTATATATTAGAAACATGATGAGCCATTGAAAGATGAGGTCGGTATTGCAGGGGAACTGCCTAATGCTAAAATTCTCTCTATTGTCTCTGGCTTAGAGAGAGGTTGGCGTGTTAAAAAAATAAAACTTTTTAACTGAAGAAGGACAAAAATACTTTTCTTTTTTTTTTCCTTCTCCAGAGTACAGCACAGCAGGTCTAGACATTACACTTTTTCTCAGTTAGAAGAGGAAATATTTAAAAAGGTGGAACAATGAAAAATTTCAAGCGCAGTTAGTGCTAACTAACAGTTAGTGCATGCTAACTAAAGCATATTACTGCTGGTAGTAACCCGATATTAGTTTTCTCTGGATAAATTATGTTTTTACTCAGTTGGTGAGGTCTGTTCTTCCTCATTATAACAAAAATCCCATAATCTTTGTTGAGACAGACACGAGGGGCCATAAAAAACAGGAAAAGACATATGGAGTAACAAAACTTGGTAACTTCACCTTAACTCTAAATTATTATATTACTACATTAATTCTGAAAATTAGCTGCAAAAGAGATCCTAACCACTATTACCACATTATTTAATTTACAAATATAAAAATATAGTACGTTACAGTAATATAAGTATTGTTGAAACTATCAGACACTGCTTTGTCTCAAAGACTATAATATCCTCAATGTTTACTTGGGAGAAACATATTCTAGCGACAATGTGATGTTAGTAGAAAACTAAACACAGCAACTTTATTCTTAAAATTCTGAAATCAGGCCAAAAAATACATCACAGAGTCCAAAACTTTGCTATGACAAAGCCATTTCACTACTATAGAGCGGCTAACCCAGGAGCCTATAAGCTGCTACAAATGCTGCAGCCATGAATAAATCACACATTAGGCTAAGTGAAATCTCTCAAAGCTAACTGATAAATAATGTCTTGACATTCAACTATCAAATTTCCTTGATGKGCCCTTTCAGTATTGATAACAAGGTGCTTCCTAGCCTTAGTTTAACTTTATCCTGAACTCATTAATGCTTTTCCAGAACTTCTCAATTACTTGGGACCAGGAACAGGAAAAAAATTCTGGAAAATTGCTTTAGAGTATTGTGGCCTTGCATTTTGCAGTTCTTCAGATGTGCAGTGTTTTTGGTTCAGCGAAATAGTTTCTCACGCACTTTTGTGTAAACATGAATTGTTGACCTAACGGCAAGGATTGTTATGAATTCCTAACCTATGTGATAGACATTATTACTAACCAGTGGACAGTAGGAGGTGGTATCTCCATCCTCCAATCCACGGTGAATTTGGAAAACATATAAATAAAATGAGGGCAGAGGCCAGCTCTCTTCCTCCTCACCTCGTCCTCCTTTTTGGCCTCTGCCTGTTGGAGAACCCTGACAGCTGTGTCCGTGTGTTTATTCGAACCTGAGAACAACAGAGTATATTCACATCTTTACTAGGCATCTAAGCAGCAGAGGTCTGGAAATGTTGACCTGAAGAGAAAGCAACAGAATCCTGCAGCTATAAGCTACTGTGCTTGTTGAGCACATCATAACTGGGTGCAATTTGAATGCGTCTTGAAACAAAATGTTGCTGCAGCAAGAGTGGCTTAAATCTGCTGGCAAATGCTGTGATTTAGTTTGTTCTGGCACTGACCAACTATCCTGAAGGCTGATACCACTAGACTTAACTTCATTCATTTACCTTACAATGAATATGAAAGTCCAGAACAGAAGTTTGTTTATGAAGCTTGTTATACATGCACTCATCCTGCTCTGACCAAAACATTAAGCATTAGAAAGCTTCACATCCAACCTGACAATAGAACCAGGCACAGAAGAAATCTTACTCGTGGATTCTATCAGAGTTCCCCTCCTCCAGCAAAGTGTTTTCAATCTTTTTACTACTCATGTTGCATATATTCATATTGCATACACACTAACTCACCAAAAAAAAAGCTCAATATCCCCAAATGTCAATGTTCAAAAACTCTGAGCAGCAAACAAATGTCATGACAGCAGTATCTACATTTTCTATGAAGACAACCAGGCAATGGTGAATTTCTATAGTATTCTGATAGTATATTCCAGCAACCAAAAAGTTCCTACATTTATCTCAGATATAGCTCTTCAACACTAGAGGAACCTGGAGAATATCAAACAAAATATAAAAGTAAAGGTAATCACCATGCAGAAGCTAGCAAGGCCTATCCAAGGATTGTCACAAATAAAGCATAAGCAATGGCCTCATTGAAGGCACAGCCCTGTTTACCTATTGAGCATAACTTTCAGACAACCTGACAAACAGGGTCAGAACAACCCAGAATGACACAGAACATTTGACATTTCACTTTGGTTCCCTAATTTCCAACACTTTCAAGGGATGCCATTAGATGGTTTGACAGTAAAGTAGCTCAAGAACGAAATCAGGAAGTCAGACTACATAGTGACATAAAACACTACTAGCCTAGAAAGTCTTTCTAAACTTTTAGATGGATATCAAGATCTTCTCACGATACCCAAAGGTCTTGAAAACAGGGACAGCTTGTGACAATCAAGTATTTGACTTTCAGTAATAACGCCACTTTGTCCTGCTTATAATGATGTATTTTGACTAGTATTCTAAAGTTCATTGGAGTTTCAGATACCTTCTGCAACACTTGGCATGTTATTTCAAAAACCATATTATCACCTATGTTTTGTTTAAATCAGATGTACAGATTTATACAAGAAGAATGAAAGTAATTTCAGCACATATCTGCCAGAATCAGCTTGCCTRGTAACCCTCATATGGATTCATAAACTATGGTTGCTTCCAAAGTATTATACATAACAATAAAAAGCTCTCTGGTATACATAGAGCACATTTAACTGTAAGTGCCAGACAGTGTTTAAAGCAGCTTCTTGCTTCCTATATTAGACAACTTATTGCACTCACCTCAACTGACTGAAGTTTTTCATCATGGAGATGAGGTGATTTTGGGTAAATATCAAGAAGATGAGGAGGTTCATCAATATATGTTCTTCTAAAATTGTGTTTGAGAACTTCTTTATAGTCAAAAGAATCAAAGTTGGTTTTCCATAGTAATACCTGAAAGAAACCATCATACCAGTAACTACTTGAAACCTATTCTGTGTTCAAAACATAATTATTCAGTGAAGTCTGTTATTACCAATAGATGACTGCTTCATAATGAGACTGCAGTGATCACTTAGTCTGATCTCTACTACAACACAGGCACCTCCCCAGAGTATAYTGTACTTCAAATCCAAAAGATGTGGTTCAATCTTTTAAAAAAAAAAATCTCTAAAATATGTCTACAATCATAAAACAAAGCAAAGTCCTGTCCCACTGGACTGTCCCAAGTTATTTTTCTGCCAAATCAAGGGGTCATATACTGTTAAATTTCTGCCTCCTATAAAGGCTTGCAGGTCTAATGAGAAAGTTTGAAGGGGTAAGAGAAATTAGAGAGTTCCACAGAACTCTAAAACACCTGGTTCCAGTGTTTTAGCAAGAGGAATCTGTTTTCTAAACCTTGTCCAATTACATTCTAGGTAGAAACAATATACAACAGTCACACAATGGCCAAATGCAGAAGGTCAGAGAATGTAGAGGTAGTTCAAAGGTGTTCTATCCAGTCTTATGAATATTCTGGGAAACAAAATCATCACACACAATGTTGCTCTCTCATGTCACAAAAGAATTGCACATCTAAGTAATTTAATTAAGTTTACATGATTTGTGTTCTCTTTCTTACTTTAAGTACTAAGGGATCAAAGAAAATAAAAAAGGAAGTTCAACATACTTAGAAGTTACCAAAAGTCCAATGCTGGTATCTACAACTGCTGGCTAAATTAGAGGAAACAAAGATGGGACCATAATCTGACTTAAAATTACYTGCCTGTCCAGCCAATAATATTTTGATAGACATTAAAAGTATTTTTCAGAAATTAGTAAACTCTACATAAGCAGCACAAATCATAGATTTGTTCACAGAAATTTCCAGCAGACTAAATCACATTTTTAATATATTCCTGAGTAGCTGCATTGCTACAAGTTCATTTCAGGTTCAACATCTTTCATGACTCTCTCAAGTCAAAGATCCTGAATTATGCACTGGGAGACACAGTGCACCAATAAAGATGGAACCAAACTAACTCAGACATTAGCAACAGTGAAAGAGGGATGCATGGATGTCAAACAATCTACACAAACCTGCCTCAGAACCTGGCACTTGCAGGACTGTTAGGTGTTAGTTGATTCACAGCAACTCACTGTGATGCTTTCAACTCCTGCTTTCTCTCCTTCCTCAGCTGTGTAAGTTCTACTACTTCTATCAGTCAGTCCAGAATAAAATTACTTACAGTTTTTTAGTAGTTTCCCCTCATTTTTTTTTCAGGCTAATGTTCTGCTGGTTTAGCAATTCAAAGTGTTTCAGCACTGAGAGTAAACGAGTATAGGCAGGAAACAGCTCACCTTTTATTGGTGCTGAGCTTTTGAGCTGCTCAAGCTTTAAATATGTTTAATTTTGTTCTAAAGTGAAAGGCCATGTCCCTACAGCTTCATCATTACAGATGAAAAAAATTAGTAAGAGTAAAATCAGCATGGAAACATCCATATATGCCTGGAGCATCTCAACTGTAATGCAAAAGTGTAAAAGCAAACATAGAAATCATATCCTAGAAAAACGGATATTCCATAAGGAASTATTTCCCTTCACATCAAGACCATCATCAGACACAATGAGTTGTCTCTTCTATACAGTAACTGAATTAACAGCATAGACTACTACTTTCCAAAGGAATAGGTACAACTTTGCTCTTTCTCCTAAAAGGTTTTATGTCTTCCATGGCAGCAGGTTAATGAAATAAACTGCCATGTGCACATACAGCCAAGTGCGAGGAACATGAACTTCAGAACACTACATGTGAGATTTTTTTGTTTGAGGAAAGAAGCAAATACAAAGAAACAAGAGTATCCAGTGTTTGTTTCAAATATTTAATGTGCTTCTGAACAACGCTTTCAGCTGGTGGTGCACCAACCAGAAACTTGAAACTAGAAGCAGACATACTGGTTTTCCTTCTCTGATGGAGGAAAACCAGATTGTATCTGTTGTTTGAAAAATGTAATAGTCTTGAAATAATATGTGTATAAAGGAAGCAGTCTTCGGTAAACTTACAATGTATCAGCTGCCTCCAACTTATGCTGTGAACAGACAATATATTTTGGATACTGCATGAGGGATAGAAAATTATTTTATGGCCAGCCTTTGCTCATAAGTGTGAYGTTGCTGATCTGTCAGCAGAACCTTTCCAACAAATACACCCTACACTTACAGTAAACCAACAATCACAGTGAGTTGAGAAGTCCCACAACTATCCTCCTGTCAGACCTGGAAGAAGGCTGTAGACAAGTCAGCAAAACAGGATGTTTGTGTACACCAACAGAAAATGGACACTGAGGAATAAAGTTCTTATCTTTACTACAGATAAAGATATATACCTAACAGTGGATAGCACTGCACATTTTAGAAATTAGAAAAGTAAAAGTTGCAGCAAAATAAATATTCCTCTCCCACCAAAACTTTCATAAAACAAAGGGAAAAACTTCAACAAATACAGGAAGGCATGTTTATACGGTAACTAAACTCAGGATTCATTACTAGACCTGCTATGACTACTTTTGAACTCAACACTTAACTAAGAAAGTGCTTCCTGATGAAACTGGATTTTCCCTTTCATGTATTCAGCATTAACCCACTATATCAAATTGCTGAGAAACACGAGAGATAGAGTTTTACCTACTCTCTCCATGACCTCATGCCCCAGCAGCTCTACAACAGGAAATGAGGGCACGAAAAAGGCAGTGACACGACTGCACTGAACACACATGTCATTCAGGGGGCTTCAAATTCAAAGGAACTTTGCAGTAAGACAAGCATTCCCACGATGTGTTGGCATTCAATTGGGAGGCTGTGTTAGGCTTAATACAGTAGGTCCTTTCCTTCATCAGAGCTTCTCAGATTGATCTTCCGTCGTGTGACCTATTTAATACACATACTTCACTTCCTCTCAAGTTAAGTATAATATACCAATCATCATAAAATTCAAAATAACTTACTCATGGAAGGTAAGGTCAACAATTTAGAATTACTTAGGAGCCTAAGTTGCATTTTGGAACTTAAAATCTTATTAAAAACTTTAGCATGGAAAAGAAAATATTATACTAGTGGGTCAAGAAATAAGTACCTTTCCCCCAATCTTGGTTGGTTTTTGTGGGTTTTTTTTCCTGCTTGTAAGATTAGTATTGGAGGTTTGATAACATTTTCACTTTTCCAATAACTTCAAGTCTTGGCAGTGCTTCTCACTTAACACCTTGTGATATAAAGCAATTTATTTTTATAATTTTCCAAGACCGTCTCTGCTACCAGCTCAAATTTATTTCAAACTCCACAAAACAGAATATAAACACAAATTATGGTAAACTCAAAAGATCTTAATTTCTACAGCATGACTTTTTGTATCTACTTTGAGCTTTTAGCATTTTGTAACAGGAAACAATGAAAAAAACAACTAATATTAGGGAACATTTCAGACTGTGAAAATTTAAACCTTGTGCTACGAAAGTTCYTTCTTTTTTTGGAAAACTTAAAGACCTGATAGAGATGATTTCAAACTTGATAGTACTTTTTTTTTTAATTATGAGATTTATCACAGCAGATGGAGATTTATTATATGACTTGCTGTTTAACTTTTTTTTAAAATGCCCAAATGACTCTTCCCTTTATAAAATCCAGTACTTTACTGTTTCACCAAGGTAAATTAGTAAAGGTAACGCAAGACCTTTTTTTCCCCAATTCTAGCCAAAGTTTCCCAGCAATACAACTTAATTCTTACAATTACAGAGTAAGGACTTTAAAATAAGTGTAAACCCAACAGAGCAGCTAGTTGCAACACAACTTTGTTGACACTGAACTGCAACACTTAAAATATTTTTAGTTAAAAATAATTTCTTTATTTTAATATGTAAAATAGAAGTGGCCAGTTTTGTGGTGTTCTCCTCATCATAACATCCAATGGAAAGTCTATATAACACACTAGTAGACAGAATGCATGTGAGCACGCTGTAATTAGCATGTTACTGTGACATACTATATTTAACTGCCATCCACTGTAACAAACATTAAGACATTTAATTTAAAGAGACAATACCACAAACCTGAGCATCTGCTCCACCTGAAGCAAATTTTTCACCACCTTTTGAAAAAGCCACACAAAGTACAGGTCCCTGAAAAAATACAGCATACAGCAAAATTATGCTATTACTGTAATCATGGTATTTTAATGCCAAGAGAAAAACACTGATGCACCACCTAATATAATAGATTTTTCAATTTTAATAAAATAAGTAACAATTTTACTTTAGGGAAATATCTGCAAAACAACCTGATTGAAGAGTTAATATTGCACATTTTCGTAAGATGCTGCATTACAATTACTACAATGAATACTAGGAATATAGTGGCATTATCCTTAGATTTTATACTTYAGCTCTGCAATGAAAAATTACAAAATATATATTACATTACTCACGGCAATATGCTTGAAGGATTTATTATCAAAAGTAGGGTTTGTTTGGCATTAACAGAAAAAGGAGAAAATGCCTGCAATTCTTTACCAAAGCTATCTTCTGTAAGCTTCCCCCTCCTTAGAAAACACTGTTTTGCAATAGACAACAAGACTGAAGTGCCAAATGACATCATTTTGAAAACTGAGTGAATTATTAATAAATTCAGAACAATTCCGAGCTATTACTTAACRTTAAACATGTAATATTGACAGATAAAAAGCATGGTCACAGGTAAAACTGATGCATTTCCTTAACCACTTGTGACAAGGTGCATTAATACACCACCTTGCTGTCCCCTAAATTTTACGAGCAAGTTACAAGAAAAAAGACACAGTGGCATAAACATTACTTTCCCCTTGTAAAGATATGGAACAACCTATGAAGATCTCCACTTACAGAAGATGATTGTGCATACCTTGTGTCCATGAAGAGTGTAAATAAGTCTTTCTCCTAAGAGGTCCAGAATCTTAAGGGTACCATCAGTAGAAGCAGTGATGAGGTAGTTACCAGAAGGATGGAATGATATACAATTAACCCCTGCTCTGTGAACTAATTTACAGAAGACAATATTCAAAGGCTGTAGATATCTACTAAGAGGAAATGTACACTTTATTTCTTTGCTCTTTTCTACTTCCCAAAGATTCCCTTCATTTAAGGGAAAAACAACCAAAGTGCTGGGTCACAGAAGACTCTCCAAAGTACTTGCTTAGTACTGTTCTAAAAATCAACAGAAGCAAAGAAATAGAAAGGACTCAAATTGGATTTTTAGGGTTGTTAGACTACAAAAAGATACTTACAACATGCCAGTATGACTTGTCCACTTTCCCCAGTAAGGAATGAAATAACATACTCTTACTAAATCACATTTCGTTGCAGAAAGCCCCATTTTAAAGAAAACAAAACAAACTACATTGTTTTTACCTTTGAAATGTTGCAGTAGCTTGTTCATTCGAATATCCCACAGTTTCACAGTGTGACTGGAACCTGCAGAAGCTATACACGTTCCACTTGGGTTGAAAGCCACAAAATTTGCAAATCTAAATACAATTAATGAAAAAAATTTGTTATGTGTTTCCACAGAAATATTTAGATATACATATAAACCCCACAATATTAACACTGAGCTGCCACAAACTTGCATGGAATCCACATGTATGAAAACTCAAATAAGGCATTTCAAGTAACTGAAACAAGCATAAGAAAACAAGATGTGCATGATAAATCATAATATCACTTTTGTTGAAAATATGGTATAATTGATCCAAGTCAAACCTTGTGAGTTTGTGCCTAGAAGATAGTACTGCAAAGAGTTTGTAAGCAACAAGTAAAATAATTTTGTCTAAGAACCGAGTATCTAGCTATAACATCATTCTGGACTCGAAAAAGGATGAAGGCAGCTGTGAAATCAGCGAAGCACATATACAAGATAAATATTCCACTGACTTGTTAATTAAAACACTGGATCCAAGATGTTTAAGAAAACTGCATATAAGTAAAAGCAAGTATYTTTTAAACTTAAATAAGGCAGATCACTGAAGCTGACAAAATATTGTTTTCATCAACAAGTGGAAAAGTCTGCAAGTTTTCTTCTTGTTGAAGCATCCAATATCAAATAGCACTATCAAAATTGAGAGTAAACATGAAAACATTCCAAAATCGAAGAATAATCTCACTTCTGTTCAGATTATCTCTTGACTGCTGGGAAACAGCTGGACAGGTACAGCCAGTTAATCTCTTTAGAAAAACACTATATGAATTATTTTAGTTCACATGTGTGGTAAAAGTTTGATCTATTTTCAGATTTAACATATATAGACGTTAATACCACAGAACATTAATTTAATCTCATTAAAATAAGGCTATTACATTTCTCCTTTTTTCTAGTAAAACTTACCCTTCATAATCTGAGAAGCTATTAATACAAGTTTTATTTCTTATATCCCAGATGTTAACACATTTATCCTCACCACAAGATGCTATTATTCTTCCATCAGGTGAAAATCTGGAACATGCAAGTGTATACATTACTAAACAACCATACTACCTGGATTAGCATTAGAGACATAAGTAGCAAAACACCAGAACCAAGAAAGACTATTTGAAATAAGAATGCATAACATTTAGAGGACGTTTGAATTTCTCATATTTCTCATGGAATAATAAAATTGAAAAGAAAAGCTTCTCCCCCGATTCCAGCCTGCTCCATTTCACAATTGACTACAACTAAAAGCAGAGCCATAAGCAAGAGAAAGAGAGGGGGTTGGGGAGGAAGGTATCAGCAACCTAAGGATGTCACTTCAGATGCCAAAGAGATTATAGAAAACTRTAGGTAAAAAGACAAAAAGGACACAGTAAAATCTTGTATTCAATTTTAACCTACAATTATGTTCTCCTCTGAGTTCTCTCTAGACTTACAAACAGTGGGTAAAGCATTCATAATTATACCTAGACTAGCAGACTACGTTTTTAAACAGGAAAATTAACTTGTCTGTAACATCCTCAAGCATTATTRTTTCACTTACTGAGCAACTGCACAAGTACATTAGAAAACTGATCAAGAACTTTCACATGTGATTTCCTAGAGCTTTTCTTTTTCTTTTCAACAATCAGATACTTTGAAACTTTGTAGGGCTCTGCACTTCACCAGTGCTAAATTTCTTTCTCAAGAGGTTTAACATCAGGCCTCTCCTAGCTGCAGATTTTCCTTTAATATGGAGCAAAGGAAAAATTTTAAAAAATCAGCAAAGAACAGTCTTTTCTTGTCTCTGATGTGCTGTTCCATCTTTAAAGAGAGTATGAATCCTAACTTGCAGTCCACAGGCCATTTCTTTTACCTTTTCCAATTATGTAAGCTTAACTAATCTGGATTCATGACCATTCTTTTATGCCACTACTGTTTCAAGAAGAGTTGAGAAAACCCCTGCAATGTATGATACATCTAGAAACAAGTGAGTGCTGTGAAGTAAGTTAATACAACACAAAACCAAACTCRGGAAATACAGGATACTGACTGAAAATAAATACAGAAGATCCTATTTGTCCTTTAATGCAATAGAATGAACATACAGCAACTGATTTAATATGTACACATACTAACACAAAGCAAGCTTTCATACTTCAACTAGGAGGTATATACAAAACTTGTGTCCATAAGATTCATTTATTAAAATTTAATTATTGGTGAGAGATAATTATTTGTCATTCACAGACTTTTTTTCTCTTAGTTCTAACCCTGAGATATTTAAACCCCTTTGTTAGGAATTCTTCTACTTCACCAAGAAAACAAAAACAGCACTTACTTGGCACAGCGAACCCAACGAGTATGTTGGAACAGGGTAAACAAAAGGCGCTGATAGCAAACACTCCATATTTTTATTGATTTATCATTGGATGCTGAAACTACAGAGTAGCCATCATGGGAGAAGCTCACACTCCGAACACATGCTGTATGACCTTTCAGTACTGATGATTCTCCATTACTAAGGGAGGGAAAAGAAAATGAAACAAAACCCAAAATACCAAGTCACAAATCACAACTATATTAAAGAGTTTAAACCTCCATAAAACTCAATGTTAACATATTTAGAACCTCTACRCAAATGAAAAAGCAGAATATAGATGCCATATCTTCGTGTCATCATTATTTCTTTCACTTATTTAAATATTATCGAATAACATTCTTTAAATTGCATTTAACATGACCAATTTTAGAGAACAGTGCAATTAAGTAGCAGCCTTTAGTCCCATTAGCATTAGCAGTTGAAAGAGAATTTAGTTTTTTATACAGTAATCTACAAAATACTTAAAAGTTAAAGTAACATGAGTCTAAGATCATTCTGAATAGCTCATAATCACTACTATTTAAGAACAGTCTAATAAGGCAAGTCAGTTACAAATACTTTTTTCCAAAAAACTTTGTTTTCTTCATCACTTGTCTCCCCAAAATGAAGTGCAGCCATGCAATCCTTATTAAAATATAATCTTTAAGCCACAGAAATACGACCAAGCATAGTTCTACACACACGAAATTATGACCTCTGAATTGTTATATTTTTCTTTTGAAACCACAGAATATTCAGAAAAGAACAAAGTAATGCAGTAAAGAATTGCGCTGCTTGTGCTCCCCAATGTCTGTTTCTATCACAGCCCAGGCATGKGGGAAGGAAAAAGAAACTTGAGTAAAGACTTCAGTATTCCCACTGCACACTAATGAAAAACATATTCAGCATTGCCCAGTTATACTCACATGTAAGGAATCCATAGCCTGACAGTGTGATCTTGAGAAGCTGAAGCCAGCACCTGCCCATCTGGTGAGAACTCTACACTGGTCACTGCTTCCACATGCCCTGCAAATCTGTAAGCTCTGCACTGTGTCTTCAGCTTCCACACCATAAGAAACCTATCCAAAGAGCAGGTAGCTGGCAAGAAGTAAAAGGTATTAGAAGTCTGCTCACTGTTCTTGCAAAAATCAGAGCTAATGACTATGGATTTGGATTCACAAGAGAACTTACTGGGTATTAGGAGAAGGGAGGAGTTGTTAGGTTTTAATGGATACTTGGCCTGAGCAGAAGACTGGTAGCAAGTAGTGCCAACACCAGGCTTTTGAAAGGATATCACTAGACTGGGAGGAGTAAAGGACAATTCTTAACAGGCAGCTCTCCCACATATTAAGCAAACTGGCTTACCAGTACTTTGAAGATACAGAACAAAAAATTCAAAGCCAAACATCATGCATATCATTAAGTATGAATCCAGATTTGGTTTTACCAAATACTAAGAACAGTAGACAAATTCTTCAGTAATATCATTTTGATGTCTGAGGTGGAATTTGTTTCAAGCATTAAGTGTTTAACTCTGAAAAGAGTTAAACCAACTTAACCAACTTAAACTCAAGACATGATTTCTAACACTTGAGATATCTCCACTAAAGTGAGGATATCCATACATGATAATTCTACAATCCTATTTAAGTACCAATTTTATAATACTAACATTTGTCTAGTACAAAACACAACATAAAGTTGTCAGTCTGATAACAGAACAGCATGTTTGGGAATAGTTTTTTTGCAGTCACTTTACAGGTGGACTATACTATAAGGAGCAAAGACAATAAGCAGTTGAATTAAACTGGTATATGTGACATTCCTACATCCTTATTATCTTCATCTCTGCTAAATGCTAGTATGTAGACATAAACAAAAACAAGTTATTCACACTCCCATCCCTCAGTTCTCAAATTTCTACCCCTAGCAGAGAAAACGAGGGAAAAGAACAGGCACCTCCTGGAAGTTGGAAGAGTACGTGAAGAGGATGGCTCTTCTCTCCCCAGTCTCTTTCAAGCACCAACATAGCAYAAAGAAATTGAGTTTGCTTATTATCACGTTTCAAAGCAAGCCTCAAACAAAATATTAGCATATTAGAATATTAAATATTAGATATTAAACTCTCTTTATGAATTTGATACAGAGATATTATTTTTATTCCCAAAAGACTAGCTTCTGCTAAAAGATGTGAGACCAGACTATCTCTATGCCCATGTCAATAGGCCTACATTTGACAAAGCAATACAGGGTATTTTCCCCCCAGTTCAACATTTCAACTCTATTTTACAGCAGGCTCTTTCTAATTGTACTTGAAAGAACTCCTTTTTCCCTCTGATTCTGAAAAGTGTGACCTACAGTGGCATAAAACTAAAAGGAAAAAATTAAACATAAGCTAAAATAGAATTTGAAGGCATCAGGCTGGAAATGTGAAACAGACAAGACCAATGGCTTCTAAAATAAATCACTGATGAACAACCAAATACGTGTAGTACCTTATGAACTGCACGAAAGCTGTGCAGTATCAGCAGTCTTTGCTTTCAGTTCTAAAAACTGACAGCACAATACATACAAAGCCTCTTTCTTGCTCTCTCACAGACAGGCTATCCCAAGGTCAATGAGACACAAGCTGTGACCTGAAGTTCTCCTTTGTGTGGGACGTTCACAACCATCTTCCTTGTTTTCCCTCTGGACTCTCTGGTGCCTATGCTCCACAGCATTCTCTCTCCATCCTTAGGCAGGTTTCTCTCTTGAAGCAACAAGCCCATTACCATGACACACAAAGACTGTTACCACCTCCAACACCACAGTTCTAGCCCAGCCAACACCACCCCAGAGGTGATGGAAGGAAGAAGTTCAGGACTTGTATGGAAAAGGGTGAGTAACTGACAGACCTGTTGCAGAAATATTTTCCTAAGGCACACAGGCTGATGTTACTCTTTATTTGAACAGAATAGGAGAGATAAAAAACAGAAAAAGAAACTCTAGGCCAAAACTGCATCTATATTGAACTTTGGCCCTTATCCTTACAGGGAAATCAGGTCCCTTTACCATTAATAAGGCTCAGTTAAGCCAAGCTATCCCCTCTTCAAGCAAGCTGAAACCAATTTTGGTGCACATGGCTAACATCCAAGCACTTCACCGTAACAGTAAATGCTTTACATTAACCAACCACAAGTAAAAGATACAAGAGACCATAAGGTAACTATGTTGCTAGCAATACTAATCTTAAAAACAGCTTTGTCCATGAAAATATACTATTATCAAGTAAGCTTCACTATTTCTCTTTATTTCATTCTAAGGGCTTTTGCCTATTTTATAACAATGCTGCTTCTTCAATTTAGTCTAGCACAGTATTTTAAGGATTATTTCTTAATCCTTTAAGCATTTTTATCCCCTCAAGTTCTCTCCATTCAAAAGAAGGGGAGCAAGAACCTTCCAGGATGGATTACACATGAGATTCTACAGGAATACAGACCAGACACAGATGATGCATTCTGACAGCACTTACAAAGTACACCAGCACCCTACAGTCAGATTTTCAATTACTGGATCACCAGTAAATAGTCCACAACAGATCCCCAAGGCTAACTAAAGTATTGGATCTGAAACAAAGAAAGCACAGGTCCAGAATAATTTTTTCAGATGTGCCGTAGCACAAATAGGTCTGTTGCTCCTCAGAGAATACATGACATAACCAGAAGCATGTTTAGAGGTGAAATGCAATTTGTCCTTGCTATAAAAAGTATTTGATCAATTGAAAAATATAACTAAAATGTAGAAAGCTAAAAATTCACACTGAGCTGACTCCAATGTACAGCTTAGCCCAGTTTATATCCTGTGTGCCTTTTTTTTAAATTTAAACATCAATGCTTCTGTACACACCCAAATATAGCAGATACATCACTGGGTAATTTGCTTTTCTGCTGATGAATCATTACAGAGTTGAATACCAAAGAATAAAGACTTGGCGTTTATGGCCTTATGCAAAGGCCAAATTTAGAGATCTGCAGGAAAGTGGTGGGTAAACAGATATCTGAGCTTCAYATATGCCATGAAAAAAATTTTATGGTATTTGCAATGAAACAAGGTTCAATTTATAAATTGCGACTACTGATGGTATATATTCTTATATACACATATATATATATGTACACAAGTCGCTGTAACACAGAATTACCATTTCACTCTTATTTCCCACAATGCCAAAGTGGTGACTAAGAAAGTTGTGCAAAGATCAGAAGAGACAAACTCAGCCAGGCTTTAACAGCTCGATGTACCTCTCTCAAAACATTGAAGCATCTCCAATATAATTAATCACTCACTGCAAGAATTACAGGGCAGATGGAATACAAGGCTGTGCACATGATGGGGGTGTGAATATTCAAACACCACCACTGCCAACAAACCCCCACACTTTACAGGAACCCTGCAGCTCTCAACGACAGTGCAATGTCACAATACAAACACATTTCGCAATGAATTGCAAGATTTGCTACTTGGAGAAAAATAATTATTAATCGAACCTCTGTCAAGAAAGCCAATCTGGAATTCTAAGCACAGTGGATAAAATATGAAGAACTTTTAATAATTCCCATAAGTTCCAGTTCATGACAGTTTTTGTTGCATACTGTATGCACTTACACAAGAGGAAAAGAACTGGGAAGAGTCAACACGCTAGCCAACATTTAATTATTATTCTGGATTTTATTTTTYCAAAAGAAATCCCAAAGCCCACCACATTCATTCAGTGTTAAGTTTACATTCAATTTCTTTTAAGTCACTTAGAATCAGTAGTTTAAAATATATGCAAGCGTTCACCAAATCTTCAAAGACTAACAGAATAGAAAACCATTCAGAGTTTCAGATTTTCCAGAAATCTGTACATACTGAAAAATAATTGGATAGGAGTACTGGAAGGGCAAGGTGTTTTTCAGGGGTTTTTTTCTTCTTTCTTTCTTTCTTTCTTTCTCTCTCCTTCTCTAGTCCCTCCTCCTTTTATTCCCATCTTTTTTATTCCCATTGGGAAGATTTGGGCCAGGTTATTTACTTTTGCCTTTTTTTTTCTCCCCAGTTTGTTTATAAATAACTCCAAAAATAAAAAGGAGGGTTGTGGGGAGGAGGACGGGTTCGGATACCTACAGAGAGAGTAACTTTTCAAACTGAGAGGCAGATTCACTTAGAATTATTGCTTAAACAGATAAAGAGCACTTTGAATGTCAGTTTTAATATGAAGGTAGTTCTTTACATGAAATGCAGTTTTTGCCAAGTGCTAAAAAAGTTAACTGTACAAAAATTGCATAGTCTATAGTCACACCATTTAATTACTTTCATCTGAAGAAACATGCATTGCACATACAATTTATGATCTGCCATATAGAAGAACCCAGGCCTTTTTCCTGTCATTTCTACTGAATGTAATAGTCTACAGCAAGCTTTTCACAAAAGCACATACTTTATAAAATTTATTGCCCAGTACATAATGACTGGCTGCCTTTTAAAATTTGATAAATGATTCATAACTTTCCGGTCCACAAAAGAATTCCTGCTGCAAAGTGGAATGGAATTTTTCAGGAATGTTTCCCTTATGTAGTAAAAAGTTCCCTTTTTTTTTTATAAACAAACAAAACAACAACAAAAAAACAACTTAGAGAAAAAAAGAAAGATTCAAAAAAAAATCAARTTGCAAGTAACTGCCTAAAAATAAGTTAAAGACTTAAAAGAACCCACGCCACACAGTGGCAAGCATTTTTAGCATGACTCAACACTACATTCCAAGCTCTTCTGTTCATCTTCTATCTTAGCCTGCTTCCACCCCAATCTCTCAAAGCTTTCAAGCCACTAAGATTTAAGAATATGTTTTAACTTACTCTTGCTTTATTTTTGGCAAAACTTCAACTACATCAGATCTCACTCGTCCCTTTTTAGCCCTTCTACCTACCAACACCTGCAGCAAATGCACATCTACTACATTCCTCAAGTATCCAGATTCTTATCGCTCACCAGCTTAAGTTTCTACGTACCAGCCCCATGTCAAGAATTACTACATTGTGGCTACTAAAGAACATTTATCACTTCAGTGTAAGTAATTAAAAAAGCTGGAATGCCCAAAACATCAAGAAAAGTTTTCAACTTAAAAAATATGAAGCTAAAATACAGATACTAACACGATTTTTTTTTCAAGTACACAATATAACTATCACATCTACCATCTATATCACACCCAAAACAGATTAGTGACATGATTCAAGAATCAGTATTCTTCAAAATTCAGCAAAACAGAAACGAGAAAACATTCTAAATAAATCATTCTGTGAACCATCTTACCAACAAATCTTAGTTTCCTCCAAGTTGTCCTTTGTCTTCTCAACTCCCCTTGTGTCAGGAGCTCCAGCTTCCCAACCTTACCCAAGGTCTCCCACGGTACTGTTTTGACTAGAAGGAGGCAGCTTATGCTGTATTATTTCAAAAGTCTACCTAGGGTTGAGCCATGTCAGCTGTTGCCAAAACACAAAATGCAAAATAAAACAGCCCAAGTTTTCCTCTATGTTACTTTCCTCTACCCTGCTGACAGACTCAAATAGAAAAAAAATCAAAAAAACAATAAACAACAAAAAAACCCCACCAAATATGGTCTAGATCACATAACTTTTGTGTCCCTAGGATGTGGGGCTGAACATGGAAGTTTACACAGAGGCAACGTATACATCAAATATATAGCTGAGAAATAGCAGTAGCTATTGCAATTTTGTGGTTTCTTTCCTTCTCCACTACCTTTAAACCTCTTACTTGTAGCCATGCCTATTTCTTCCATTTGTGATATCACCTTGGTTCCACTGCTACCACACTTTTCTCTAAATGTATGAAAGCTCCTGACTAACCCCATGGGTAAGATTTTTACAATAGGTACAAGACTGCAAAGCACTGCTAAAGCCCTTCTACTAAATAAACCTCCTGTTCTTCTATATAAATAGTTGTTACCCATAAACAGCATATACTTTCCCAGAAAAATGCAGAATATTACAAGGCTTAGATTCAACTTTCCACATCAATGTCCTTTCAATCACATGGTACCGTAGCACTGCTTAGGGTGTTAGATACGTATTTTATAATGTATCTGCAACATAGGTCAGCTAATACCACTCCAAGAACCTTAACTTTTACTTCTGTAAGTAAAAATTCTTTATTTTCATGTAACATTATCTTGCAGGATTACTGCATACCTTTAAGATGAAAAAAATCCCTCCTCAGTCCACTCAAAAGCCTTTGTTTTACCACAATCAAGACCGAGCAAAGTAATAATGAATCAAAATTTTACAAAAGTAAAAGGCATTAGATCTATATTCCATGTTTTAGAAACCAATTTTTCTTTTTAGAAACCAGTATTTTCTTTTGCTTTCCATACAATTCATCACAGTAGACAGTTTCTACACCACTACAGATGCATCTGAAAACATTCCAAAGTATTCAAACATTGCTATCTGCTCACATGTGTAAAAACCTCGGAGATTACAGTCCATTCGATTCATACTACCAGCAGTGATTATTTCTCAAATTTCCAAATCTGGTTTTTATCTCCAGCATTACAAGTTCTCATTTGCACATCAGCATGCCCCTCAGTCGTACGATAAGCAGTAAGGCACTTCCCCGAATGAGGATGATAAATAGTCCCATCTTCCTTGAAGTGCCAGATAATAATTTCTGGGATAGGAGATCCATCTTTTGGGCAGCTCCTCATACCTATGAAGTCTTCACGCTCAGGGACTTCAGCGCATAGCTCAGTTACAGAGTTAAATCTAATCTCCTGATTTGATGTATATTCAAAAAATTGGTTGCCTCCCTGACCATGACAGCCAAAGAGAGAAAGGTGAGACCCAGTAGGATTATGTTCTTGTAAGACATAGTCGAGGCACTCTGAAGGTATTCCTGTGCTGCGGATAGCACCATGCCAGCCAGGACGATCTTCTGGTACATGCAACTCAGCAAACACATTTTTTAAATACCAGCTAAAACTCTCGCATTTCAAACGCTCTCTAAGTATCTTTCTTTCAGAAATATCTCCATAGTTTTCTTTTCTTGCTGAAGGATTTCTATTGTAAAAGTGATCTTTGAACTCATCCATCCACACCTCCGCAGCACGTGCCGTGTTCTGCAGGAAGTTTGGTCTAGCATAGGGAGCACGCTTTGGAAACACATGGCCCACATGGGAGCACGGATGTATTTCCAACATGCCTCCACACTGCCAAACCCTAAATGATAATTCTAAGTTCTCCCCTCCCCAAACATCCATTCCTGTATCATAGGTTCCCAGGTACTCAAAATACTTCTTGCTGACAGCAAACAAGCCACCAGCCATAGTTGGGGATCTGATTGGGTCTGTTTCAGATTTGCGCCTGAGACGTTCATGTTTAGGCACCGAGTGCCACTGGAACGTCAGCCGCCAGTCAAATCCCCCAATCATGGGCTCTGCCGTTTGCATGTAGTATTCAAATGTTTTCCAGTCAATGGTGTCAATGACAGGACAAACAATAACAGTCTCATTCTCAGCAATCCTCTCGAGCAGTGGTTCCAGCCAGCCAGAGACACATTCACAGTGGCAATCTAGGAACGTGAGGACATCACCAGTAGCAAAGGTAGCGCCAATTAAGCGTGCACGAACTAATCCTTCACGTTTGTTGGTTCTTATCAAACGAACTCTTCTCAGACTGCTTATGTATTTTTCGAGTTCAGCCTTCAAATACACTTTATCACTCAGGTCATCCACCAGTATAATTTCCTTCAGAAGCACTGAAGGTGATGTTTCAAGAACACTATGTATCGTCCGCAGCAACGTTGACCAGGCTTCATTGTAGAAAGCGATTACAACAGATGTCGTGGGCAGTCTTCTGTAGTCGTAAGATTTCGTTTTGCAGCCACTCAGTCGATTATCTTCAATGTGTCGGTGGAGAGATATTTTGTCACTTAAATAAATATTTATTGCATACTTCTCAATCAGCTCTTCTTCCTGTTTCTTTTCCTCAGGACTCAGCTGCGGGCGAGAGGGTTTACCCCATTCTCCTGGGGCATAAGGATCAGGCGGGGGCTTGTCATAAACTGGACGAGCCAAATCTACAGCTGCTTCTGCTCTGTCAGAAAAGCGCCTCTCCCATTTCCCTTTAGTGATGCCCTCGCCGGCGAGGGAGGCACCGAAGGAAGAAACCGACAGCTCGACCACAAAGTAAGCGATCATCAAGAAGCCGAGGAACACGCAGCTTTTGCGGACCCACGTCCATCTTCTCGCCAGACGGATCCTCATCGTAGTTGCTTAAAAGTAGCTCCTAGCAGAGAGGGGCTCCGTGAACTCCTGCCGGCTGCGCCCGCGGCAGAGGGGGCTGCAGGCGCTCCCAGCCTCGGGCTCGGGCCGCCGGCAGAGTTTGCAGCCAGCGCCTCCGTGGCGGGCCCGGTAGATTCCACGGGGACCGCGGGGGAGCGGGGCAGCAGCGGAGGCAGGGAGCAGACCCCTGCCCCTCCGGCCTCGGCGCTCCCTCCTCTTACTTCCTCCTCCTCCTCCTCTCTCTTCGCGGGACAAACCCCTCCTCCCGCCTTGTGGTTTGCTCAAAAAGTTGTCGCTTAAGGAAGGGGCAGAGACTCCTCGGCCCGCCCGAAGGCGCGGGAGCCCGCCCCGCCTCCGCGCCCGGACCTGCGCCCGGAATCGCCCGGCGGCTCCGCCGGCTGCCGGGGAGGGAAAAAGGAGGAGGGAGCGGGCCGCCCCGCCCGGAAAGCAAACGGCACCCATCCCCGCACTCACCCAGCCCCGCCGCGTCCGCGTTGAAGGCGACGCCCGTCACCGCCGCCGTGTGGCCGCGGAAGGGCCGGATCAGGACGGGGTCCTCCTGGGGAGAGGGTGCGCACCGTCAGGCTGCGGCGGGGCGGTCCCGCTCGCCCTCCCCCGCCCCTCAGGGGCCGCTAACGCCCCGCGCGCGGCAGGAGCCGCCGGTCCCGGCGCCCAGAGCGCTCCCACCGGCGGGGGCAGCGGCCGAGGCCGGGCAGCCCTCGGCACCGGGCGATACCCGCCGGCCACGGCTCGCCTGCCCGCCGCCCTGGCCGGGCGCCGGGGCCGAGCCCTTACCAGCACGGAGGCCATGGGCGGAGCGGGGCGGAGCGGCCCGTCAGAGCCCCGCGCTCCGGGCGCGGCCGGCCGAGCCCCGGATTCATCTGCCGCGCCAAGAGCGCGGCTCCCCATCCGCTCATGCGCGGCCGCGCAGCGCGGGGCGGGGCCGCAGCGGGTCCGGGTGCGCGGATCCCTCTTAAAGGCGCAGCGCCCCCGCGCGCGCCGCTCGGCGGGGCTGGAGCGGAGCGGCTCCGCTGGTCAGGCCGGGCAAGTTACAGCCTCTGAGCTTGCCAGTGGTCGAGACACAGCGCCTTAGCGGTTGCGGGGGCTGAGCTCTCTCCGCGGGTCGGCGGGTGTTGGAGCCTGCAGGGCGCCGCAGACATAGGTGGGACACTCGAGTAGCGGAAGGTCTGGCCCGTGTTAACTCTTAGTTGCGACGTACAAATTCATGCAGGACAGCTCTGTTTAAAATCTCAGACTGATTTTGTATTAAGCCACCTTAAGTAGTCTGGCCTCTTGTCT
Source organism: Amblyornis subalaris (assembly GCA_018881555.1). Lineage (NCBI taxonomy): Eukaryota > Metazoa > Chordata > Aves > Passeriformes > Ptilonorhynchidae > Amblyornis > Amblyornis subalaris. The sequence continues at coordinate 15,365,388 of JACAXG010000009.1, read as the reverse complement.
TTTTTCCTTCAGTTGTTTCTTAGCCTGTTAAATGGTTGCTAGATTTCCAAGTCTACACTCATGTTGTATCATACAGAGTGATCTTTAAACAGGCCTTTAATCTTCTGAAAAACTACATCTACCTTAAACAAAACTTAAGAAAACCCCAACACTGCAACGCTGATGTTAGTAGTGCTGTGAATGTTTATGCAGCGTCATGGTGAGCTAGGTAAGGGAACCAACTTCCCTGGAAAAGTACTGCTCCCAGAGCTATGCCGGTAAAAACAGAGTTGACAGCAATTAGCAAAAAGGAGGGCTGTGATAGCAAAGCTGTCATTCGATATGCAAGTGTTCCTGAAGAAGTAATTCGTACTGCAATTACCCTGTTTTCTTTTTTAAATCCAGTCTGCCTTTTACAGTTTCTTCTGACATTAAACTTTTACATCTACAGAGTCAGGTCAGTAATCAGGCCAACATATAAGAATTGTCACTGACAGGACAGTTCCAAATAAATTGTGTTTAACCATGAAACGCACATTTTGGACAGTGGTGAAAAAGCAGGATTATCACAAGGATATAAGGCGGGTTCGATTAAAATCTAGGAGTGCTCCTTACATTGATGTTATGCAGGCTGATAACTTGCCATTTTAAGTTCACAACATGAAACCTTTTTTAAAAAATAAGTGGTGGGACAGGACACATTTACTTTAATTTGGAAGTAGCAAAAGCATCAGGTTTTTGCTGTTATTTGCTCTTTGTTTGGCTTGTTGGTGGAGTTTTGTTTTGTTTTTCTTTTTTTGCTTCTACACAGCTCACCATCCCATCCTTTCATTTTAGTCCCCATGATTTAGTTATCACAAAGTAAAATGTAGCATTAAAAAAGTTGGTAATGATAAGACTTAAATGTTCTGCATTCTACWCCATTGCAGGAGTTAACTAGTTAAATTCTCTTGGCCTCTTCATTACTATTGAAGTCTTCCAGCCTTTCTCAACCTTTTTTCCRACTATCCTCTTTCTCCCAGGTTTTATCAGCTGTGAATGATGTGTCTCATGAGGGAGATAGCCAAGCTACATTTAGATTCTATCCATCTGGGAAAGAGGTTTAGTACCAAACTTTGTGTGATTTTAATTTATTCTGTGTCTTCTCCTGAATGAGAGAAACTACTCTCTGTGCTGCTTTAATTGTGTATTGGGGTATTTCAGTATTTCTTGTACCTTAAGTTTTCGGGTTCAGATCTGTTCTGGAAGCTCCTTAAAACCCAGTGGACAGAAACATGTAATTTTATTTAGAAACTGAGCTGAATGACAATTCCCAGTCCTACTGAAACCTTTTCCTTTTGCCTTCTTCACAGCTGCTACACTTCCAGCAACTCAGTATATTTTACTAATTTGGGGATGCTAGCAATAAACTGGAATCTCTACCTGCCCACAAAATTCCTGAATTATAAATTGCCAGGTGATAGGCACAAAGCAAAGGAAGGGCTGCAATTTTGGAGAGAAGGAGGGTGGCATCCCTCTTTCTACAAACTGATGGAAGAGTGTTTCTCAAATTGTAGGCTTACAAAGTTAGTCTGTTTCTTGTTGTTTCTCCTCACCTGAGAGTGCTTTGAGGACTCCCAGATGCTTGTAGGAAGTAAAGTATTCCCTTACTGCAGACATACAATTAGCTATGACTGTAGTTATAAAGCTGGCAGGTGATCGTTTTTATGCTGATTACGTTTTCTCATTAGCACATATAGATTTTATTTCTAGAATTATTTTAAGATTGTTGTAACTCCTAACAATACATTTATGAGTTGGCATTGTCTTTTTAAGGTTGAGAATAACTGTTCTGTGATATGCGAGCGCAATTTACTGTAATAAGTGGTTGTGCACTGTGGTGACAATGATAAATGGTGCCTCAGAAAATATGTTCCAAGTATCATGTGTCAGTAGGCTGCTGTTTCAGAGCTATGGAGTGTTTTTTCCTCAGGCACTGCATTAAGGTAGTATATGTCCAAACAAAAATCATGTCTACAGAAGAACATTTAACATTGTAATTCCAGGCTTGTGCAGACTGCATGGTCACTGTAGGAAAGGATGTAGTAAAAGGATATGTAGAATTCAAGGACACATGGATGAACTTGATAACCTCAGTGCATGTATGTTGCAATGCACACATTAGTTATACTGATCACATATGATTTCATAATAATTGATGTAATACAGTGCATGTGCACAAGGAGCAAGTGTAATATACTAGTCCACCAAAAATTCTTGTCTAAAATGAGGAATTTTAACTTGATGTTAATCCTACTTTAAAATAAAACTGAGACCCCCCAACTCTAATTATGTGGGATCCTATTGGGAGCAGCTGTGTTGGCAGCAGAGCTGCCTAGGCTGCCGAGAGGCCTCTGGCCTTTGGGCTGTTGGCAGGCAGTCGTGCTCCGTCACTAGAGGGGAGTGTGAGATCTGCTTTGCCAGCATGGTGTTGGGTATTCATCCACCTACCTGCAAGGGAATGTAGTCCAAGGGCAAAAGGATTTAATTGCAGGCTGTCTTGCTGTTGTAAAATCATTATACCTTATGCCCCTGGCATCTTTCCGACCTCTGATCCTACTTTTTTTCCTCCTTCATCAAAATGGTTGTGAAAATAAATATTAAACCTATAAAATAACTTGTGGAGTAGTGTTGGTTTTTTGCTTCTGTTGAAATTTTCTAATCAAAATCCCATTAAAGTCTGTTTGCCAACAGCAGCAAGAAAATGGAAAAGAATAGAATATCAAGTAGGTACATAAAGATTTTAAATACAAGGATGATTTGGAATATATATGATGTTACTTTTAGTCTAAGAAACATCCCGGGGTTTTGAGGGAATTGGCAGGTGTAGTTGCTAAGCCACTCTCCATCATATTTGAAAAGTTATGCTAATCAGGCTGTGACTACCATTCAGTGACTGGAGTGACACTGACTACCTGTAACTACCTCAGGGACTGGAGGAAAGGGAGTATCACACCCAGACCCTGTGAAATGCTGACCAGTCAGCCTCACCTTTGTGCCTGATAAGATCATGGAGCAGGTCCTCCTGGAGGTTATGTAAAGCATATGAGAGGTGATTATATGAAGGTAATTAGTGACAGCCAACATGGCTTCACCAAGAGCAAATCATGCCTGACTAATCTAACTTCTGTTAACCCTTTAATACCGTTTCCCACAATGCTTTTGCCTCTAAATTGATGTGGGTTTGATGGATGGGCTATTACGTGGCAAGAAATTGTATGGCTGCAACCAAAGAGCTATCAGTGCTGAGTGGTATCCCCCCAGGCGTCTGTTTTGGGACCTAGATCTTTTGGGATCTTTATTAATGTCATAGATAGTGGGATTGAGTGCGCCTTCAGCARGTTTGTGGATGACACCAAGCTGAGTGGTTCAGTTGATATAGGGGAAGTGTTGCCTGTTGCGGTGGCCTGGTCCGAGTCCGGCACGGCAGCCCTATCCCTGGGCCACTCAGTCCATATGCTCCTGAACACCAATGTGGTGGACAGCAAATGGC